>CM071935.1:54666024-55062824 GCA_016081115.2 Rehmannia glutinosa
GGTAGATTTTAGAATATCGAAAAATAAGCATTGAGAATTAACCTTATTTATTTCAAAATTCTAAATTGAATTAAATAAGGATTATTGGAAAAATACCACTTTTACTGAAAATTTGCAAAATATCACTACCCTAAATTTTCAAAAACTACACGTTAAGGGCATTATATCTCCATGCCATTCTTCCTCACCACCACCAAAGCAAAAAAAAAAAAGACAGCTCGGATCCATTACTCCTCTTGCTCCCTCCAAGCAAAGAAAAACCACCACTATTTGATCCAATCGGAGAAAGAAAAGAAAGAAAGAGAAAAGTGTGACTCCTTAACCACCACCACACCGCCACCTCCATTGTTCGGTCGGGCACGCCACATCGCTTCCACCGGTTAAGTTTAAAAAAAAGCGAAATATGGAGGAGTGTTCTAGATGAAGAAAGAAGAAAATGGAGAAAGAATAGAAAAAAGAAGGAATAAAAGGAAGAAATATTGACCACAATATCGAAAAAATGACTAAAACACCAACGAACACCGATCTACATACTCGATAATATAATATCCAAGCTTGCCTAGTTAAGAAAGCTTTCAAACAAAAATGAAAAATGTAGGATAAGAATCTCTCTTGAAACGTTGACAATAATGTTCTTGATTGATATTTGTGGTACTTGTTGGCAATTGATGATGTGTCTTACATTACCTGCAATTAAATTAAAATATAAAATCGACCTAAAAAAACCTACAAAACTACCCACATTGTGACCACACCCACCGATTACAACAAACAACCAAAAATCAACGTTATCTTGCTATGAATACCTAAATAACAAGTTTTGGAAATTGACTTATTTCTCCAATTTTTTCCCCATATTTTTAGCTTCCAACTATTTAATAGCCTCAAATAATGTATACCACAAAGAAATAGTCCCAGCTTATCGGTTTAGAATGAGTCCATGACGTCGAGGGCGGTGACGGCACTGGTTGGAAACTCATGGGGCAGGAAAGCGGCTGGGGGTTTGCGGGGGTTGTGATCGATCGTTGTTGTTGGTGTTTTGGTCAATTTTATTAGTTGTGATTGTGGTTGATATATAGGTAGATTTTATGGTTGGTGATTAGAGCGGTGATATGTTTTTCTAGCAAGCGACAGTATGGGATTTGGGGTTTGGAGGCTCCAAGCTCGGGTTTAGGTTGTGGGGTGCCCGGTGTCGGTGGGGCGGGTTGTCACCCACCTCTTACTGCTATTCTTTCACTCTCACTTTTTTTTTTTTTATTGCGTTTGTTGGGTTGATTATTTTTAGGATGACTCGGCGTTGATGTTGGGTGGTGGAGCGGCAAAGGTGGTGGTTGTGGTTAGGGGTGTCATTTGGGTTATTGGGTCGGGTTCGTGTTTGGTTTCATGTTGATTTTGGGTAATGCTACATTCGAAAATGCGAAAATAAGAAATTTCATCCTGTAAGTTACATTTTTTTGAGATTGGGTCCTTTATCTTGGCGGTTTGGGGTTGATCTATATATTTGTATTGAATTGGATATTTGTCTTATATGTTTGCATCTTTAGCTTTAAGTCTGTAAGTTATATCTTTAGTTTTACTTTTAGTCCTATATGTTAAGGCGTTGTGCGTTTTGGTCCTTTAAGTTTTAAAGAGACCTTTTTATCTCAAATTTTCAAATCTATTTATCCTGGTGCTTAAAAATGGTATTAGAGACTAGATTTATTAAAAAAAAATTAAAAATTATGTATTATATTTATGTAATTAAAATTTGGTGAGGAGATTTCAAGTATTAATTTCTTAATTAAATATTATTTTTTAAAATTGAATAATTTTAATGAACGGTTAAATTTTAAATAAAATTAACTAATCAATTTTATTTTAATTTTTTAAAACATTTCAAATATATTTTTAACCTATGCAAATAAATGCATCTTGTACACTGTCGAGATCCATTTCTTGGAGATAATTCTCCTCACCAATGGTTAATTACATAAATTTGACAAATTATTCTTAATTTACTAATTTCTTTGTAATTATTTTAATTTTCCTAAAATTAAATAAATTATTTTAGAAATTTCTATTTATTTAATTCTTTTATTAATCAAATTAATTTAATTTTTAATTGCTTTTATAATTTAATTTAATTTTTCGAAAATTTAAGTTTAAATATTTTACTTTTGGTCCTATAAAAAATGTGAAGTGTGGAGTCGAACCCTTTAATAAATTATTTTAATTTAACTATTGCTAAGTTATAGGACTAAATTTCGATGTCTGTTAAGTTATAGGACCAAAAGTAAAAGCTGTTGAGTTACATGTTTGAATATCTAGAAATTTGAAAGTTAAAGGAAATTTGAAAACATGAAGATGACAACATAGGACTAATTCTCAAAAGGCCCAACTTACGGGACTAAAAATCTTATTTCCCCTTAAGAAAATTAAGTAAAGATAAAACAACTATATTTTAGATAATTTGGTAATTTAAATGTCGGATTCGTGTTAGTCATGTTCATGTTCGAGTTGGATTCGTGTCTAGTTATGTGTCGGATCGAGGAATTGGCCTGCACTGATTGTGGTTGTCGTCGAGTCGCCTAATAACGAGTATTTGGCGGGGCAGGGATCAGTTTTTGTTTCAGTGTGTGTGACAAATGAGTGAAACTTCTATTTTGGCCAAGGTATAATGGTCATTTGAGTGATAGTTTTGTAAGGATTTAGGGTGGATAATATTTTTACAGTTTTTGGCTCTAAATGGGAGTATTTTTCCAATAATCCCATTAAAACACTACAGGTGTTGAAATTGAGAGATATAAAGTGAATAGCTTTTGTGCATGGTGGCCCATATCATCTCTCTTGGATGTGGTGGAATGGTGCACGTCAAAGTCACATATCAATGATACCTTGGCAGTAATGATATGGTGTTGAAAGTTGGTGGGTTTTCTTATGGGATCGTCATTCATTGGCTCTGCGACACTATGTGCGATATATCAACAGTTCCCATAAGAGTCGGCGGCTTTCTATTTTAAAGACAACTATTTAAAGTTTTTATAAAATATTGGGAACCAATTTTAAATTAAGTTATTCATCTTAACTATTAAAAAAATTAGAAAACTTTCGCGGGGGACCGGGAGGGTGGGGGGAGGGTGGCGAATTTTTGGAAGACTTTTTTGGGGCAGCATCCCCCTTGTTCGCCGTTGTGTGGTGTATTTGATGCTCAATAAAAGGGGTATGTCGGGGTTTATTTAAATCTCTTCAGCTTGTAAAGTCTTTAGGTGAATAATAGCAATATATTTATCGTGGATGTGTAAAAATTCACATACAATCACATAGTCCGATATTTATCGTATATGCAAATCTCTTATAGATCTTATACTTGTGTAATCACCGGGAGTAGCATCTAATGACCTCTTGTTTCGTTATTATTTATTTGGTTTTTGTGTAAGTTATAACTTATGGGATATGTGCACGCACTAAAAATTTTAAATTTTGTAAAATAAAAATATTATAACAATTAAAATTATTATGTATCTCGTTAATTTGGTATTTTTATTTGTTGTGCGAAATTAACTCTTGTATAGGTTAAGTTTGATGTATAACTTTCGATTGATTGCAGTGGTCAGTACTCGTTAGAAAACGATTTGCATCATTATTTATATTTTGCTGGTTGAAATTGAGAGTTTCGAATTAATTCGACCTTATAGGATTAATTCCGGACAACATAGGGGAATTTTGAATTAACTAGATCTTATAGTATGATTTGTGCATGACACAACCACAACGCTTTTGATTAGAATGAATCAATGGGAAAGCCTATATTTGTTGGCATAGATTCATGAAGAATTTCAAGTGTATCTTTTTCAGATTAGTTCACATTTTGGATGTGCATACATATTGAATTTATGCCATGTGCTAAACTCAATTCATAATTTCTCACACTATGTTTAAAAAACTCATTTCAAATTAGATATAGTGGAGAGATACAAATTTAAAAGTTATTATACTTTTTTAAAATGCACTTCTTCTCAATGTTCTTTTTTTTTTTTTTTTTTTTTTAGAGCGATAGAATTATATTAAACAACTCAAGAACTAAAATTACTGGCTGATAAGTAGCCGACGGGCTAGGCGGAAACAAGACTAACTAAGAGCCAGCGGGGGTGGTAAAACAATTGATTCACATAATTAAAAAAACTACCCACTCATGTGGGAGACTTGACTCTCTCAGCCAAAGGCGTAACACACAAAAAAAAAACTAAAATCGGGGCACGAGCAACAGCTACATCTTTGCCTTGACGAAAAAAGCGATCGCTACGAGTTTACAAATCAGCGAAAGAGAACACAAACAAAATAAAGAAAACAGCGGATATCTAACAAACTAGAGAAAAAAAAAAATTGCCTCTCCCTCTCCCCAAATGTCTTTGCCATTGACCCACATTAGTCTTCTCAAAAACAGGGACACCTCAGGTGAAGCTCGACTGCTTTCGCCCTGGACCAAAAATTCCGGCCACCATCGCGCCCAGGGCCGCCATTTTGGTATCCCCTCGATAGAACCCATGTGGAGGGGAGGGGAGGGAAAGGAGGAGGGGGAGGAGGAGAGGGAAGGAGTGACACAAAGGGGAGAGGGAGGGAAACTTTTTTTTTTTGGGGGATTAGAGAGAAGGGGGAGAGAAAAGAGTTAGAGAGAAAAAATGCCAGCAGTTGAAATATTGTTTTCTCAATGTTCTTTTAAACTATACAAATTAAGGCTTTTCGGTTTAATTTGCATTTTATCTGAATGACATCAAACTTTAAAATACCTTTTTTTTTTTATCAAAAATTCTAAATCTGATAAGCACCTTTTAAGTAGGGATGGCAATGGGGCGGGATAGTCAAGCCAGGACCCCCAAAGAAAAATAAGACTACGGGACCCGTTTAACCATGAGAACTATTGATCAATAAAATGCAATTTCTTGAATGTATTTGTGGCCAAATTTTAAAGCAAATCAATTATTGGGCATTCAAAAACTGATTATTGGTCAAGAAAAATAAAAGCAATTAATAAACACTTTTTACAACTATTTTAAGATGATCATAACTAGAGGTGGCAAAATCAAGCCCGACCGGCCAGCCGATCCGGGTTTGAGGTACAAAATTTGAGCCACATTTTTTAAACCCAAAAAGGCGGGCCTATTTTGCCCGGCGAATGACCGATGGTGAGCTAGCCCGACTTTTTGTACGAAATATATATATTTGGGTTGTGTTGGGCTAATCATTTTGTTGATCGATCAAAATTGGGTCGCCCGATCCGGCCCTGAATTTTTGCAAAAGCCCGATGGACTCGGGCGGGTTGTGCCCGCCCATTGTGAGCTCAATCATAACCTTGCAGCAGGAGTACTAATATTTAAAAGTAAAATATCAAAGTACAACATTAAACATGCAGTAGTCAACTGTCAACTAATGTTATTACAACACCCAAATTTTAACTAATCTCATGTTTGTTGAAAGTCAGACTGCAGTTTGTACATGAATTAAATGGGAAAAGAAATAAAAATGTTTTCAAGAAAAAACTTAATGTACCGGGTGGGTTCTATTGGATCCGTTACCCACGGGGACCTGGCCGAGGTTTTAGATTTGCTTGCACGAAACCCACTTAACACAGTTCAAACCCGCCCCATGCAGGCGGTTTGATGTGAGAAGGCGGGTATTGGCCATCCCTATTTTAAAAGTCCATATTAAAAGTGAACTTTTATTCATAAACATGCACTAAATAAGGTATGGGTCATGAGTGTTTCAAGATTAATTCATAATTTCTCATGTTTACATAAAAATACATTTTGAAGTTCAGTTAAATTACAAAAAAAAGTTCAACTACATTTTTAAGCTACAAAAACCCCTTATATTTGTTTGTATTATACTAATTGCACCCTTAAAATGATGTATTTGATCAATAAATACAAACATCAATAGGTATTTGTATTTTAAAGGATAATTTTTTATTAAGTTAATTTTCATGGTAGCTGTAATGTATGGTAATTACTAATTAGAGTTGGGAATATTTCAGAAGTAACAATTAATAACATTATAACACAACATCGATAACAAAATAACAATAAATACATCCTTCTTGTCTTAGTGACTTGCCTTAGCAAATAATATTTATGTTTTTAAGGGATCTCATCTTCTATTGTACTCCGGGAGATTTGAAGTTTTAACTCTTTCCGAGTGGTTCTGCTAGTATAGTTGGACGAAATGGGCTTTTGGTTTTAGAGCATTGGGCTTTAAATGTGTAGCTCCCTTGGTAGCTTTAGGAAGTATAATTATCTGGATTGGGTAGTGGTAGTCAGATCTGAGGAATCGAGGAGGATGATAGAACATTATGATGAGAGGAGTCGAGATCAATGGTTCTGAAAATAATTCAAAGCACAAGGTAATTTAGATCTAGAACAGGACTTGAGGTTTGAACTCAAATCCGCCACCAACACTACTGATTGAAATTAATGTTTTAAAAACCGATTGGTGAGCAAACCCGGTCTTGCTACTTGTTCGTGATCAACTGTTCGGACCGATTCAACCGTCCATGCCCAATCGATTCAACATGGGCCTTGACTACCCTTGCACCGCCCACAAAGACTATTATATCATATTTCTAGCATTCTCATCATGGACTATCAGAATCAAACAGTTGCAATCATCCCATCCATTTAAACTGTAATAAAATCTCAAGCAATTTTCATAGTTTATCTATCTAGCCATAGAATATTGTTCTTTCACATTCATGTCACTGTGAGACAAAACATGTTACGAATGTAACTCCCTCCCAAGGTTAAGATCACAAAAGTCAAAGTATATGACATTTTTACCACCAATATATAATTCACCCAGGAAGTATTAGACAAAGAACAATCACAGCTTCCCATCATCTAAAAACTATATAGCTCAGCAGGAAAGCTTGTATATAAAGGCCGTGTATTTGTTATCTACTGCCGGAAACCAAGATATTTGTCCACAAGCTTCACCACAGAATGAGCTAGATTGTCTGCTGCTTCTTGGGTCAATGCTTCAGCGTACACTCTTACCACGTCTTCTGTTCCTGAAGGCCTTATAAAACATCTTCCTCGCGGGTATTTAGCTGACAAAAAGAGTCATATTAGAAATTTCATTTACCCATATTGTAAAATCCCTCATTACTTGATAAAAGAGGAAACATAAGACATTATCATAGAATAACAACCCTAGCAAATATTATACCAGGATTAGAAAAAGAGCAAGTTTCTCCGACACCACGCAGTTTAATTTGCTTTCACAATGACAAATCGTTAATGCAAAGTGTCAGCAGTTGTCACTGAGGCATGGAAAACTCATTAAGTTGGCTTGCTATGGCAACCTAAACTCCATTGAAAAATTTAGGGAGTTCATTTGAGAAGGCGAGATATGCTTTATAGTATATATGCATTACAATATGGACTGATCGATTATTTTTTAACAGGCAATTTTCTCTATGTTATATTAATATAACATCTACAACACTAAAATAAAAATTTATAATGAATACAAATAAAAAGCTCTTAAAATATCTTGTTTTCACTAATATAAAGTGCACACTGCACATCTTTTTCTCTCACTAAGTACCTTATCTCACATTTATCTATTTATTTCTTTATTTTAAAAAACAAACTTTATTGTCCTCTTTTTTATAGATAAACATGACAATCATGTCAGGCAATTCTGATATTAAACTCTAAGTGTTAAAGACTTGAAATAAGAAGAAAATAGGATTATTGATAAAAAAAAATGGAAGCACTAATCATTACATTGATTAAGTAAGGTCTCAGTTGGCAGGCTTCAAGGAGGATTACATAATTATGAGTGTAATAGATGGCAGTGTACTCATCAGTAGAACTACATCTACTAACTGCTGAAAGTGATTAAGCCGCAAGGCAGTTACATGTTTATAGGAACTGACTTAGGAAATTTAACAGGTAAGTCTATAAATAGAATAAGAACTGATTATACTCGACCACATAAGTCAGTTGTCTGGTGTCTATCACACGTGTGCAGGTAACAAAAATAATTAATAACTCATAATCGCTACATTTGCAAAAGAATAGGTCAATAATATAGATGTAGAAGTTGCTTTATGTCCTTTGCAGAAAATTCACTTATGTACCACAGTGACGTACATTTGACCAAAACTAGAACAATGCGACAAAGGTTAATGTATAACCAAGTAGACTTGTAAATACACACATACACACACAAAAAAAAAAAAAAAGCTTTTACAAACAGATATTGGTCTTGAGAATAAATCGTTCCACAAAATGAGTTACCTGTTTCAGCATCAATGGCTTCTTGGATATCAACAGGCCTTACAACTACAGTTTCTGCATTCTCAGTAATGACAGCAGTCCTGTCAACAACCTTCACCTGAAGACTGAAGAAACATTAAGTGTTTGATTTTTCATGAATGGAAAATTTTACTTCCTGAACAGGCATTTTACTGTTAGATTACTTCTGACTAGATTACTTCTGACGAGAATGTCTCCATTGGCAATGATTCAGCTAAAAGCAATTTATAAGAATACAACAAAAATGGATCTACACTAGGGGAAAATAGTAAATCAAGTTATATTTATAAATAGACACTGGGGAGTTGGGTTGGTCTGATCAAAACCTGAAAGCCATACGCAACCTGTAAACCCAGACCCATTCCATCGGCATTCTAGAAGCAATTGGAATTTTGTATAGATTCTAGAGTTATAGTGGTTAACATAATTAATTTTACAACCAGCAGTGGCATTTGAACTACTAGCATATCATACCAACAAGGAAAGTCATATTTGCTTCAAAACAGAGTTCGACAAATAATAGACCAAACAGCGGTTTCTCTTTTAATTGTCATTTTTCACAACTCTTAACAAGGTAAACTTTCTATCTTTTTGTCGCGTTCGTCAACTTATATTGAGTGACTCACATTCGTTTACTTAATGAAATTATCGAGCAAGCATGTTTTGGATTTTGACAACTTTATAGAAAGGGAAGGAGAAAAGACAATGTTGATGGCCGTAATTGGTATATATACCTACATATGAACCTGCAAATATAAATGTTTTAATCGATAACCAAAAAAAGACTAGGGTAACTTAGAGTCATTGTTGATCTACCAGACCTACGGAATGTTTGCTGCTTGGACTTCGGTGAGAAAAAGTTTAAGAAAATGGTTTCCTCACTTCAAGCGATAGTAAATTGCCTTTCAGATTTCGTTAATTGTCCGTGTCCTTTTCCTTTTCCTCAGTAAAATCCAAGATCAAACATAGCATAACAAAATTATCCTTATCGGCAGACTAGAAAATTACCACCCCAAAGACAAAGTTCAAGAAATCATCCCTTAACGCACACACAAATTTGAGCACAGGTCTTGCCAATCATATGCAACAATTACTAAAACATATGGGATTAGCGTTACTAATTGTCACAAGCTCTACACAGTAAAGAAAGGTTCAAACAGTCCCATGTGAATAATCAGGTAAGCATCCAGCTAAAAAATCTGGCCAAACCATCAATATAATGGAATAAACAGACCTTAAGTTGTCTGCTAGGTAAATCTTGATAAAGCTCATTCCATTTATGGATAGACCATCCCAAATGTTGCAAGATAGCTTCCACTAAAGCAACCCACTTAATCGTCTCCAACAGCCTGATTAATCAATTTACTGACAGCCAATATTCTCAAAGCAGCCATATGTTGATCTGAACCTGGAAATAGGCAATCAATATCAAAAGCAAGTATACCACAAAAAATGTATGAAAATAGAAATTTATTAACCTTTTGATGTTGATAAAGTTCATTGTTTCTAATCTCCAGCCAGGATAGAAAATTATCTGAAAACAAGATAGTTCCATGTCCATTTGCCTCAAAATATATGCCAATATCAAACTCGGCAGCTTTTTCGTGCAGGTATTTGACTCCTGTTGGAGTCAACACAACTTCAGGCCCAACTGCTTCAGGTAATCAGTGGATGCGCCATTAGCATAAGCTGTCTGTACCACACCAAGAGAGGCTTGATAAGACTTATTTGCTTTCCCATCTTCAGGCCCATTAAGAAAACCTAATTGCTCCTTGATAAATAAAGCAAACAAAGACAATATCTTGTCCCCGTCAACAAGGTCAATCTTGTTACTATTTGATACAACGGAGAAATATACAAGGCGATCCATCTCCATCAAACTGGCACACCTGAAACACTAGAATCATACAAGTTCACAGTCTCATATTCCCACAGCGAATCAGGAGTGATCCTTGAAAGGAAAACTTGTAGATTCTGCAAAGGATGCGTACGCCAACTCCAAGTATTTTGTTATTAACTTGAATAATTTTGCAAAGCGATAACTTCGAGTTGGAAAATGCACCACATAAAATACTGGCAAGCAACAATAATAGAAGAACTGTCGCGAACTGTCACCTGTTAGCATCAATTTTACAAATAAAAAATGTACATGCAGACACATGGTATAAGCCGATAAATGATTTTAGTCAATAATCCAATACGTGGAGAAAAAGTCATTCTGATATGATTTCAAAGATGATGATTAATGCATCTAAGATAAATTTTCTGGATCTTCTGTTGGATGCATTTTTAATGATTGACCTTAAAAGTGATTAGGTCTTGAAATGATTAAATGAATATGAATATAAAACTGCAAAAGAACATCGAATCAGAAAGAAGATAGATCACCTTATGCCAGCATCAGCAGGACCAAAACCGCGTGGAACAACCTTCTCTTTCTGCACATAATCAGCACCTACACCTTCATTAAGTACACCGTCACCATAATTCTGAACATCAACTGTTAAATAACTCAACCTTGGCAGAAATTTTCAAGCTTTTGTCCTACACACCATCAGCCCATCACTATCAGTTTGTCATTCCGTTGTTGTTGCTATTTCCTTGAGGAATATAATCCAACAAGCACCTGAAAAATTATATAAGCATCTAACTGGGTATCTCTGACAAATTTAATCTCATCAAAAGTGTTAAAAATTTAAAATATAAAACTTCTCTATGCCTAATTACTCAAACTAACCTAAAAGATGTCAAAAGCTGGTCAAAATAGTTGTACTCAGATGCTTCAATGCCCTTATTTTCACACGAACCATCCAGTGCAGTTGAGGAGTAGTCACAACACCCATATCTGTGGCAGAGGCTCAATAATTGAAAGTATGCCTAAATATGTTAATCAGCATAATTGCATAAGTACATTTATAAAACACACCCTAGGTCGGCCAAATAAAATATCATGTACCTACTGAGCTAAAGATATAAATTCCTGGCACTTGCAGTTTACTCATTTTAAATGCACAAGCAAGACGATTACAGGAATGAGGGGCACAAGAAGAAGAAGAAGGGGACAGGTAACTAAGCTAAGTTGAAAAAGATAAATGGTCAAGCCTGAAGGTTTGCTGCAGTTGGAGTCTTGGAGAACTGATTTCAAATCTGGCAGGTTGCGTGCTAAAAATAGTTCATGGATGAGATAAAGCAGTTTTGGATACCCAAATGCAGCTTTTAAGTTAGACATTCATAAATGTCGCCAACTGATCCAGACTATCCATAAATCCATAAAGAACTACATGAAATAAAAGCATAAAAACAAAGATGATAAAGTGAACAGAAGCTTAGGCGAAGCAATACTTGTTTAATGGCCTCTACAAGAGACATCCCACTGGGCCTAGTGTCTCTTCCCAACAAAACTTTGGCTGCAGGGGCTCCTTCAAGTGTGATGTTTTCCTTCTTTACAAAATCATCTAGCAACTGCATCAATAAGCAAAAGAAAATCTTTTACCAACCAAATAAACATGAAAGCAAACCAAAAATAATAACCAAAATTACTTTCACCAATTACCTAAAATCTCACCCCCACCGACCCAAACCCGCCCATAACAAGCAGAAATGCCATCATAAAGTTTCTCAAGTTTCACCTCAACCATCTCTAATGCTCGGTTTTAAGCATAAGGATTGTGCATGTACCTGGACGAGAAAATGGGGATCTGGGGCATTAGCAAAGCGTCAGCAAAGGGTTCCCATTGCTGAGTGAGCATTCCACCAGATGGATCCGCCACTTTGATCCCATTATCTGATACCTCATTGTGGGAAGCGGTGATCATGAGGCCAATCACTGACCCAGTCTGAATGGACCTCAACGCCGCCAGTATTCCCACCGGAACACCGTTGATTCCAGCAACGATGCTTGGCTCTGAACGATGTGCCATATGAAAACTTCACTCCTGCGAGAAAATATTGAATAAGAATGCGGAAAAATATGAAAATAGGCGGGAATTGGAGGTTATCGTTGCCTGGGGCGAGGAATCGAGATGAAGATTGGAGGAGGATGGATCGCTGTTGTTGGTTCATTCTATGGCTTGATTGTTCCTTTGCTTTGAGGCACAGTTCACAAGCCTCTTTCTAACCTATATCAAAGTAATTAGTTTTGCCTACTTTGTAGAGTAGTAAATCAACGTATTTTTATCTTTTTATCTCCATTGATCTAAATACACTCAAATCTATATCTATATTATATATAAAAGCAGGATAGTCTCCATTTCTGGAAACTTCCTGCCAAAAAATACAACTGCCAAAAATGGAAAATCTCAAACAAACCAGAAAAATGAATAAACAATTGTGGCACATAGGATATATCAATGAATCATAAATATATGATCATTAAGCGTTTTGTTTCTGTATTAATAACAAAGACCCGCCGTCATTAATTATTTAGTTTGGACGGTTCTTTGTCTTGGAAAGAATTAAAAGGATGTCTTTAATTAGCTTTTAATACTTTGTGATATACATATATATATATATATATAATATTTTATATTTCTTTTATAATTAAAATAAAAATGAGTCTGTTACATCATTAAATGCAGAATTTGAATTTTGAATATGCAATAGAAAGCAGAGATTTCTGCATTGAGAATATAAATACATTCATTTCATCATTCAATATTGGAATGATAATAAAAACATAACAAATAACTACAACACAATATCAATACTTCAATTACAAAATTTAGAATATGATGTAATTCTCATTATAAATAGCAACAACAATCATTCAATTCCAAACCCCATAATCCAGCACGCTGCACTCTAGAACATAATAAAAAATGCAAATTCTGAAAAATCACAAATCGCCAAATCTGCTCCATGGCTCCTTTGTTCAGTTTGGTTAAGCTATAGTCCTTCAAAATGTTATGGGCATTGAAATTGATATTGTTCTGTGTCTACAACATTCCATCTCACGGAGGAAACAACTTGGATATTTTCAGTTTGGGTTGTCAATCATGACATTGAGGTATGTTCACTATTTTTTCTTTATATATCATTCTTTTTCTATATATATATATATATTTTTTTTTTGCATATATATATATATATATATATATATATATATGATACAACCAATTCCATATAAATCAAACATGTGAAACATATATTACCACCGTGATAAATCAAACTGTTTAGTTTACAGACTTTTTATGAAAAAAGCATTTCCAGACTGAGTCTGTAAAAAAAGGGCACAGTATGGCATGATACATACTACCATTCATTAGAAAATATATAGATATCATATGCATCATGAACAATATACAAAAAAAGAAAAGGAAAAAAAACACACTATTATTTTTAATTTTTTTAACACACTCTATTATTGATTATTTATATTTTTTGGCATTAAAGTTTAAGGGTTGCATATATGTATCTGTTGTATTCTGTTAAGCAAAGCTAAATGATTGAATCTTTCAAAAGTTAATACAAGGAAACAAAAACGAGAATCTGGAACACTAAAATTGGGTATTGTTTTTTCCACAACACAAAAACAATAACTATTTTAACAAATATGACAAAAGAAAATTTTGAGCAAAATAGCTGATAATATCTTGAGGGACTTAATAAGGCACAAATAAACCTTGCAGCTTTATAGCACTGAAGGAAAAGTAAAAAGAAAGCAAAGAAACCTAATTTGCAGCATCAATCTTACATTGAGCCAATTAAGCCTAGATCTCTAACCACTATATCAGAACAATAAAAAACTCTGTGCATATTTTACATCTTGAAACAGAGAATGTGCCGCACAATTTATTTTTTAAGAAAAAAATAAGGATTAAGGATAAGGATTGCATACCTGGTATGCCGCAGGACAAGCCAGCAAATAGTGAGTACAACTGAGAACAAAAAAATAAATGAATATCCTACTACAGTGAAGATATATGTGTTAGGTTCAAGATGGTGGGATTTATAAACAGTTTGCACAACCTGTAGATTTCTAATTATCAGCAACAATCTGATTAATTCTAATTATCAGCTAAACAAACACTAGCATGTACCTCCAATAAAGGCAAATTTGCACCAAGAACAAAAAGTGGAAAAATAAAATTAGAAAATCCAGATACGCTCACGCCTTAAGATAAATACTACAAATTCAACTATCACTTGAATGGCCAGATTTATGGAAAATTGGAATCTGAGATTATGTTTCTACTTCATTCCCCAAACAACGGTAATGTTGTACAACCATAGTTATTAAGGCGCAAGGCGCACCGGCGCAAGGCCATGGTAGCGCCTCGGCGCGCCTTGCCTGAGGCGCGCGCCTCGCATACACAATGCAAAAAAAGACGCAGAAATATTAAATACTACTGATTCAGTCATGAATCATCAATCTCAATATAGTAATCCCCATCATCATCAAATAGTTCAACTTCTTTGTATTCTTCTTCATCACAAACACAAAGTCTTCTTCATCTTCTTTCATGTTATATATTACTGAAAATGATAATTTGATTAAAACACATTTTAAGTAATCAAGTTAAGTAATAAGTACCAGATCTCAAATCAAAACACACGAAGTTTATCAAAACAAGCATATTAGTGCAGTGCGGCTCGGGGCGGCGGTCGCCTGCGATGGCGCAATCAACGGTGGTCAAAATACTACCCCTTTTTGTTTTGTTTTAATCAAACCCTAACTAATAATCTGTCTCCAACGTCCCCTCCACCCAAAAATAATTAGTAAAATCATTTTTGCAGCCTTAAAAAAAATATTTTTAAACATTTCGAAAGGTCTGTCACTGGCGCACCTGAGGCACGCCTCACCAAGGCGAGGCGAGTGCTGAGGCGCGCCTTGCTAACATCGCCCGCCTCAGTCTTGAAAAGGCAAGGCCTTGAGCCTCGGGCGGCGCGCCTTTAACAACTATGTGTACAACGATGATGTTAGGAAGAAAAAGTACATAAATGACAAGCTAGCATAAATCATAAAAATAGTTTGTCACTGGAGGAAAATGCTGAAAGGAAAGGTTAAAAAGGAAAAACATGAACTGAATTCCTCATGAAAATCCTCAAATTATATTTAGCTAATGAACTCAAAATGCAGTTAAGAATTATCAGGTTTACGAAGAACATATCAGTGTGATCTAACAATTTACATGCATGATCTGTCAAACATAAATTTACAATTCCACGCGATTAATGAATTGATTACTACATCAGAACGCCATTTCTCTCCTTTCATTTTCAATTTCTTTCACTATGTGCTACTCCTTCAATATTTCCGCAAAATTATGCTGAGAACAACATGAAATATGAAAGGAAATACCACCTAAGCAACCACTACAGAGTAAATGTGGGTACACCAGAATGAAAACGAACAAGGAAAACCATTTTGGGAATTTACACAATTCAATCCCAGTAATTCAATCCATAGTCTTCTCAAACAAGGAGATTAATTATTTTATACATTTAGCAGATATTCGAAAGATTGCCCATCAAAATAAAAAAAAAAGCAAACCTTGTTTGTTCGCCTCCAATGTTACTGATTATCGATTATTCTAGAAAGAAGAGGAAATTCAGGCAATTGGAATCTGAAATTATGTGACTTTTAGGGAAAGTTGACAAGATTCGGGCCTCCATCAGTATGGAATTGATGGAATTCCAATTACTTCGGGTCTTCGGTGTAAAGTCCAAATCACTTTGGCCCAAGTATTTTCTTTCTATATCTCTCGACTCTATGTCCTCGCTGGAGAAGAAGAAAGAGGAGTGATTAAGCTACCTGCTAAATCTAAAGTGAGGAAGAAGAAATGGAGGGAGGTATTGATGAGAGAGCGGAGTGTAATTAGGGCCAGAGTGGGGTGCGAAAAAGTGAGGAAGAAGAAATGTGCAGTTTTCCTAGATTTTTGAGACCATTAAAATAATAATCTTGTTATAATAAATTGTAGAATCTTGAATTTGTCTGATATGGGCTTTTGCCTTGATATTTGTAGTGCAAAGTTGAAAATTCTTTTCCAGCGTGTCTTATTCTTAAATAAATTTTGGTAGGTGAATTTTGGCTATAAATATGCCATAGTTTTACATGTAAAATTCTGTGTAACAATATCGAAGAGAAATAGAAAATTCTTTTCTCTCTGATATTTTCTCTCTAATATTTATTTCTTAATATTTTGATAATTCTATAATAATTCTCTTGTGTTCTTAAATTGTTGTTCTATAACACGTTATCGACCGCGAGTCTCTGCCCGGTGTTAAAGTTTTGGTGAGTACGGTAAGTTTTATTCATTTCTTAATTTAAAATATTATTATGGCTAACCTCGCAAAACTCGATTTTATTGCTCTTGATATTCTTTGGAAAAAATTATATGTCATGGGCTTTAGATCTTTGAAATTCATCTAGGCGCTAAAGGTTTGGGTGATCTATAAAGAAGGAAATAATGCAATGCACTTATGAAGATAAAGTAAAGTATGATTTTTCTAAGTCATCATCACGGATGAAAATTTAAAAATAGAATACCTTACGGTAAAAGATCCGTCTATCCTTTGGAAAAATATGAAGGAAGGTATGACCACGAAGTTGGTTATACTTCCAAGGCGATATATTTGGATAAAATTAAGGTTTCAAGATTTCAAATCAGTAAGTGACTATAATTCCATGTTATTTAAAATTTCTTCAAAATTGAAATTATGTGGAGATAGTATTGCGGATGGAGATATGATCGAAAAAAGACACTTTCTGCTTTTCATGCTTCGGGTTTGCTCTGCGGCGGCAATACAGAAAAAGGTTTCACAAAGTATTACGACTTGATTTCGTGCATAGCATTGGTGGCGCAAATAATGAATTATTAATAAAAAATCACGAATCGACTCTTTGGTTCTCTCCATTCACACAAGTGAATGCGACTAGAGCTCAAAATGTTAATAATTTTAGAGGTCGTGGGAGGAGGTGTGATGCGGTGAAGTGGCGTGGAAGATTTACTCCATATAATCGTGACAATCGAGAATAATTCAAATCAGGAAATACAAGTAACAACGAAGTGGAGCGAGAAATGATAAGAAGGGAAAGAAAGTGATAAATCCAGGAGAATGGTGGAAAGTGTTACCGATCACGGAATAAAAGTCGCTTGTCACGTCTTGTCGTGCGGCCAAACATTTGGTGGAGCTTTATCAAGCGTCAATTCGCAAGCAAGATAAAAATCTTGAAGCAAATTTCACTTCCGATCATCACGAAGATGATAATTTTGATGACTTGAATGTGGATATTACACATCACGGATGTGGTGATTTCTTTGAGCATCGAGGAAGGGAGGATTGATCAACTTAATTGGTGATGGAAATGCTTAATCAATAATATGTATGCTTTAAATTAGTTTCAAGTAATTACATTGGTATTGTAAAAGTGAGAATATTTTGATTGTGCTTATATGTATTTTCTGGAAAGATATATTTTTGGGTTAAACTTTTTTATATGAATGATATTTTTATCACAATATTTGTGTTTATTATTCAATCACAAAAATATCATTATAATTCCACTAAATCATTCACAAATTTCAAATTCAAAATTTATCCCCCAACGGCTAACTAACGGCTATGAGCAGGTATATTTTTATCTATAAATATACCAACATTTCATTCAACAAATTCACACATATTCTCGTCTCTCTAAAAACTTCACATTTCTTTCATTCGAAAAAATGGTTAACTTAATTGTAGTTTATCTCATTACATTGGTTTTCTTGAACATTATCTTACTTTTTTGTTTGGGAATATCCTCAGGAGCATTTTTGGATTATGATTAATCTTCATATCTTCATGGTTTTCCTTTGTTAGCATGGGCAATTATTTTTAACATGTAATAGATAGATGATTATGTATGTACATCTCATTTATGATTTCGAATAAAATCTTTTATATTTAAATTTTTATTATGCCTCGATGTTATTATTTAAGCTTGTTTTATGATGATCGATTTTTTATAAATATGAAATCATAAACATAATTGTATAATATTAATTGATAATGTTATATTAGGTGTATATGGGAAACAGGAAGAAAGATTATTGTCTACGGCCGATTTGACAACAACGCTCCGATATTAGCAGTAAATCATATTTCTCGGTGTAAGCGTAAGGCACAAGTTACAACTATATCACAGTCTGTTGAGATTATTGATGGCTCAGAGAATCTGACATTAATATTGCACAATGATCTGATCCTGCTGATTGAAAATCGTTATTATCTAGTAGATCAAAAAGAAATCTACTAAGTTTTAAAGATGTGCGTGATAATGGATATCATTTGACTAAATGACCATGATAAAGAGTGTCTATGTATCATATAAAATGGGCAAGAAAAGCGTCCGTAGAAATTGACGACAATTTACTGGATTGTATTATATTCGTTAAAGTTTTTTCGAATCCTCGCCACCATGCCTTGGAAAGGCTGGTGAATCCTAATATATTTGGGTTATGGCATGATCGCCTAGGACACCCAGGAACTACTATGATGCGTAGGATTATTGAGCATACGATGGACATCCGTTGAAAGGTACAAAAATGTTGATTTCGAAAGGTTATTTACGTGAATCGTGTTCACAAGGAAAACTCATTACTAGACCTTCAATGGAAAAGGTTGGTTATGAATCACCATCATTTTTACGGCGTATTCATGGTGATATTTGTGGACGATACATCCGGCCAAGTGGACCGTTTAGATATTTTATGGTCTTAATAGATGCATCATGCGGATGGTCACACATATGCTTATTATCTACTAGAAATGTTGCATTTGCTCGATTACTAGCGCAAATTATTAAACTCGAGCACATTTCCTGATTATCCTATTAAGAATATAAGAATGGATAATCTTGGGAGAGTTTACATCAAAAGTTTTGATGAATATTGCGCCTTGTTGGGAATTAATGTTGAACATCCGGTAGCACATGTTCATACTCGAGAATGGGATGGCGAGAATCACGATTAAGCGAGTTCAGTCATTGCTCGTACATTATTAATGAGATCAAAGCTCACTAGTATAGCATGGGGTCATGCGTTATTACATGCATCAACAACATCCGGTTAAGCCTCTTGCTTATCATATGCATTCCCCGTGCGATTAACTCTTGGTTTTGAGCGAATATTTCACACTACGTCTTTTGGGTGTCTTTGTTCGGAGTCTTGGATTCCACCTCCTCAAAGGACAAAAATGGGTCCTAACGTAGACTTGGTATATACGTTGGATTTGATTCTCCATCAATTTTGGAACCAATAACGGAGATTTATTCTGCTTCGTTTTGCGGATTGTCATTTTGATGAAACAACATTTCCGTCAATGGGAAATGATAAAGATGTGTTGCAAAAGCAGTTGAGAATCTCTCTGGAATGAACAAAGTTTATCTATTTGGACGCGTACTCTAAATGTGAAAGTGAGGTGAGTAGAATCATTCATTCTGAGAATATTGCCAATAAACTTCTGATGCATTTAATGATGCTAGTAAAGTTACAAGGTCTCATATTAAATTGCGAATGTTCGGCCCGAGATTATTGTTCTGAAGAACATAAGAAAATGAATGATAATATCACGTCAAAAGCGTGGTAGACTGTTACTCGAAAGATCTTGCATTCCTCGAAAAGAAAGAAAAATTGATACTAATGAGCAAGCTCTGATGAATCTGTAGAGCACAATATATCGGAAAATATTGATTAAAAATTCTAATAGCAGAACCCCTTGAGCTATTGTAATGAGGTATGGGATCGAAATGAAATAATCATTAATGATAAATTTGCATTCCGGTTGCTCGAGAAATCATTGATGATGATTATGATAGTGAACCACATTGATAATAGAATGCCGTCAAAGGCACGATTGGCTAAGTGGGAGGAAGCGATAAAATATGAGTTAGCTTCACTGGAGAAGCGAAATGTATTTGGGAAAATTACTCGAACTCCGGAGACAATGTAAAGCCCGTAGGATACAAATGGGTATTTGTTCGAAAAAAATGAGAAAAATGAGGTCGTGAGATATAAAGCCCGACTTCGTAGCTCGAGGATTCTCCCGGACACAGGATAGATTATGATGAGACATATTCACAGTGGATACAATCACATTCCGTTTTCTCATTAGTATGGTTGTCCATGAAAGTTTGGATATCGTCTAATGGACGTAGTAGCACATATCTATATGGTTCATTGGATTACGATATTTATATGAAAATCACTGATGGATATAAAATGCCAAGTGAGACGCTCCTCGTGAGATATACTCGATCAAAAATATTTAAGATCGTTGTATGGGTTAAAAGCAATCAGTCGCATGTGGTATCATAGAATTTGAATGAATACCTTTCTAGAGAAGGTTACAAAAATAATCCTGTTGTCCATGCGTTTTTATTAAAAGATCGAATCTGGATTTGCTATCATTTTTGTATATGTCGATGACATGAATTTGATTGGCACTCAGAAGAGTTATCTAATCTTTGCCCAGAATATCTAAAGAAAGAGTTTGAGGTTAAAGATCTTGGGAAAACCAAACTCATCTTGATGTGAGCTAGATCATAAAGATAATGGAATACTTGTCCACCAATGCAACTATACGAGAACATTGCTCAAGCGGTTTAATATGGAAAATACTCATTCCTTGTGTACCACATGGTGGAATGCAGTTTAGATCCAAATAAAGATCCATTTCGACCAAAGGTCAATGAAGAGATTTTAGGTCTGAAGTACCTTATCTCAATGCTATTGGAGCATTAATGTATTTAGCACAATGCACCGGACCGGATATAAGCTTTTTCTTTGTCAATCTGCTGCGCGATATAGTTACGAACCAACTAGAAGACAACTGGAATGGTATTAAACATATTTTAGATACCTCGGTGGTATTATAGATTTGGGGTTATTCTCAAAGGAATCCACTAACTCTTCTGATTAGTTGGTTATATCTTGATGCGGGATATAGATCGAGATCCACACAAAGCTCGGTCACAATGCGGTTATGTATTTTGCTATAATGGTACAACTATATCATGGCGATCTACCAAACAAACATTAGTGGCTCACTTAACTTCTAATCACTCACGAGATAATTGCTCTTCATTAGGCGACAAGAATGCATTTGGTTAAGATCTTATATCTCATATTCGAAATAGTTGTCGATTGAAGCGGATTCTGAGGCATCGCCACTATTATTTATGAGGATAATGCGGCATGTATAGCACAGTAAGAGGAGGTTACATAAAGGTGATAGGACCAACATATTTCACCAAAGTTTTCATACACATGAACTCCGGAAAAATGGAGAGGTGGATATTAGCGGTTGGCTCTGCCACAATCTTCTTTGATTTATTTACAAAATCCTTGCAGCGTCAACGTTCGAAACTAGTTTTACGGCATTGGAATGAGAAGAGTCGATATGAAGCAAGATTAATGGATCGAGTTATGCGGCTAATATTCTACATTTCGGGAGGCGAATATATTGTCTTGTTGTACTCTTTTTCCCTTTTTGTGCGGTTTTTATCCCATTGGGTTTTTTCGGCAAGGTTTTTAACGAGGGCAACATGCCTGAAGTCGAGGATTTGAGAATGTACTCTTTTTCCTTATGTAAATTTTTTTTCCAACGGGGTTTTTCCGACGTGAGGTTTTTAGCGAAGGCATACTCATTCAACTTACTACGATCTACGTCAAGGGGAGTGTTATAATAAATTGTAGAATCTTGAATTTGTGAATATGGACTTTAGCACAATATTTGTAGTAAAGTTGAAAATTCTTTTCACATGTGCAACTACTAAATAAATTTTGGTAGGTGAATTTTGGCTATAAATATGCCGTAGTTTTACATGTAAATTACACACAACAATATCAAAGAGAAATAGAAAGAATTACTTTCTCTCTACAATATTTTCTCTCTCTAAATATTTATTTCTTAATATTTTTGATAATTCTATAATAATTCTCTTGTGTTGTGTTACGAAAATTTTCCCCCATTTCCCTTTGCTAAATCTAAAAAATATTAGATTATTATTATTATTCAAAAAGTATTAAATTATAAAAATAATAATTTAATTATGTCAATAAATTGCAATAAAGATGCTAAAAATTTTGGTAAGTTTTAATGATTAAAATAACTAGTGTTTTACCCGTGTGGCCTGACGCACGGTGTATATATGAGAGGCCTCCATTTTGTATTGTGATGTGTGCATTTTCCTAATAGTTCTACGAATTATATCTTCGCATTATAATAACTTTGATATAGCATCAAATAATAGACATGAAATATTGTTTAATATTTTTTATTGATGAATTCAAAAAGAAAAAAATATATCATACTTCATAACTATAAATAATCATTCAAGTTGTGTATTTGTGTTCTATCTTGGAAAATTGATTTTCATAGACCTCCATTGACAGGCGCACCTACATCGCCTATTTTGTTTTAGTCATATCTAGATTTTTAATAAGTGTGGAAATTGGTATCACACTTTTTTCAAAGTTATAGTAGTAAATTAGGATGAAATTTTATTTTCCAAAGTTGTTTGTATGTGTAAATTGGTGGCGAAACTTTTTGCAAAAGCTCATTGTAAAATAAATGAAAAGTTAACACGTGCATATAAGATAATAGGAGAACTAAATTAATGAAATAGTAGTCAACAAAACATAGCTTTGACAACATTATTGTTTTTATTAGATTTATTTTTGGGAGATATTTTTTATTTTTGCCGATTTTACCATGTATTTTATTTATTCATGTCATTAAGTCAATTTTTATTTTCTTGGAAATTTAGTTGTGGAGATTTGTATTGTACTATTTGGATTTTCTATTTATTCTGCTCTATTCGAGTTCTCATATTTGGTATTTTTCGGGATGGGCGATGCACAAATTGTATTTGTACAAAAATAATTTTTAGTGATTGCAAATTTTTCAAAATTTCAATAAATAATTAAACTAGAAATTTAATTAATTTGATTACAAATCATACGAGTTAAACAATATAAAAATAAATTATTATATTAAAAATCCTATTTAAGGACAATAAATTTGGTTGATAATAAATTTTGTGAATATGAATTGTATTTATTTATTGAACATGTTTACCTATAAAAAAAGTAACAATTTGAAAAAAATACAATTTCCCAATGCTAAATATTAATGTATTATATTTTCAATACAATCAACAAATAAAGTTATTTCAAATTCCAACATTTTTAGGGTTTAAAAAGTTAAACAATTGTTAGAATTATTAAAGAATTAAACAAAAATCTTGTTTCATATTTAGCAACATAATTTTAAGAAAAATGAAACATTTGAAAAATAAAAACTATTCTCGTTTTTATATATGTACATATATCAAAATAAATATCAAACAAATAACTTCATATCTAATAGTCAAATGTACAACTTTAAAAGTTGAATATCAAAATACACTGATAAATATTAAAAATTCTATTAACATGAAAAATATGTTAATAAATATAATAAATAATTTTCTATATACATTATTATGAATATAATTTCATGTTAAATAAAATTTTATTTCTTCTTACATGAATATATATAATTAAAATTCTATGTATGGACATATATAATATATATAAATAATATTTGGATATATATTTTGAGATATTTTCTTCAATTAAAATAAATATTTTTTTTGATTGAGTTTTATCAACTTAAATAAACAATTCTATATAATTATGAAGAAATGAGATAAACTCAAATATAAACTATACATGTATTATAGATAGTCAAAATACATGAATATACAAATTGATGTCCAGCAGCCCAAATGCATAATTTTTAAAGCTCATTATAAGATAATGAGTAAATGTATTATATATTTTCTTTTTATTTATTATGTTTATTTTTTATTTTATATATGCAATATATGTGTCAAACTGAAGACTGTAAAAAGATGATTAATTGGATATATTATACGTAAAAAACGGATATAAAACGTAAAAATTATTAAAGTTTCAAATAAAAAAAATAAATATAATAATTAATGCAAAAGATACAAATACGATTTGGAAAGCTTATATAACTCTATCTTATATATAACTTTAAAAGTGATTTATTTAAAGAAAGTTGACCACCAAAGATAACAAAATCTCATTTTATTTAGTTAAATCCATAAAGCAAATTTTTTTTATTATATTTAGAAACTGAAAATGGGCGGGAAAAGTAAGAGTTATTATTCTAAGAATAGTCTCTTATTATATATACTAGTGTTTCACCTGTGCGATGCACGGGATGTGTAACAGTAGTGTGGTATTGCTCATTAAAATTAATCCATATAAAAAAACATAATCTATATAAAAAAATATACAATATAAAGCGTGAAAAAATCAAACGACATTAACGTTCCTTGAATTACATATTTTGAAACACTTCTTTGTACACAACGTTTACTGTCTGTTTGTTTTTAGATGCATCATCGCCGCAAACTAATATTTTCAAACCCTTTCGATTGGTAACTCGCGAAACTGCGACATATAATTGGCCATGACTAAAAACCGGATTCTTTAGGTACAACCCGACGTGAGAAAGCGACTGTCCTTGTAACACCCAGAAATTTTGAACTATAAAATGTGCAAACATTCATTTTGCCGTATATTTTTTTTTCACACAAGAAAGAGAACTCGTTATGGCGAGCCATTAAATTTTCAAAAGAGCAATAATTACAGTGGAAGTAATTGCATAAAATAATTTGAATAAATTTGATATCATATAATTCTAAAAGACCATTTGACAGTGAAAGACTTTGTAAAATCGCGTACATATTTTTATTTATGAGAGAAGATAGGTCTGTAGATATATTTCATTCAAAATTCAATAGCAACAGCGGAAGCAAATTATAAAGTATAGAAAATTCATGTATTCATTTATTTATAAGAAAATCGGATATTTACTAATCTATATAAAAAAAATCCCTTTTAGTCTATTTGCATAAATAAACTTAGAAAATCATAATTCATCATTTATTGTCCCGAATCGAAAAATCTTTGAAGTTGGAAATTTTCTCAATACTAATCAATTATCATATAGAGTCTAGCATCGTAGGTAAATACTTAGAAAATAATGATTTGTTTAACAATTTCTTATCCAATTGAAAATTAACATTTAGAAAAGACATCACTCTAGTAGTTGCATAAGAAAATCACAATTAGTATAATCATTTCTTATTACATTGAAAACAACATTTAAAAATAAAAAGACATTACTCTAGTAGTTTCATAGGCCACCCATTATCCACCGCCATAACCATCGCGACTCCTTAACCTGAAAAATCGATTATATATGTGGGGTGAGCGACACGGCTCGATGGAGTATAAATTGTCCAAACTAAATACACGGATATCTCACATAGGCATGCACATACAATCCAATTGGACATAGCATAGATCTTTTGAGAAACCGTAGACATAGACAATAGTTGCACCGGGGTTCCACCGAGGATACATCGACCGGACCTCTTGAGTCCTCGGCTCAATAGTGCCTAAGCAAGCTGCATTACTACACATTCATGCAAAATAATCTAAGCATTTAACAAGGACAATAAAGTTTAGAAAACAAACCCCACCTCGAAACTTTGCTTGAAAAATAGTAGAATGATTTGATGCAATATCCCTATTGAACTTGAGCTCGCCGTCCTCGTCGCCTAACATGAATATATATACATCTTAGTCCTAGAAGTCAAATATTAAGTATTAACCTCAATATCGACACTAAAATAACATTAAATCCGAAGCTCACGGTATTTTCCTAAGGTTTAGGGTTCAACTTGGTAGGTTTGAACAATGCTAAATCTCTCGCATTTGGGGTCGAATAATATTTTCTCATAAACTGTTTACTGTAATTATTCCATATTTTTACAGTAGATAATATATTCAAAAATAGATATCATATAAAAAATTTCACGAAGATTATAAATATTTAGCTATGGATTTTGAATTTTTGAAACTGAAATTGTTGTAACATTAAAACCTGCATAGCTAAGGGAGAAATATCATATTTAAATACATATAGTACTATATGATTTGAAAATTTAACAACGTATAATATACACATCATGGTATAACATATCCAAAAATTATAAAATATTAAATTCGTTAACTTTAGGTTTTAAATTTTATAATCTGAAACGTTTGTCATTGCTAAAACTGTAACGTCTTAGAAACTAATTAATATTTAAATAAATATGAGTTAGAATAATTTGATATTTTACCACACGGTATAAAAAATTATAATACATAACATATCCAAAGGTAAGATATTTTGAAGGTTTTATATATGGTTTCTAGAATTTATAAATCAGAAATAGAGTATATTCAAGATCTAGAAAGCGTGAATGCTAATTTCATATAAATTAAAATACAACTCAAAAGTATATGAAATTTTAACTGAATATTATAAACATATGATAACATAACATATTAAAATTTCACGAATTTTGGATATGTATAAGTAGGGTTTTGGATTTTCTAAAACGAAAACAGTGGACAATATAAATTCTGGCGTCCTAGATTGAAAATTCAATAACTACAAAAGTACTCATCGGATTAATATGAAATTTTAACTGTGCGATAAAATCATTACAAAGAATAACATATGAAAATTTAGGAAAAGTCTGAATAGTATAACTTCGATTTCGAAATTTATAAGTGAATTACCTTAGGAATAAAGGATGAAATAGGGAAGGCAATTGGGATCATGGCGTTGAAGAGAAACTTCGTCCAGGTTGTATGATAGACGATGGGGCTATGGCGGCACAAAGAATAGTGCTGGAATGTTTTTTTTTTGTCTTCTCTAATGTGGTATAATAAAACCCTAATAACAAAAGAGTCCAAATATAATTACCCTATTTAGTTTCCCAAACACCTTAGGATTCCTCATGGGCCAAGTAATTGGATAATAAACCCAATAATAATAATAATTCACTAATGGGCCATCTAACTAATTAAATACACTTCCTTTTTTTTTTTCTGGTGTTCGAGTCCTTGGCTCTTATTTATCGTCATAGCATATGAAACGATCAAAGGAAACTGTCTCCGTGAAACTTGAAAGGTATCCTGAGGTCGAGAAGGGTCGGTGACATTCGCGGAATCAACACTTTTTTCTGCATTGCACTGTGAGAATTTTAGATTCGAGCACGTGTGCACCAAGTCTCGTGATCACCAACCTCGTACCATTACACAATCCATTGAATGATATATGTTCCTCAAAAGCATAACAGAGTCCCAACTTTCAAATGTAATTCGTGATTAGGAACACCGGAACATCTTATGTTGTTTAGGAACTCTGGCGTGTGCAGATCGTGCAAGAAGTCAATATTGGCGTCCGATTTGCATGTGCTATCAGAACTCAAATAAGTGTGACCTCGGATGAGTTCAATGAAGTCATATATTGATTTATGGACTCAACGACATCGAGGGTTGGCGCTAAGATAGCTCTATCCTTCAAGTATGTCGGATCATCGGTGGCATCTTTGAACATTGGATATGTGTTTTCGACAATAGTCGAGATTGGATCACCCGATGCTTCCAAAAAATATCTTCAGAATATCAATGGTTGCACAACCATCATTAGCTCCTCACGTTCCATCTCCAATGTTTGCTATCCATTTCAAAATCCAACCAAATCAATATCATTTTCACCTAATCTCAAAGACGCATGTTTTTAGTAAGTCCGAGAACGACAATCTTTCCATAAATAGGAAGAATTTATGGTGGCATTCACGATGTCTGGCTTCCTTTGGCACAACAGCAAGATCTGTCATCGAAGTCTCCACCGAACACAAATGTTTTTTTACCTCCAAATGGGATTGCACCGATTCGCGCATCATCGACTTTCATAATATCTTTCAAAGTTTGGTCCACCGCCTCAAAGCAATGTTTGTGCATCATTGAGCTTCATCCCATATTATGAGTTTGCAACGAAAAGCAATTCAACAAGTGGACTCCCTAATTTTACTTCGCAAGTCGAACCCTCTTTTGGGTTTAATGGAATGACAAATCGAGAATGTGCAGTCCTTCTGCCGAGCAAGAGAAGAGACGCTATCCCACTCGATGCAATGTTCAAGACAATTCATCCTTTTGACTAGGGCTGCAAATGAACCAAGCTGCTCGTGAGCTATTCGGATCTCGATTCGATAAAAGCTCGTTCGAGTTCGTTAAGTGAGGCTCGTTAAAATAAACGAACCAAACTCAAACTTAGAGATATTCGATTCGTTAGCTCGTGAACATGCTTGTTAGTAAGCTCGTGAATAGGCTCGATAGTAAGCTCGTATAAATTAACCTAATAATTTGATTTTAATTTTAATTTTTCATATTTTTACTTAAGATAATATAAAAATATTTCAATAAACTTATTTTTTTGAATAAAATTATAAGCTTTAATAAATATATTATGAATTTTAAATATAAATAATTTTATTTTTTTGTAATGAATTGAAGAATAAATTAATTTTTAATTAATATTTACTAAGCTCTTTTAGGCTCGATTAAGCTCAAAAACGTTCGTGAGCCAGCATCATGTTCGATAAATTCAGGCTCGAGTTCGATTCGATTATAAACGAGCCAAACTCAAACACTAAAAAGCTCGGCTTGGTTGGTTTGATTGCAGCCCTACTTTTGACCTCAATCCCGATGATAAAGCTCTCCACAAATATATTTTACCCGTCCCTCTCCATAGCCATAAACAAAGAACCTCGACCTTGATTTGAGTCAATCGCGACGCATAATTTCGGTATACACGTGGCGTTGTTCATCGATCGGAGGTTGAAATAAGATTTCTATGCTCCACGGCCAAAGCCTTTTACGATCATATCTTAACTCATTTGTATACCAATCTATTCCGGCATGTGTCAGTACTATCAACATCTGGAAAAGGCACAATATCAAACTCACGTAGGCTCCTACCACGACTGCGTAGTAATTTTTCAATCTCCGATAGGGCAAGATTCTTGATCTGGTCCTCACTCAATACCAATTCTATAAGAAAATAACAAAACATTTTAAAAAAAAGTTAAACAAATAAAACAACTATAAATAAAATTTCAGAATAACGAATGTATATCTATATTAATTTATTAATTAATGAAGAAGTGTATATATAGTGGTAGTTTTTATACCTTGATGTTGCATAAGGAGTCGTCTTTTATATAAAATATCATCCGAAAGAGACTCCCAACATTTCTCCCATACCACTTCAGGCTGCTCAAAGAATTCGATGACAATAATGATGCAAACAAACTCCTAAGATGCTCTGCGATGCCCAATGACTTGCCTGATTCCATCAATATACTCTCTATCATCTTCTAACAATCCCAAAGCGAAGCAAACTTCACGATATGATGAGTGTTGTACACGCAAGCGTCTTCTTGTAATCATCATAACAGGTTGCACCACGGACTACATTGATAAGACACCTCGGATAGTACATGTCACTGAACCCCGGAGGGACGTAGTAAACACGTCTATGGTATTTCCACACTTTCTTGGGACCCACTTCTTAATTTTTGCTTTCCATGTAAATTTTGTAGGAGCTTCAAAGATAAGTCACTCTCGAGCTTCAGGGATATACCTTATTGGCTTCCATCCAAGCAAGAAACATGCTTTCTTTAATAGTGTTTCTTCGAGAACATCATCAAGTCTTTGGAATCATTAAAAATCACCGGTTGCTCGTTCTCAATATGGAAACTAAGGCGTTCAACGGAGGATACTTATATTGTATTTCATATCCTAATAATCTCCATCTTTGCCTCACATGAAGAAACATATCTACAATCATAATACATGCTCACTTCGTCAACAGGTTTTCCTAATTCATCATCGCCACTACTTTGATAGAATGATGAGGTCACACGATCATGTCCTTTATTGACATATTTAAACAAATATTTAATCGATCTCGACTAATTACACCATTCAACGTTGATGTGTGCACCGTATTTAAGCAACAAACGACGATTGTGCGGCACAACAAACCGATTGTCAAGAGGGACACCATTCTTCATAACAACTCTTCCATTATTTCTACGTCTATATCGTGGGTAACCTTCTTCATCAACACAGGTTGCATCAACAAACTTTTTAGGAAAATGCTTTGTGCAGCGACCATCAGCCATGCATGGAGAATTTTTTCTCACATCACCACAGGGACCATGAATCATGAAGTCTCTTACCGCAACATAATAACATGGATCCTCCGATTCTTCTGGTATCTCGGCTGATATAATTTTATCTATGTCGTCAACATTTGGGAACTTATCTTCTTTCGCGAGAAACAACAAAATGTGAGCGTGTGGCAATCCACGTTTCTGGAATTCTATAGTGTATATTACTATACAATGACAAACAATGAATTTTTTTTTTAGCAAAACATGTCTGATGAACTATACAAATAAATAAAACAAACTATTGAAAATGTATACAACCTGCTACGACTTTACCAAACAATTCATTCTGACGAAGATCCTTGATAAGCGCATCTAGCTTTACCTTGAAAATCCTGCAAATAATATCCAGACGGTCCTCGGGGTTCAAGTTACTACTCTCAAGGAAACGAACGATTTCTGGCCACTTTGGATTTGAAGTGAATGTTATAAATAAATCTGGATAACCCGCCCATCGGCATATAGCCATCACATCTTGATAGTTTTGTATCATAAACCGAGCACCTCCAGTGAAACTCGAAGGCAGTATAATTCGTTTTCCTCGGGTGTTTGGATCAGTGTCTCCATTCAACACATCATCTGCAAGACCCTTATATATATCACAACGAATCGCTTTTTTTGATGTAAGTGAACATACTTTAATCGGCCGATTCAACCATCGTAGCATCGACAACAAATTGTTGGAACAATCTTCTTGATGAAAGAATAGTTGAAGATTCATGCTCCTTTCGTGCATCCATAAGCAAAAATTCTCGAAACGCTAATTTTCCTTCCACTTGCGTTTTTTTCTTTAGGTCCGAAAATGGGATATCTTCTCAAACCATCCTCCCCATAAGGCAACAACAAAGGATATTGTAAGGCCAAGTCACGAAACATTTAATTCATTTATCCGTTGCAACTTGCCAGATTCTTGTTTCGATCAAAATATCTCGGTCTCCTAAAGCCTGATTGAAATCACCAACAATCAAAGCCGCTACCTCAGAACTCGATGGAAGATTGTATCTTCTAGCATCACTGTTCCTTTTGCCACTCAAACACATTCTAACATCTGAATGTCGACATTCTTGGATCTTCTCTCTCGCTATTCTGAAGGTTTTTACCAATACATTATGTTCGTCAAGCATTTTTTTCAGCCCATCCACAATATCTCTGTGTAGATTATTATTTTCACTTCCCAGCCTATATTGCAAAACAAATAAAAATTTCAAATTATAGCATGACATACATATACAATAATAAAAATTGTATTTATTTAATCAATATTAATTGAAAAAACAACAAACCTGACAACATTTATTCTGTGAGATACTTCATTTTCCGTATCGTATATGTAGAGCTGTGCAAATTTAGGCGTTGAACCATCAGTCGGCATTAAACTTCCGATTAGGTGATAGTTTTGCCCGTACATCCTAAAGACGGGAGGTCCACCACCTCTGTTTATATCAGTGTCGATTTTGCCTCCCATCGATGTAAAACAGAACATATTATTATATGACCTTATATTCTCTTGAAAGTGTTTGCTTTTATCAGTTGTTCCAAACACTAAATCACGAAGGAAAACAAGCGGTTGTCTTAGTTGAGGAAGTTGTATAATCCCATGACTACAACATAATGAATACTGAGGATTGCTGGATTTCACATGGGACCGTATCCTTTCCTCGTACCAAAACATGACAGCGCAAAATCGACATCTGTAAGTTGCATCACCAATATCCCAATACTCTATAAACAAACAAAACAATAGATTAATTTCCATTTTGCTAAGTATTTGTCACGTAAAATACATTAAATAAAAATCTTAGTTTAAATAAAATTACACAAAATTACTAAAAATGCACCATTGTTTATTACTGTAGATGTATCATTCAGATGATTCAGACTGTGATTTAAATTCAATATATCATCACTCCTTTCAATGTTACTCCTATTAATATTGTCATCAACTGATTCATCCATGTTTATGTCAGATACCATTCCTGCGTAAAAGTAATCGGGTAAGGTATCAGTTATGTACTACAATACTTCAATACAATTTAATGTATTAAATATCAGTAAATATTCACTTTTTTAACAACACTCTTTTAACATATTAAAGTTAAAAAAAATTACCATTTGGTATGTCAGTAAGGGAGATGTTGGAAAGAGGAATAACGCTCATGCTCAATGGATTTACTGAATTCATTTTCGTAGATAGCATCGGACTTTTGCTCGCAGATATTCTACCGTTTTCTGAAGTAAAAGAACAATTTAAATGTGTTAATTATCATGAATTATTAGAATATTCATAGCAACACTATTTCAAACACATAATAAAACTAAATATACCGTTTGTAATGTCACTAAGCGGAAAGTTCGAAATAGGAGTAACATGGACGCTCGATGAAGTCGTGGGAAATTTATTCGTAGATGGTGCCTTAGTTCCGATACCAAATATCCTTCTCTGGTCTGTAAAAAAATAATAAAATAATATCGTTGAAAGTGTGACTAATATTAATTATTTACTTTATTACAATACATTCTAAAACTAAATATACCGTTTGTAATGTCACTGAGCGGAATGTTCGAAATATGAGTAACATGGATTCTCGAAGAACTCGTGGAAAATTTATTCGTAGATGGTGTCTGAGTTCCAATACCAAATACTCTTCTCTGGCCTGTAAAAAAAGAATAAATTAATATCGTTGAAAGTGTGACTAACATTAATTATTTACTTTATTCAAATTACAATTAAATTACAATTAAAATCAACATCAACATCTATCTATAGTTTATAAACATAATATATATATACCGTTTGTGATATCAGTGAAAGGGGAGTTTGAAAAAGGATAAACAATATTGCTCGACGAAATATGATTAACCATCCTTGTCGATGGTTTTGACGATGTATTCACGGATTGTTTCCCATTTTCTGCAAAACAAATAAAAAGAGTTAAAAAATTCAAAAGGCATATAAAAACAAATTAGGTTAATCTAAACTAAAGATAAAAATATAGTATACCAATATCCCCAAAAAAATTACTAAATTAATTACAAAATGACATCAATAATAAATCATTTAAAGTGTAGTACAATTAATAATTTTTTTAACACTCTATGTTATATTATGTACATTATTATTGTTAGATAGATAAAAAATTAGTCATTTTAAATTTATATTTTTCTGCAAAATAACTATTTAATAGTGTAAAAATAAATTTATTTATATTTAACATTTCAGAAAAAACATTTTTATATTTAAATATATACAATAACTTTCTTATGCATTTAAAATGTTAATTATGTTAGAATATTTGTACTCTTAATAATTGCATTTTTTATTTATAATTAAGTTTATTTAATTAATTGGTAATTTTTTAATTTTCTGTAAAATATTTATTTAATAGTATAAAAATTAGTTTATTTATATTTAAAATATAAATAAATTACGTTTTTTATATTTAAATATATGACCGATAACATTTTAACATATAAAATGTTAATTACATTAGAATATTTTTACTCTTAATAATTAGGTTTTTTATTTTATAATTACATTTTTTTTAATTAATCAGAAAATATTTATTTCTTTACTGAAAATAAAGTTTTAATTATTTAAATATATAATTAATTTAAAATAAAATATTAAATAAAAAAATCCCACAAACACATTCGAAGCCCAAATATAATTTCAAATTAGGTAGTAACAACACATTTGTAATTCAAGCCCAATAACACATATATATATATATATATATATATATATTTTAACATCGATTCTAATTTTAAAAAAAAAAAAATCGATTATTCTGGAGCGTACGCGTGGCATAGCGGACATCCGTGATATCGACATCATCAATCAATGTGAACAAACACAATCCATTTCAATGAGAGTCGGATCGTGACACGTGTGCGATTTAACGGATGAGATTACACACAAAAAACACAAAAAAAAAAAAAAAACCGGATGTAAAAACCCTATTCACCTTACCAATGCACCTCTCACTCCCTCTCTCACTCCCTCTCGATTCTCGCAAAAACAATCTCTCATTTCTCTCTCACTCTCTCGATTTCTATCATTTCTCTCTCTCTCTCTCTATAACATTTCTCGAGAAAACTTTGATTTCTCTCATTTAATCTCGATTTCTCTAGAAATCGAGAACATGTTAGATTTAATTTTTTTTTTTGATTATGCTAGATTAAGAATTTTACTTCCGATTCAAATAGATTAATCTCTTTTTTTCCGATTCATTTGTCTTCTCGAGAATTAGGGTTTTCGAGTTACAATATAAATCGAAAAAATTCGAGAAAATGTGATTTTTCATTTTCATTCGAAATTATTTCAGAATATAAAGTTTTTATATTTTTCGTTTTTTTTTATGTTCAATATAAATCGGACGTATCTTGAATATGTGATTTTTCATTTTTTCATTCGGAAATTATTTCATAATCAATATTTTTTTATTTTTTTCATTCTTAGATGTTTACAAATGTATTTTAAAGTTTTTCTCTTCAATATATTCTTATTTTCTTCGTTAATATTCGAAAAATGATATGCTTCTCTTGAAATCTTGTCCGAGTTAGAGTTTTTGTTTCGATCCACGATCGGAAGCGAGTATTCTCATATAAATCTTGTCATATTTGTTTTCTTGTGTTTTGATCTGCAAATCGAAATAATATTCTCGTATTTTTGGAGATGTGGCCGTGGTATCGGTCATGAAACTTTCAATGTTAAGATCCGGAGAAAGTCCTAAAAAGATAAGTGTCTTATTGTAATTATTTTTAATTTTTTTATTTTTTAATTATTTATAATTTTTATGTTCGATGTTTTTTCTCAATGTTGCGGGCAAATGATTTTGGATTCTATTTAGAGAATATATCGGACAATCATATATTACAGATCGAGAAGCACTATCATTACTAATAAGATAAGAACTTTTAACCTTTTTATATTCAAGAATATTTTGTATTTTCATATTTTTTGTTTTAAAAAATCATGTTTTTTATATGAATTAAGAAAAAGGTTGTTCTTGTTTTTAATATTTTTTTGAAATTATGATTTTTTTATCAAGATACACGAAAATTTTTAAATGATTTAATTGTTTTTTGTTTATTTATTCATTAATCTTTCATTTTCAAATCTGTCCTACTTTTGCATGTATTAGAAGCATAGTTATATATTTTCGGTTTGTATGTATTGTCATTATTTTCGGTTGAAATATATATTCTGTTTTCATAATATGATTATAATTCTATTATTTAAAAATCTTTTGAAAAAACTTCAAACATAGATGAGTATGAACTTTAGGATGATTTTGTAATTTTTTTTTTCTACTGCATATATAATATCCCATTTTGTATATTGGAAATGTAAATCTGAAACAACATTTTTAATACTAACTGAAAAAAGATAAATTATTCACGAAATGAAATTTATTTTTATAACAACATTTGATAATTTAGGAGTTTAAAGAATTTTTTTTCTAATTTGCAGATGTCGACAGAATAACACAATACCAACAGAGAACAAATATGTATGAGTAAGTCTAACAAACTATTTCTTTAGTTAATCTCATCAATGAATATAATCTATATTGTTTAAACCATAAAAAATAAAATACCATCTTCGAAAACCCCATCTCTGGTTCGTTTGTTGCCCAAAATAGTATACCCTGTCAATTGCCGCATGATTAATTGATATATTGGTTACCTTGATGTGTTTCTCCTACGTACTTCTGTTATCCAGTTATCTGATAGGGTATAAGATAAAACTGTGTTTTTTTTTCTTCTCTCGTTGCTCTTGTCTGAAAAAGATGAAATTGAATGTTATATGTGCATTTATATAGTTTTTTTTAGCATGAGCTACATGGTAAGATTATTAATTATAGAAGTATGTTATAATGGAAAGAATATGTTGCAATAATTACAAAATTTTTGAATGTTAATTCATGCTAAAAAAGTATATAGAATCAATATCATTAAATATTAATTTAATTTTATTTGGAAAGAAATCAAATAATTTTTCTATCTTATTTTATAATTTTAGTCAATATATTGTATATATTATCTGAATTACAAAACAAAATAACAGATCTTCATTTGGTATATTTTTTTTAAACATCGGATTCAGTTTAATGAATCACTTAATGTAGATGAATCACTAAAAAAAATTATATGTAAAAAACTTTTGTACTTAATCTAGTTGTTCAAATTAAAAAAAAACATGACCAGTTTTTATAATATATAGCCATAATCTTTATTTATGTCATATTATGCTTGTAATTCTGGTATTTGTTACTATTTTTTTTAGTTTATATCATCGGATGTATGCAGTACATAGAAATGCTTCAATACAATTACTTGTGTGTATTCATTGGTTTTCTTAATTGTTTCTGTGGCCATTATAACTTGTTAACTATGAATACATACATTTCTGCTGCCTTGAATGTTTCATTGATCAATAATACTCTGTTTGTTTAGAATAATTTTTCTATATACATATTAAAAAACTCCTCACTAAAAAACCACTTAACCCTACACCGCGAGTGTAGTGGAATCCTGTTGGTGTGTAAATAATTTATTTTTTATGGCACATTTTTAAGTTAATTGTTAGTATTTATTTTATCCTGATGAACTCATTACTAATATATTTACAATATCAATTATTATCTCATTATCAAAATTTTAAAAAAGTTAATCTTAACTCTATTCCGAATTTTGCAACCTAAATTAATTTTCTAAGAATAAAATAAAGACTGGAAACCAAAATCATGAAATTCAAACAACCAATGTAATTATTCAGTAAAAAACATAACTCCAAACAACAATTCTTCTATAAAATTAAACTCATAAGACTGAATGTTCAAAATTGAAACTAAGATTCAAAAAGTAATAATTTCAAACAAAAACTATGAATTAACTCAAAAGAGCAATTCTTCCAAAAAAAATAAGACTTCAATCCAAAAGAATAAATGTTCCAAACTAAATATGAAATTCAGTAACTAACTATTCCTAACAAAAACTATGAATTCCAATTTGTCCCTCATAAAATATAAAATCTGTAGGTCCCAAGGGGTGTGAGTGTAAGGTTTAGAAGGGGGTTGAATAAACCTTACCAACTTTTCGATTTAGTCCTTTTAAAACGTTGAGTTAATACCTCACGGTTGAGTCCTTGATGGACAACTAAGTTAGTTAATCGTGAGACTTAGCCACTCAAACGGACTCGATCGAAATTTGTTGATAGAATAACTCACCGTTTTGACTAAAACTTAACTTGACCGTGATATGTTTTCATTGGAAGACTTAACACCCTTGAATTTGGTTTAAGTTTGTTTTAATACTTGGTTTTAGCACTTTGTTGATTATCAATTGGATAGCAAATTTATCAGCAGATATTGAAATAATATGCATAAATTAAAGTGCTGTAATGTAAATGACACAATAAATTTTTATAGAGGTTCGAAGATGGGGTAATTCTTCTACTCCTCTCTTCTCCAACTCCTGGAGGAATCCACTAAGTATTGATCAATGTACAAAGTGGTTATCAGTCCAGATGCAAGTCTTGATCACACAAATGACTTGATCCTTTGGGACTCGATCGGAGATGCCTTGGTCACACAAATGGCTTCTCGTGCGACTCGGCTTCTTCACAGGCGACTACCTTGCTACTACAGCCCACTTGCTCAAGCTTCTTGGATTTGATCACGAAGCCCTCCAAAAACTTGAGACTAGTTCGACCTTGAACCTTTCTACAATCCTTTGTGGAATGTAGACCCCTTGATTCTTCAATTGTTTCCTCTTCAATTGATTGAAGTTGTCTTTCCTTCACAGGCGAGTGTTGGATTAATTCCTTCGCAATGTAGGCTTGAGGATTGAACTTGAATGACTTGAGTAGGTTATAGTTTGAATAAGAGCTTGAAAGTTCCAGGTGACAATTGTTAACCTTTTCTCAAATAGATTCCTCAGCCTTTTATAGTGTTCTTTTGAAAATTTGCCCGTTGAAGAGATAGGTTAATTTTCAAAAGACACTTGTGGTCGTTGGCTTGTCTTGTTGCAGTTCTTGGAATTGACATTTCCTCATATGAATGAGTCTTGACTTTTCGAGTTCGACACGGTGCGAGCTTCCCATTGTTTTATTCCTATTGCACGCTTCGGGATCGAGCACTTTAAGAAAGACAGATGGAAGTATTACTTGTTTAAGTAATTTTCTTGACTTACATGCAAAGCGGATCTCTTTCGATTATCTCGACTTGATTGCATTTCCTTGACTTCCCCAGGTGACTTGAGTCGACTTTCAATCATGGATGACTCATTTGTCACTTCAACTTGAGACTTGGCTATCTTGAGTTGACTTGACCGACACTTCACTCACCGCATCTCACAAAGACCTTGATCGAGTTCTGTCTTCTCTTCTTTGCCACACTCACCGCCTCACAATGAGTCTTCCTTTTAGTCTCCGGTTGACTTCTTGCATGTTCGGGCATAGGCCGACTTAACTCAAATGACCCACCCTATCTATTACAATGCAATTTACAACAAAAATGGGGTGCCAACTTTCTATTCTAAGTTTTACATGGCATTCATCAAAATCTAAAAATTAATTTCCCAACAATTTCCCCGCTTTTTGATGATGCCAAACTTAAAACATTCATACAATGATTAAACATCAAAGATACGTACAAACAATGTAGAATCACAGAATGTATGCGTAGAATCAATCTTTTATTGATCATAACATTCTTGTTCTTTACACATCTGTTTACAGAGTGTATCAAAGCTTAATCATAGCTTAAGGTAACCATGCTATTCTATATCTACGCAAGTATAGAAATTATACAATTTTATTCGATGTACAGAGGACTTACATAAAGATGCATTTACATAGTAAAATATATGAAGGGGTGGACAACAACACTTCATCTCCTTCGCTGCCTCCTTCTTTCCTCATCAACTCTGTCTTCTTCTGATCTATTTCTCTTCTTCTTCTTCTTTCACCGCTTTCTTTTTCTCATATGCTTTTTTGCGACTTCATCTCTTCTTTTCTTTCTTTCTTGTCTTTCTTCCCATAGCTGAGTTTGTCTTCTATTTTCTTCTTTAATTATTTTTACATACTCAACATTGTTCTTGGCCACTTGCAGGTTGGCTACTTCATCGAATCCAACCCAATAGATCCCTCCTTTCTTGCCGGATCTATATATTCAATGTTTTTGGGTAGAGGTCTGGTGCGAAACCTCTTCCTCCTCCACTTGCTTCTTCCTCTACCTCGGACGTGTATTGTCTTTGGGGCCTTCTTTTTCCCGGTGAGTGACCAGCAGAGTGGTAGTGCCTCTCCATCTTCTCTATCTCTCGCAAATATGGCCTTGAAAACTTCTCGAACCTCAAATTGTCCGCTTCGTCTCACCACGGCCAAGCATCGTTAAAGTCAAAGTCTCTTTGGGGCGATGGTGTCGTTGGAATAACGGGATCGGGTTTATGGAAACGTTCTTGATCTCGGTGATTCTTCAAGAAGGTCGGACAACCTGCAGAGAAAAGGAAACGATTCTTCAAACGGATCATCACGGGCAATGGGAATTTGCTCAACAATAACTTGTGCCCGTGATGTGCCCGGTTCGCAGTCGGTCTATTTGCGGCTTGGTAGCTGCGCTTGATTGGTAATGTGTCACGGTGGTCTATTGGGGTTTTGACCCGGTGGCCGAGCCTCACTGTCTCAACAGATTTAAATCGGTCTCACCGGGTTTTTTCATGTGAGTTGACCGGTCCTCGGCCGTATCGATAGCGTCATCGGACGATGATGAGATTTGCATGGGTGTCTCATCATCAAAATTAAAGGTTTGGCGAGTAGCCTTAAGGTTGGTCTTACTCGTGCTTGGGAGAATATCCTCAATCGAGTCTTTTGGATCGGCAATAGGGGATGACTCAACTTCGTCTTCACCTTCGGATCCCGGAAAGGTTACATCGAGATTGTTTTGGGAATCGTGAAGAGCACTTATCTCCTTTTCGGATGGATCAATGATAGTAGGAGGGATGTTACGTGCTTCCGTTTCTTTACCCGGGAAGTCTCAACCTCCCGTTGGCCTTCATTACCTCCCCGCAATCTCAACTACGGCGAGGCCTTGGGCGATCCCTTCGGCCGATGTCGGTATGTCTTGGGGTCTTTCGAGGTGGCATCCACTTTGAGTCTCAACTCCATGGATTGCACTTTCATTGCCAGTGTTAACTCTGGGCGATTCCTTTTTGTGCCTCAACGCATCGGCGGCGTCATTGGCTGCGGAGCGGTTGGGACTTCAGTGATCTGATCTCAACTGTCCGAGCTTCTTTAGTGACAACTTCTTTGTGTTTCGTTTTCTTTTTCCTTCTCCACTTCGCCTCCTAGATTCGTTGTGGAGTCATCTGCAAAGCAACCTCCGACCTAGGCTGCAGGTGGAGGTAGTTTCCCCCTCACCGGCACACTAGGTGAGTGACTTGGATTGGGGTCACTCGTCTCCAAACTCCCATTTGTTCCCTTTAAGCATTCAGTAGTTGGGGCGGTGGTAAGACACCTTCATTAGGGGTTGCTCGACCGGGGTCCCCACAATCCCAATTTCATCGCCGATTCCTTAGCACCTTCTTCTCGAGTGAGTGGGGAAGTGGTGGCGAAACAAGCGTGGCAATATCTTTGCACCACTCCCATCGGATCAATCTCCAGTGTGATGTGGAAGACTCCCCTGTCCCTTCCAATAACCGTTGCTCATGTAGGACCCTAGATTCCCGCATGGCTTGCTGCATCTCCAATTCTTCAGTAGCGGCGGGTCCGATCCTCATCACTCCCAGAGAGAATGTCAAGATGAGGGTTTGTATGATCGATGGTTCGATAAAGGGACAAATCGCCTTTTCATGAGCTTGACTTCCTCTGCCGATCTCTGCTTCTCCTTTCTTTGAAGATCTGCAAGATATCTGTGCGATTTTCTTCATCCAGATGCTTGAACCACGGTGGTCAATCCGAGAAAGTTCAACGATTCGTCTTCTTCTTCAATAAACTACGGTCTTTGGAACTGTTCCTGGATCGACTCGGCTTCCACTTTCTCCAATTCATGAGGCGATTTTGGATGTCTGGATATGGTGGGGATAGGATCATCACATCGTCATCATCTTTATCATCTTCTCCCTGCTTTGTCCCTCGTTCTCGGGATTGAAGGTAGCAAACTTTGGTGCTTCACACCTCGGCAGCGTCTTTGCGGGAGGGGATACAACCCTGTCAACGGAGAGTTTGATTTCTCGGCTCTTCTTGGTCTCACTTTATTCGACTACAAATTGTGTCTTCAATTTGCCTCTGCTGATAGGCTTCAACAAATTTGGTTGTTTCATCAATGATTTCGGAGACTCTACTTCTCCGAGTTGTCTCCGCGATCTGTTCAGGTGAGTGGCGGACTCACTGTTTTTTTCTCAAGCTCGATCGCTTGAAGATTCTTCTTCTTCTTTTGGTTTTCACCAGAGGAATATCTGTTCCACTTCCTCCTCGTTCGTCGAAGGTAAATGCCTTCGCGATTGTCTTAAGGCAAGTATTTGCCTTCTTCCTTGTTGTGATCCTCTTCCTTTTAATCGCTAGAGAAGGGATTAACGGTTCCTTCTCCATTGCGGTTGCGGGCGGGAGACACGGCCGCTGCGGGCGGTGACTCGGCTCTGGGCAGTGCGGTTTTTTTTTCTTCGCTGGGGCGCAGCGATCTTCTTTGCGGTGCGGGGCGACCTTCTTCTGAGAGGGGAGAAGACAACTGTTTCTTCGGTGATTCCCCCTCACTTGTGTCCGCCCTCTTGGCATAAGCTCTCCTCCTCAGGCTCGGAGAGATTTGATCGGAACATCTTTTTGTTAACATGGAATGCCTTTCCATGTCGAAGAGGACTCCTTTAACTTCCATCATCCGACCAATCACCAAACAGTATCCTGGGAACCTCCAAACGAACCATCCTCCTTGAAGGATTTATTCCCAATATTCTCGCGAGTTTCTTTGTATACAAAACTCAGCCCAATTCACTTTCTTCTCCTCCATGATCGCGGCCATCACGATCAGCTTGGTTTTGGATAGCTGATTAAAGCTTCCAAAATTGATGTCCACACACTTTGCAACAATGTCCAGCAACTTGTGGTAATCTTCCTTCAACAGCTTCTTCTCAGCTGTGTAGACAACCTTCGCAGCATAGTCAGGCTTGGCTACTTCCTTCCAAGCAGCAGCCAGGTTAACATCAGCTTCATAAATCTCCGGCATTCCTTCCACCGGCAACGAACAGTGTTCTGCCAAATCCTTGGCAGTTATGGTGAAATCTTTCCCATGAATAGAGGACTTGATGCCCTCATTGTGAACTTCAATGTTCACATAGAACTGTGCGACCTCCTCCACGTAGGTCATTTGAAACTCCATCGACAAAAAGGGTTTCAGTCCTGATTTTTCCAACTTCTCTGCTATTTTCTTTACAAGGGTTTCGTCTGACCCTTGTTTGATCATGCCCTCGAAGTCCACAGTAGATCCTGTGTGGATTTGCTTTCCCAACTTGACAAAGTCGTAAGTAGATGCCATTTCTCGAAGATTCACCGAATGAAACCTTGAAGATGAGCTTTGAAGATTTGTAGGGTTTTGTGAGTAAAAATGCTTTCTTTGCTTGAGAGAGATGAACAGGTTTTGGTAAAGTGAGAGAAAATTGACGAAATGGTATATGTATGGGTTATGAAAGGACGTGCGGGTGGTTTTTGAAATTTGATCAAGATCAACGACTCAGATTTTGCACGCCGATTAGCATTTAATTCCTTGCATTTAATGCGGCAGCATTTATATCCAATCATAAGCTTGGTGTGCAGCTTTTGACTGTACAAGTCATAATTATGCTGATGTCATTCTTAAAAACATTCCCGCTTAGTAAAAACGACTGCGTTTTTGTCACTTTGCTCATAAATGACTCAGCTTATTCCTTAGCTGATTTAACTCTTCTCTCTTTGCACATAAGCACTCAACTGTCAGCTAACTCGATGCAGCTGATTCTCCGATACGGCTGATTCACTTATCTGATTCAAGAGTTCAACTCTTTTTCATTTTTTCATGTTCCATCTCTTTTCTTTGACTCTTACCGAGTGTCAACTCACCAATCAATTAACCCTAATTCATGCTTGAGTTCTTCAAATCCGATTCACATAATGGTTTTGTGAATATATCATTCTAACCGCTTATCGGTTGAGATATATTCCAAGGTGATGTCATCTTTTCAACATGATCTCTTATGAAGTGATATCGACATCAATGTGCTTTGTTCTTGAGTGCAACACATGATTTTGGGTGATTGCAATTGCACTTGTGTTATCACACATAATTGGAATTTCCTTTTGTTCAACTTCATAGTCTCTCACCGCTATCTCATCCATAAGACTTGGGCACGAAATGCCGCCTATGTATTCTCGTCACTTGTGGAGGTGGCTATTGAATTTTGCTTCTTGCTAAACCAGAAATTAGCCTATTTCAAGCATTTGACATGTACCGGGTACTCTTCCTCGTCAACTCTACATCCAGCGTAGTCGAGTCTCGAATAACCAATTAGTTTGAATCCACCTTCCTTAGGATACCATAAGCCAACTTCTTGGTTTCCTTTCAAATATCTCAAGATTCCTTTGGCGCAGTCATGTGGCTTTCTTTTGGAGCAGATTGAAATCTTGCACATACACCTACAACAAAGGTGATGTATGGCCCGCTTCTTTGTGAGATAGAGGAATGATCCAATAAGTGCTCAGATCTTGTTTGATCCACGTGCCCATCTGTATCCATATCCATTTTGATGATGTATTCATTGGTATTTTCACGAGAAGATTTCTCTTCCATACCAAATTTCTTCATTAAATCTCGGTATATTTTGTCGACTTATGAAGGTTCCATCCTTCACTGTTTTACTTGGAGTCCAGGAAGAATGTCGGCTCTCCCATCATGCTCATTTCAAATTTGCTTTGCATAAGATTTGAGAATTTATCACACTCTTTGTTTGTGGATCCAAAGATGATGTCATCCACATATATTTGAACAAGCGTATACTCTTCCCATCTTGAATTCTCAAGAGGGGTTCTATCCACTTTGCCTTTTGTAAATCCGTTCTCGATCGGGAATTGTGATAATGTATCATACCATGCTCTTGGTGCTGTTTCAATCCATATAAAGTTTTCTTGAGTTTGTATACTTTATCTCCAAGAGTCTTCTCGCTCAAATCCTGGAGGTTGTTCAACATACACTTCTTCCTCCAATAATCCATTAAGGAATGCACTCTTTACATCCATTTGATATACGTGAAGTTCTTGTGAGCAAAGATAGGCAAGAAATATCCTTATGGCTTCCAATCTTTCCACGGGAGCAAAAGTTTCATCAAAATCTATTCCTTCTTCTTGGCAATACCCTTTGGCTACCAATCTTTCTTTGTTTCTCACCACATAACCTTCCTCATTCATCTTGTTTACGAACACCCATTTAGTGCCAATAACATTTTGATGGGTAGGTCTTTGAACCAATACCCACACTTTGTTCCTTTCAAACCGATTCAACTCTTCTTGCATGGCTTGAATCCATGTGTGTCATCCAAAGCTTGTGACACATCTTTTGGCTCTATTTGTGAGATGAAACAAGTGAACATAGCTTCTTGTTGGGTTCTCGGATCTAGTTATCACACCTTCTCTTACAACTCCAATGATTAGTTACTCGTGGATGGTCTCTCGGCCACCTTACATCCGATTGGAGTAAGTTTGCTAAATTTGGATTCGATCGTCTTGTTGTGTTTGTTTTGATCGACTCTCTCATCATCACTTAGCCGCATATTTCCCCTATCTTTGAGACTCGGCTATCTCATCTTCATCGGGTTTATAATTCGAATTGACTTCAACATAGGGACTCTTCTACATGGTAGGTGATTTAGCTTGTCAGCTGACTCTTCAATGTCTTCTCCATTTACGTTGGGTTCATCAAACACCACATGAATGGATTCTTCTGTAACCATTGTCCTCTTGTTGAGCACTCTGTAGGCTTTGCTTTCAAATGAGTATCTAAGAAGATACCTTCATCGGCTTTAGCATCAAAAGCCTTTAAATTATCTTTGCCATTGTTATGAATGAAGCATTTGCATCCAAATATTTTAAAATATGCAACATTTGGCTTTCTTCTGTCCAAATCTCATAGGGTTTTTGTCACCGTCATTTTATCATGCATCTATTTTGAGTATAGCATTCTCAGGTTTATTGTTTCACCCAAAAATCTTTTAGCGACCTGCTTGACTAACATGGTCCTTCTTTTCTTAGAGAGTTCTGTTCCTTCTTTCGCAACTCTATTCTATTCACTGTGGAGTCCTTGCTGCCGAGATAGTTCATGAGCAATACCATTTTCAATACAATCTTGAGTTATTATTCCATTGACAAACTCGGTTCCTCTGTCGATCTAATTTTGATAATGGCTTGACTCTTCTCATTTTGGATTCTCTTTATCACGGTGTGGTAGTTTCTGCGGGGTTTCTTTCTTCTTACACATGAAAATTGTCCATGTGTATCTTGAGTAATCATCTACTACCACCAAGGTGTATTTCTTTTCCTTATCTTTGGCGGTTCAACTTGACCAAATAGATCCATATGTAGCAGTGCAATATTCTTGTTGAAGATGGACATGTCTTTTCTTTGAATGATGATTTGATCCGCTTTCCCATCCGGCATGCATCACATACACTTTCCTTCTTGTATCTCGAGTCCGAAGTCCTTCCACAAGATTGCTCCTTGCAAGCTTGTTAATTGTTTTGAAGTTCGTGTGACTCGGCTTCTTGTGCCACATCCAACTTGATTCAATTGTGCTCTTTGCTAGCAGACAAGTGCTTGGTGTTGCGATTGACCAATCTACCACATACATGTTCTTTTGTCCGCATCCTTGCAACACTACTTCATTAGATTCGATGTTCTTGATTTTGCACACTCCCATATTGAATCCAACATTATAGCCCTTGTCACGAGTTGACTTATGCTTAGTAAGTTGAAATTGAGGCCTTCAACATATGCAACATCTGTAATTTCTAATCCATTTTTCTTGATGGATCCAATGCCTCTTATTTCTCCTGGAGCTTCATTCCTCCAAATATGACTTTTGCACCTCTAACTTCCTTAAATTTTGACAGATTTTTCTTATTTCTGTCATGTGTCCGGAATGCGACCACTATCCATGTACCAGGTTCCTTGGCACTTTCACCGCTCCTTGAACTCCGCAATCAAGGAAATTAGGTTTTAGGTACCCATATTTGTGCGGTCTGAGGGGTTAGTATTGTAAGATGATCCAACCAACCTATAGCCAAATGATTTGACTCAAGAGGTTGCCATCTATCGATGCCATAATCATAATTAACTTTGGCAAATTGCTTGGGGGTTTTAGGTTCATACAACTGTTTCTTTTGTCTGTATGCCTGTGTATGTGTTTTAGCAATTGCTCTGTTTGGGTAGTTGTGATATCTTTGAGGATAGTGTTTGGGTGCATATGTATGCGATAATAGCTCTTTTGCCTTTGGAATGGCCCTTGCTGAGTTCTAGGCCTTTGCCATTTAGGCTTGTATTCCATAGGTCTTTGCTGATAGTTCACATTATTCAAATCAACTTGGCTTGGGTAATTTCTACCATTCCCATCATATGTGTTCCTTTCATAGAACTTCTGGGGCTTTTGGTAGCTCTGTTTCTTCTTCTTTACTGAGTACTTCCTATTTGGCGTTCTTTGAGGAACTCGGGGATTTCCTCTCGGTGTCCTCTCAAGACACCCAACCTTGCTTGCCTTGCCTATTTCTTTATAACCAAGGCCAGTTTGCTTGTGGTTGTGCTTTGGAATGAATGTGTGTGCACCATTTGGATTTTTGGATTTTTGAGATGCTTCATTACTTGAAGATCCTTTTTCCAAAATCACTCTTGGAACTTGACTTGGCATAGAGGAATTAAATCCTAGTCTATCTTATCTCCACATTCTCTTTGGCATAGAGGAATTAAAGCCTTTTCTTCTATTGTCTTCTTTCTCTCAAGAATTTTCTTTCCTCTTCATTCATGTATTTGTTGACTACGGGATATGGGCAATCAATAGAATAGTGACCAGGTTACTGCGGTTCGGATAAATTTTCAACCTTTTGATCGATTCTTTCCATCCTTGGATTGTCGGCTCTTTGATACTCAATCCTTTGATGCTCTGTTCTTTTGGGTGGACTATCTTCCCTTGACTTGGAGGAGCCGAGTGTCTTACGGAGGATTCACCTTTGCCTCTTTTGTAATTCTTGTTGAAGAATTTGTTAAACCTTTTAACCATCAGGGCATTCTCCTATTGGTCAAGGACTTCCTTGACCTCAGCTCTTTTACCATCCTTAACTATTAGAGCAGCTGTTTTGGGCACAACTGTCTCCTCTAGGTCTTTTCTTCTAAGCTCAAATTCGTAGGCTTTGAGATCTGAGAATAGCTCATGGTTGGATGTTTTTGATAGGTCCATGGAGTGTCTCAGGGCCATGACTTTCATTTCCCACTCAGCTGGAAGACTTCTTAGCATCTTCATACACATTTCCTTCTGTGTATATTCTTTTCCAAGTGCAGATAGCTCATTGGTAATTTACGTGAACCGAGCATCCAATTGATCCAAGGTTTCTCCTGCAAGCATCTTAAAATTTTCAAATTTACATACACAACATATAGTTTATTTTCCTTGATTTACTCGAGCCTTCACAAATCGGGGTTAGCTTATCCTGATTTCTTTTGCGCTCTTGCACGATTTGACTTTGTTGAACATGGCTTTGTCCGAGTTTTGTAAAGAATGTCCTTGGCCACGTTGTCCAAGTTGTATCTTTTTCTGTCATCATTTGTCCATTCGACTCTTGGTTTTTCAACCATAGCTGGTGCAGGGAGCAACATCCTCTTCTCCTTCACCGCAGCAGCCTCCTTTTGCAGTGTGTTCACTTTCAAGATTTGCGGGGCCCATCTTCTATTACAATCCACATTTCATCGTGTAATGCTTTGATAGATGAGCACTGCATATGAATTTTCAATCATAAAATTCTTCAATTGTGAACATAGGGATGCGTGTCAAATTTGCTTCCATGATAATAAATTTGTTGAATAAAAGAGTTACGAAAGATCAAGTGCTAAAGCAAGCTTTGAGAGATTGGAGATCTAGTTCGATAACCAGTCGGAAGGCTCAATGAACCAACCGTTGTGATACCACTTGTAGGTCCCAAGGGTGTGAGTGTAAGGTTTAGAAGGGGGTTGAATAAACCTTACCAACTTTTCGATTTAGTACTTTTAAAATGTTCGAGTTAATACCTCACAAACAGTCCTTGATGGACAACTAAGTTAGTTAATCGTGAGTTAGCCACTCAACGCACTTGACCGAGTTGATAGAATAACTCGATTGTTTTGACTAAAACTTAACTTGATGATATGTTTTCGATGGAAGACTTAACACCCTTGAATTTGGTTTAAGTTTGTTTTAATACTTGGTTTTAGCACTTTGTTGATTATCAATTGGATAGCAAATTTATCGTGAGATATTGAAATAATATCACGAGAAATTAAAGTCTTTGTAATGTAAATGACACAATAAATTTTTATAGAGGTTCAAAGATGGGGTAATTCTTCTACTCCTCTCTTCTCCAACTCCTGGAGGAATCCACTAAGTATTGATCAATGTACAAAGTGGTTATCGATCCGGATGCTAGTCTTGATCACACACGGTGACTTGATCCTTTGGAACTCGATCAGAGATGCCTTGGTCACACAAATGGCTTCTCGTGCGACTCGGCTTCTTCACGGGCGGTTGCCTTTGCTACTACAACCCACTTGCTCAAGCTTCTTGGATTTGATCACGAAGCCCTCCAAAAACTTGAGACTGGTTCGACCTTGGAACTTTCTACAATCCTTTGTGGAATGTAGACCCCTTGATTCTTCAATTGTTTCCTCTTCAACTGATTGAAGTTGTCTTTCCTTCACAGGTGAGTGTTGGATTGATTTCCTTCGCAATGTAGGCTTGAGGATTGAACTTGAATGACTTGAGTAGGTTATATTTTGAATAAGAGCTTGAAAGTTCCGGGTGACAATTGTTAACCTTTTCTCAAATAGATTCCTCAGCCTTTTATAGTGTTCTTTTGAAAATTTGCCCGTTGAAGAGATATGTTAATTTTCAAAAGACACTTGTGGTCGTTGGCTTGTCTTGTTGCAGTTCTTGGAATTGACATTTCCTCGTATGAATGAGTCTTAAGCTTTTCGAGTTCTGACACAGGTGCAGAGCTTCCCATTGGTTTATTCCTATTGCACGCTCCCGGGGTCGAGCACTTTAAGAAAGACAAGATGGAAGTATTACTTGTTTAAGTAATTTTCTTGACTTACATGCAATGGATCTCTTTCGATTATCTCGACTTGTTTGCATTTCCTTGACTTCCCGGGTGACTTGAAAGACTTTCAATCATTGGATGACTCATCTGTCACTTCAACTTGAGACTTGGCTATCTTGAGTTGACTTGATGACACTTCACTCACCGCATCTCACTTTGCACCTTGATCGAGTTCTGTCTTCTCTTCTTTGCCACACTCACCGCCTCCAAATGAGTCTTTCTTTTAGTCTCCGGTTGACTTCTTGCATGTTCGAGCATAGTGACTTAACTCACTTCGACCAGCCCTATCTATTACAACGCAATTTACAACAAAAATGGGGTGCCAACTTTCTATTCTAAGTTTTACATGGCATTCATCAAAATCTAAAAATTAATTTCCCAACAATTTCCCCCTTTTTGATGATGCCAAAACTTAAAACATTCATACAATGATTAAACAACAAAGATATGTATGGACAATGTAGAATCACAGAATGTATGCGTAGAATCAATCTTTTATTGATCATAACATTCTTGTTCTTTACACAGCTGTTTACAGAGTGTATCAAAGCTTAAACATAGCTTAAGGTAACCATGCTATTCTATATCTACGCAAGTATAGAAATTATACAATTTTATTCGATGTACAGAGGACTTACATAAAGATGCATTTACATAGTAAAATACATGAAGGGGTGGACAGCAACACTTCATCTCCTTCGGACACCGCTCCTTCTTTCCTCATCACTCTGTCTTCTTCTTCTCGATCTATTTCTCTTCTTCTCTTCTTGTTTGCTTTCTTTTTCTCATATGCTTTTACTCGCGACTTCATCTCTTCTTTTTCTTTCTTGTCTTTCTTCCCATTGAGTTTGTCTTCTATTTTCTTCTTCAATTCTTTTTACATACTCGGATTATTCTTGCCCACTTGCGGGTTGGCTACTTTGTCGATCCAACCCAATAGATCCCTCCTTTCTTTCCCGGATCTATATATTCAATGTTTTTGGCGGAGGTCTAGGTCCAAAACCTCTTCCTCCTCCATCGCTTCTTCCTCTCTGCCTCTGGGCATGTATTATCTTGGGGCCTTCTTTTTCCCAATGAGTGACCAAAGAGAGCGATCCGATGGTCTGCTCGTCGCCTTCTTCACATAGCTTGAGGCCTTTTTCCCAATACAAATCCCGAGGATTGAGCCATGGACATATTTGCGAAGTAACCCTGGATGCGAGCATCTTGAATTCATCAACAGATCTTGGCTCGATTCCGACGTCTAAAATGGCATAGGTGTCTCTGTCATTGGAATGCCTCCATGTTGTTTCAAGATATCCATAACTCGGGCATCCATCTTTCCTTCCACCTCCTTCATCCCTCGCTTCTACTATTTTTCGCTTTTCACCATGGGTGCTGCGGAGTGTTGGAGTGGCGAGTCATCGGGAGTTTCTTTGATGATATCACCGTGACAAGACCTTGTTGGGGGTTTTAGCAATCATCGGGGTCATATCTTTCGAACCTTCCCCCTCAACAGATTTTCCCTTCGTCTCTCTTCTTAGTTCTTGGTGTTTTCTCCTTCACCGTGATCCTTCTTCTCGGCTCGAACCTTTCATCGCTTTAGGTATTCCTCTTCCCCTTTTGGCATCATCAAAGGAGAGAGGAACCCCTGAAACAAGTGGCAATCATGAAGTCTAAGCGGCTGATAGCTGAGTTATGCTTCGAATCTGTTGCGGAGTATGCTGCACGGAATTCAGAGCGAGTGGCGTTGGATTCAGCTGCCACCAGCTTCATTTCAGCCATGAGGAGGCTGAATTTCTTCTCCATGTTCTCCTCTACGCGCAGAAGCTCTTTCTTTTGAAATTTATGCAGCAGCTGCATCTCTGTGTTGTGAGATTCATGCACTCGATCGATGTTTTCTTGCATTCTGTTCTTCATATCAGCATTCTCAGCTCGCCAGACTAGCAATTTATTTAACAAAGTTCTGAAGTATCGAACTTGTTCTACACGCATTGTCTGCTGCTATTGCCACCATTCCCGGATCCTGACAATTATTCCTCACAGATCGGCATTAAGATTTGCGTCTCGGTTATCCAGTCTCATGTCCAGTGAGGCCTGGTGCCTCTCCATCTTCTCTATCTCTGCAAATATGGCCTTGAAAACTTCTCGAACCTCAGCTGTCGCTTCTGTCTCAGCTATCGGCCAAGCAGCATCAAAGTCAAAGTCTGCTGGGACGATGGTGTCTATTGGAATAACGGGATCAGGTTTATGGAAACGTTCTTGATCTCGAGCTGATTCTTCAATAAGGTCAGGCAGCTCCAGAGAAAAGGGAAACGATTCTTCAAACGGATCATCACGGGCAATGGGAATTTGCTCAATGATAACTTGTGCCCGTGATGTGCCCGGTTGCGTCGATTCTCTGCGACTTGGGTAGCTGCGCGCGATTGATGTGTCGGTGTCACCGTGGTGATGCTGGTTGGGGTTTTGACCCGGCCGAAACCTCAATCAATCCTCAACGCAACCTTCGTCGGTCTCACCTGGTTTTTTTTATGTGAATTGACTGTCCTCGGCCATATCGGTATGTCATCGGACGATGATGAGATTTGCATGGGTGTCTCATCATCAAAATTAAAGGTTTGGCGAGTAGCCTTAAGGTCGGTCTTACTCGTGCTTGGGAGAATATCCTCAACTGAGTCTTTTGGATCGGCAATAGGGGATGACTCAACTTCGTCTTCACCTTCAGATCCCAGAAAGGTTACATCAGGATTGTCTTGGGAATCGTGAAGAGCACTTATCTCCTTTTTCGGATGGATCAATGATAGTAGGAGGGATGTTCTGTGCTTCCGTCTCTTTACCCCGGGGAAGTCTCAACCTCCCGTTGGCCTTCATTACCTCCTGCAGTCTCAACTACAGCGAGGCCTTGGGCCGATCCCTTCGACGGTGTCACCGTCTTGGGGTCTTTCGAGGTGGCATCCACTGAGTCTCAACTCCATGGATTGCACTTTCATTGCCAGTGTTAACTCCCGGGCGATTCCTTTTTGTGCCTCAAGCGCATCGCCAATCAGCGTCATTGGCTTTGGGCGGTTGAGGACTTGGGACTTCTTGACACTGATCTCAAGCTCAATCGTCCGAGCTTCTTTAGTGACAACTTCTTTGTGTTTCGTTTTCTTTTTCCTTCTCCACTTCACCTCCTAGATTCGTTGTGGAGTCATCTGCAGCAACCTCCGGCCTAGGCAGCGGTGAAGGGAGTTTCCCCGGCACACCACCGTGAGTGACTTGATTGGGGTCACTCGTCTCAGGACTCCCGGCATTTTCCTTTAAGTATTCAGCCGTTGGGGCGGTGGTAAGACACCTTCATTAGGGGTTGGCTCGACCGGGGTTCCCACCATCCCAATTTCATCGCCAGTTCCTTTAGCACCTTCTTCTCGAGTGAGTGGGGAAGTGGTGGCGACAACAAGCTGTGCAATATCTTTGCGCCACTCCCATCGGATCAATCTCCACCGTGATGTGGAAGACTCCCTAGTCCTTCCAATAACCGTTGCTCATGTAGGACCCTAGATTCCGCATGGCTTGCTGTCTCCAATTCTTCCATAGCGGCGGCAAGGTCCGGATCCTCATCACTCCCGAGAGAACGTCAAGATGAGGGTGTGTATGATCGGTGGTTCTGTAAAGGGACAAATCGGCCTTTTCACGAGCTTGACTTCCTCTCGCCCGATCTCTCTTCTCCTTGTCTTTGAAGATCGCAAGATATCTCATGCGATTTTCTTCATCCATGCTTGAACCACGATGGTCAATCCGAGAAAGTTCAACGATTCGTCTTCTTCTTCTTCAATAAACTCCGGTCTTTGGAATGTTCCTAGATCGACTCGGCTTCCACTTTCTCCAATTCCGCATGAGACGATTTTGGATGTCCGGATATGGTGGGGATATGATCATCACATCGTCATCATCTTTATCATCTTCTCCCTACTGTCCCTCGTTCTCAGGGATTGAAGGTAGCAAACTTTGGTGCTTCACACCTCGGCGTGTTGCGGGAGGGGATACAACCCTATCAACAGGAGAGTTTGATTTCTCAGCTACTTCTTGTGTCTCAGCTGTTCTGACTACAATGTGTCTTCAATTTGCCTCTGCTGATTGGCTTCAACAAATTTGGCTGTTTCATCAATGATTTCAGGAGACTCTACTTCTCCGAGTTGTCTCCGCGATCTCCAAACGGTGAGTGGCAGACCTAGCTGTTATCTCAAGCTCTGATCGCTTGAAGATTCTTCTTCTTGTTTTGGTTTTCACCAGAGGAATATCTGGTTCCACTTCCTCTGGTTCATCGAAGGTAAATGCCTTCGCAGTTGTCTTAGAGGCAGCTGCCTTCCTTGTTTTGACAGTCCTCTTCCTTTTAATCGCTGGAGAAGGGATTAACGGTTCCTTCTCCATTGCGGCTGCAGGGGCAGGAGACACGGCTGCGGGCGGATGACTCTTTGTGTAGGGCAGTGCGGTTTTCTTTTTCTTCGCTGCGAGGGGCAATCTTCTTTGCGTGCCATAGGGGCGACCTTTTTCTTGAGAGAGGAGGAGACAATTGTTTCTTCAGGGTCAGCTGATTCCCCCTCACTTGTGTCCGCCCTCTTGGCATAAGCTCTCCTCTGTGCTCTGGAGAGATTTGATCGGAAAATCTTTTTGTTAACATGGAATGCCTTTCCATGTCAAAGAGGGACTCCTTTAACTTCCATCATCCGGCCTATCACCAGTCCGTACCCGGGGAACCTCCAAACGAACCATCCTACTTGAAGGATTTATTCCCAATATTCGCGAGTCACCGTATACAAACTCAAATTGATTTACTTTCTTCTCCTCCATGATCGCAGCCATCACGATCGGTTTGGTTTTGATAGGCGATTAAAGCTTCCAAATTTGATGTCCACACACTTTGCAACAATGTCCGAAGAACTTGTGGTAATCTTCCTTCAACGAGCTTTCTTCTCACTTTGTGTAGACAACCTTCGCAGATATAGTCAAGCTTGCTACTTCTTCCAAGCAAAGACCAGGTTAACATCGGCTTCATAAATCTCCGGCACTCCTTCCTTCCGGCAACAAACGATGTTACGCCAAATCCTTGGCGATTATGGTGAAATCTTTCCCGTGAACAGGAGGACTTGATGCCCTCATCGTGAACTTCGTTCACATAAAGCTGTGCGACCTCCTCCACGTAGGTCATTTGAAACTCCATCGACAAAAAGGGTTTCGATCTTGATTTTTCCAACTTCTCTGCTATTTTCTTTACAAGCATTTCGTCGACCCTTGTTTGATCATGCCTCGAAAACCACAGTAGATTCTGTGTGGATTTGCTTTCCCAACTTGACGAAGTCGTAAGTAGATGCCATTTCTCGAAGATTCACCGAATGAAACCTTGAAGATGAGCTTTGAAGATTTGTAGGGTTTTGTGAGTAAAAATGCTTTCTTTGCTTGAGAGAGATGAAACAGGTTTTGGTAAAGTGAGAGAAAACCTGGACGAAATGGTATATGTATGGGTTATGAAAGGACGTGCGGGTGGTTTTTGAAATTTGATCAAGATCAACGGCTCAGATTTTGCACGCCCGATTAGCATTTAATTCCTTGCATTTAATGCGGAAAGATTTATATCCAATCATAAGCTTGGTGTGCGACTTTTGATCAGACACGTCATAATTATCTTTGACGTCATTCTTAAAAACATTCCCGTTTAGTAAAAACGATCGCGTTTTTGTCACTTTGCTCATAAATGACTCGAAGCTTATTCCTTAGCTGATTTAACTCTTCTCTCTTTGCACATAAGCACTCACCAAGTCGCCTAACTCGATGCGGTGATTCTCCGACTGGTGATTCACTTAGGCGATTCAAGAGTTCACTCTTTTTCATCTTTCCATGTTACATCTCTTTTCTTTGACTCTTACGAGTGTCAACTCACTCAATTAACCCTAATTCATGCTTGAGTTCTTCAAATCTTGATTCACATAATGGTTTTGTGAATATATCGCCTAACTTCTTATCGCTGAGATATATTCCAAGGTGATGTCCTTCTTTTCAACATGATCTCTTATGAAGTGATATCGACATCAATGTGCTTTGTTCTTGAGTGCAACACAGATTTTGGGTAATTGCAATTGCACTTGTGTTATCACACATAATTGGAATTTCCTTTTCTTCAACTTCATAGTCTCTCACTTTGTCTCATCCATAAGACTTGGGCACAAAGAATTTGCCCATAGCCTATGTATTCTGTTCACTGTGGAGGTGGCTATTTCAAGCATTTGACATGTACCGAGGTACTCTTCCTATCAACTCTACATCCAAAGATAGTCAAAGTCTGAATAACTAATTAGTTTGAATCCACCTTCCTTAGGATACCATAAGCCAACTTCTTGTTTTCCTTTCAAATATCTCAAGATTCTTTTGGTCATTTTATGATCATGGCTTTGTTTTGGAGCAGATTGAAATCTTGCACATACACCTACATCAAAGGTGATGTCCGGCCACTTCTTTGAGATAGAGCAATGATCCAATAAGTGCTCAGATCTTGTTTGATCCACAGGGCTTGCCATCGTATCCATATCCATTTTGACGATGTATTCATTGGTATTTTCACGAAAGATTTCTCTTCCATACCAAATTTCTTCATTAAATCTCTGGTATATTTTGTCGACTTATGAAGGTTCCATCCTTCACTGTTTTACTTGGAGTCCAAGGAAGAATGTCGACTCTCCCATCATGCTCATTTCAAATTTGCTTTGCATAAGATTTGAGAATTTATCACACATGACTCTTTGTTTGTGGATCCAAAGATGATGTCATCCACATATATTTGAACAAGCGGTATACTCTTCCCATCTTGAATTCTCAAGAGTGTTCTATCCACTTTGCCTTTTGTAAATCCGTTCTCGATCGGGAATTGTGATAATGTATCATACCATGCTCTTGGTGCCTGTTTCAATCCATATAAAGCTTTCTTGAGTTTGTATACTTTATCTCCAAGAGTCTTCTCGCTCAAATCCTGGAGGTTGTTCAACATACACTTCTTCCTCCAATAATCCATTAAGGAATGCACTCTTTACATCCATTTGATATACAAGTTTTTGTGAGCGGATAGGTAAGAAACATCCTTATGGCTTCCAATCTTGCCACAGAGCAAAAGTTTCATCAAAATCTATTCCTTCTTCTTGGCAATACTCTTTGGCTACCAACCTTGCTTTGTTTCTTACCACAGAACCTTCCTCATTTATCTTGTTTACGAACACCCATTTAGTGCCAATAACATTTTGATGGGTAGGTCTTTGAACCAATACCCACACTTTGTTCCTTTCAAACTGATTCAACTCTTCTTGCATGGCTTGAATCCAATGTGTGTCATCCAAAGCTTGTGACACATCTTTTGGCTCTATTTGTGAGATGAAACAAGTGAAAATAGCTTCTTGTTCGGTTTACGGATCTAGTTTTCACACCTTCTCTTACATCTCCAATGATTAGTTACGGTGGAGGGTCTCTCGGCCACCTTACATCGGGGTTGGAGTAAGTTAGGCGGATTGATCGTCTTGCACCAGTGTTGTTTTGATCGGCTCTCTCATCATCACTTAGTCCGCATATTTCCCGGTATCTTTGAGACTCAGCTATCTCATCTTCGTCTGGGTTTATAATTCCAGCTTCAACTTCAACATAGGGACTCTTCTACATGGTAGGTTGATTTAGCTTGTCAGCTGACTCTTCAATGTCTTCTCCATTTACGTTGGGTTCATCAAACACCACATGAATGGATTCTTCTGTAACCATTGTCCTCTTGTTGAGCACTCTGTAGGCTTTGCTTTCAGCTGAGTATCCTAAGAAGATACCTTCATCAGCTTTAGCATAAAAAACTTTTAAATTATCTTTGCCATTGTTATGAATGAAGCATTTGCATCCAAATATTTTAAAATACGCAACATTTGGCTTTCTTCCGTCCAAATCTCATAGGGAGTTTTTGTCACCGTCTGTCTTATCATGCATCTATTTTGAGTATGGCATCTTTGTGTTTATTGCTTCACCCAAAATCTTTTAGCGACCTACTGCACTAACATGGTCCTTGCCGCTTCTTTGAGAGTTCTGTTCCTTCTTTCTCGCAACTCCATTCTCATTGTGGAGTCCTTGCTGCAGATAGTTCATGAGCAATACCATTTTCAATACAATATCGAGTTATTATTCCATTGACAAACTCGGTTCCTCTGTCGAGATCTAATTTTGATAATGGTTTGACTCTTCTCATTTTGGATTCTCTTCATCACCGTGGTAGTTTCTGCAGGTTTCTTTTCTTCTTACACATGAAAATTGTCCATGTGTATCTTGAGTAATCATCTACTACCACCAAGGTGTATTTCTTTCCGCTTATGTTTGGTTTGGTTCAATGGACCAAATAGATCCATATGTAGCAGTGCAATATTCTTGTTAAAGATGGACATGTCTTTTCTTTGATTTGATCTGCTTTCCCATCCGCATGCATCACATACACTTTCCTTCTTGTATCTTGAGTCCGAAGTCCTTCCACAAGATTGCTCCTTGCAAGCTTGTTAATTGTTTTGAAGTTCGGTGGAGATACTTCTTGTGCCACATCCAACTTGATTCAAATTTGTGCTCTTTGCTAGCAGAGACAAGTGTTTGGTGTTGCGATTGACCAATCTACCACATAAATGTTCTTTTGTCTCGCATCCTTGCAACATTACTTCATTAGATTCAATGTTCTTGATTTTGCACACTCCCATATTGAATCCAACATTATAGCCCTTGTCACGTAGAGTTGACTTATGCTTAGTAAGTTGAAATTGAGGCCTTCAACATATGCAACATCTGTAATTTCTAATCCATTTTTCTTGATGGATCTAATGTCTCTTATTTCTCCTGGAGCTTCATTCCCTCCAAATATGACTTTTGCACCTCTAACTTCCTTAAATTTTGACAGATTTTTCTTATTTCCTGTCATGTGTCTGGAACAGCCACTATCCATGTACCAGGTTCCTTGGCACTCAGCTGCTCCTTGAACCTGCAATCAAGGAAATTAGGTTTTAGGTACGCATATTTGTCTGGGTCCTGAGGGGTTAGTATTGTAAGATGATCCAACCAAACTATAGCCAAATGATTTGACTCTAAGAGGTTGCCATCTATCAGTGCCATAATCATAATTAACTTTGGCAAATTGCTTGGGGGTTTTAGGTTCATACAACTGTTTCTTTTGTCTGTATGCCTGTGTATGTGTTTTAGCAATTGCTCTGTTTGGGTAGTTGTGATATCTTTGAGGATAGTGCTTGGGTGCATATGTATGCTGATAATAGCTCTTTTGCTTTTGGAATGGCCCTTGCTGAGTTCTAGGCCTTTGCCATTTAGGCTTGTATTCCATAGGTCTTTGCTGATAGTTCACATTATTCCAATCAGCTTAGCTTGGGTAATTTCTACCATTCCCATCATATGTGTTCCTTTCATAGAACTTCTGGGGCTTTTGGTAGCTCTGTTTCTTCTTTACAGAGTACTTCCTATTTGGAGTTTGCTGAGGAACTCGGCTGGATTTCCTCTCAGCTGTCCTCTCAACACACTCAACTGGGTGTTTTCCTTTTCCTTTATAATCAAGGCCAGTTTGCTTGTGGTTGTGCTTTGGAATGAATGTGTGTGCACCATTTGGAGTTTTGGATTTTTGAGATGCTTCATTACTTGAAGATCCTTTTTCCAAAATCACTCTTGGAACTTGACTTGGCATAGAGGAATTAAATCCTAGTCCTGTCTTATCTCCACATTCTCTTTGGCTCATAATAAGATCATCCAAAGATTTCGATGCCTTAGTGAATGAGGCAATCACATTTTTGAGGCCATTTTCCCTCTTTTCTGTAGCAGCTATCTCTGCTATTAGCTTAGCATTTTCAGCCTTTAAACTTTTATTCTCATCGGCTATGTGACTTAGAGTACTCGGCTCCTTAGTCACCGTGAGTTTTAATTTTTAGTAGGCTGTTTTCCTCATTTAGTAGTGTGTTTGAGGTTTTAATGTGTTCAAAGTCTTTCATCATTTTGCCTAATGAATCATAAAGATCAGTGGGTGATGAAGTATGTGTGTCACGTCACTAGAATATGAGTGTGATGAGTTAGAGTGTACCTCATCTTCTTGGTCGGGTTGGTCTTGTTCTTTGGCCATTAGACGGATCAAGGCTTATTCTTCGAGTCACTTGAGTAGTCGACTTCACTACTCCGAGTCTCAGTCTGTGTCTTTTGACTTGACTCGTCTCAATAGTCTCTGCAGCTAACATAGCCTTTTCTTCTCTTGTCTTCTTTCTCTCAAGACTTTTCTTTCCTCTTCATTCCTGTATTTGTTGACTACGGGATATGGGCAATCAATAGCATAGTGACCAGGTTGCTGCGGTTCGGATAAATTTTCAACCTTTTGATCGAGTTCTTTCCATCCTTGGATTGTCGGCTCTTTTGATACTCAATCCTTTGATGCTCTGTTCTTTTGGGTGGCCTATCTTCCCTTGACTTGGAGGGAGCCGAGTGTCTTCGGAGGATTCACCTTTGCTCTTTTGTAATTCTTGTTGAAGAATTTGTTAAACCTTTTAACCATCGGGGCAATCTCCTCTTGGTCAATGACTTCCTTGACCTCGACTCTTTTACCATCCTTAACTATTAGAGCAAATGGTTTTGGGCACAACCTGTCTCCTCTAGGTCTTTTCTTCTCACCAAATTCGTAGGCTTTGAGATCCGAGAATAGCTCATGGTTGGATGTTTTTGATAGGTCCATGGAGTGTCTCGGGCCATGACTTTCATTTCCCACTTAGTCGAAGACTTCTTAGAATCTTCATACACATTTCCTTCTATGTATATTCTTTTCCAAGTGCAGATAGCTCATTGGTAATTTCTGTGAACCGAGCATCCAGTTGATCCAAGGTTTCTCCTGCAAAGCATCTTAAAATTTTCAAATTTCTGTACAACAACATATAGTTTATTTTCCTTGATTTGCTCGCATTTCTTTAACTATTAGGGTTAGCTTATCCCATTTCTTTTGCGAGTCTTGCACGATTTGACTTTGTTGAACATGGCTTTGTCCGAGTTTTGTAAAGAATGTCCTTGCCACGTTGTCCAAGTTGTATCTTTTTCTCGTCATCATTTGTCCATTCGCTCTTGGTTTTTCAACCATAGCTGTCCGAGAGCAACATCCTCTTCTCCTTCACCGCAGCAGCTCCTTGCAAAACCGTTTCACTTTCAAGATTTGCGGGGCCCATCTTCTATTACAATCCACATTTCATCGTGTAATGCTGATAGATGAGCCTGCATACGAATTTTCCAATCATCAAATTCTTCAATTGTGAACATAAGGATGCGTGTCAAATTTGCTTCCATAATAATAACTTTGTTGAATAAAAGAGTTCTGAAGATCAAGTGCTAAAGCAAACTTTGAGAGATTGGAGATCTAGTTCAAGAACTGGTGCGGAAGGCTCAATGAACCAACCGCCATTTACCACTTGTAGGTCCCAAGGGGTGTGAGTGTAAGGTTTAGAAGGGGGGTTGAATAAACCTTACCAACTTTTTGATTTAGTCCTTTTAAAACGTTCAGAGTTAATACCTCACAACTGAGTCCTTGATGGACAACTAAGTTAGTTAATCAGCAGAGTTAGCCACTCAACAGACTCGATCGAGCCGTTGATAGAATAACTCACTTTGTTTTTGACTAAAACTTAACTTGACTGTGATATGTTTTCGAAGACTTAACACCCTTGAATTTGGTTTAAGTTTGTTTTAATACTTGGTTTTAGCACTTTGTTGATTATCAATTGGATAGCAAATTTATCGCCAGCTATTGAAATAATATGCGAGAAATTAAAGTCTTTGAATGTAAATGACACAATAAATTTTTATAGAGGTTCGAAGATGGGGTAATTCTTCTACTCCTCTCTTCTCCAACTCCCGGAGGAATCCACTAAGTGTTGATCAATGTACAAAGTGGTTATCGGTCCGGATGCAAGTCTTGATCACACAAATGACTTGATCCTTTGGGACTCGGCCGAGATGCCTTGGTCACACAAATGCTTCTCGTGCGACTTAGTTTCTTTTTTACAGGCAGCCGCTTTGCTACTACAACCCACTTGCTCAAGCTTCTTGGATTTGATCACGAAGCTCTCCAAAAACTTGAGACTTTCGACCTTGAACCTTTCTACAATCCTTTGTGGAATGTAGACCCCTTGATTCTTCAATTGTTTCCTCTTTAACTGATTGAAGTTGTCTTTCCTTCACATGTGAGTGTTGGATTAATTTCCTTCGCAATGTAGGCTTGAGGATTGAACTTGAATGACTTGAGTAGGTTATAGTTTGAGTAAGAGCTTGAAAGTTCCAGACAATTGTTAACCTTTTCTCAAATAGATTCCTCACCTTTTATAGTGTTCTTTTGAAAATTTCCCGTTGAAGAGATATGTTAATTTTCAAAAGACACTTGAGGTCGCTGGCTTGTCTTGTTGCGAGTTCTTGGAATTGACATTTTCTCGTATGAATGAATCTTGACTTTTTCGTAGTTCGACACAAAAAGTGCGAGCTTCCCATTGGTTTATTCCTATTGCAAGCTTCTATGACGAGCACTTTAAGAAAGACAAGATGGGAAGTATTACTTGTTTAAGTAATTTTCTTGACTTACGTAAACGGATCTCTTTCGATTATCTCGACTTGATCGCATTTCCTTGACTTCCCAGTGACTTGAGTCGACTTTCAATCATTGGATGACTCATCCGTCACTTCAACTTGAGACTTGGCTATCTTGAGTTGACTTGATGACACTTCACTCATCCGCATCTCACCGCACCTTCATCGAGTTCCTATCTTCTCTTCTTTGCCACACTCACCGCCTCATAGCGAGTCTTCCTTTAGTCTCCAGGTTGACTTCTTGCATGTTCGAGACATAGGCGACTTAACTCACTTTCGACTCGACCACCCTATCTATTACAATGCAATTTACAACAAAAATGGGGTGCCAACTTTCTATTCTATGTTTTACATGGCATTCATCAAAATCTAATAATTAATTTCCCAACAAAATCCAATATCAAAATATCTCTAAAATATCTTGAAATCTTCCCGACCATAATCACTTTTTTCGCCCCTCATCTTCTTGCTTGATGAAAACCTTTAGTCTCTTTGCATTTGAACATGATGCTTTGTCATCAAACAATGATCTCTTAAGAGAAGGACTATCAACTACAACTTCGTTGCGATGTCAACTTGTTGGGAGCGGTAGCATCATTATCTCGATGAAGAATCCGAAAAAAATTAATGAAAAAGTAAATATGTTTCAAAATTAATACACAATTTAGTAAAAATAGTAAAAACAACGATCATATTTACCTTTCCAGAATATTGCTCTTTTGCCGAAGTTTAGAAAAAATCGGATTCTGCATTGATAAATTGTATGCATTAAATTATAAAAAAATAAACAAATTGTATAATTCTATTAAATATAGACTTCGGATTAATCCTGTAATTTACCTCCTCTCAAATGCTTTGGATTGCCAAAAGCTTTAATTAAGTCCGAATTTGTTGTCAATTTAACCACGAGAAAAGCTCCTTCAAAGTTATGAATCTGATCTGATCTAACTTGAACTTTGAAGAAAACTTGTTTCTCAAGCACATTTGCAAGGTCATCTGGTATATCACCTTCATGTATCTAAAAAAAATAAAATTAATTAATAAAACATATTGTTAAACTAAAAATTTCAAGACTCCGTTAATTAAATAAAAAAGAACAAATACCTTAGTCAAACTTTTCCTCAATTCGAACATGGTATGCCTATCAACTTCTCACAATCCCTATCCCAAAGACAAGTAGGGATGCATTACTGTATGGTCAACAACTTGAAGTTGCATCATGTACCTAAACATTACAATCGAAATAAAACAACAAAATTAAATATGAATTTTATATAACTATCTTTTAAAAAATGTGTTTATTCCAATAAATTTATCATAAATTGTTGATATATACCTAAAATTCCCAAATTGGTAGAAAGCGTCACAACGTTCATAATAGAACTTTTCTCCTGCTTTTGTTAGTTTTTTGGGATACTTTTTACATGAGAGGTACCACCATTCTCCAAAAAAAGATATAACAGTAGCACAAACCCAAAAACTCCCAACCTACATGAAAAATAAATTAAATTAGTATTAAATTTTAGTTTTATAACTTACAGAATTAATTCAAATTTAACTATTTAATCTATGAGGTGAACTTACCTCTTGACTTGAAAAAAGCTGTTCAATTGTTCTAATGGGCGCTTCTCCAGAAGCCAAATCATCTGCTACTGTCTTTGCAGACGACACTGTTATTTGGCTGATCGAATGGGTCTTATTACTGCTGTTCCGAATCCTAAGTAATATAAAAAAGCAATTTATATTAAAAATTATGACAATTAATATATAAAAAATTATATTGTAATATAAATAATCAAGAAAAAAATATATACATAAATTACCTCTGTTTAAATTCCTGAATTTGCTCGTCATCTCCATTAACAATCATTTTAGTGACATAAAAACTATTTGTCACCTTCACTTCATCTACAATATGCAGAAATCAACAATGAAATGAGAAAAAAAACTTTATAAATAAGTGTTTAAATATATTGTTTACCTCTAAAAACGTTTGCCCTGCACATTTGTAGAATAATAATAATCGGTTCAAAACCATGATCCTCAAGATATGGCAAAATTGTATCCACATAGTCTTCCCACAGTGTACATGTAATATGATTATTTCTGCAAAATGTAAATACATAAAAGATATAATCAACAAAATTTAAACAAATTATATACAAAACATGTAATTTATATATTTTACTCCAAGTCCTCCGAGTTATGTCAATAAAACAGTTGTCCTCCCCGAATTCTTTTGTTTGGGTTGATCGCATCGAGACCACTTTTCCAATGATATCTGTGTAATTTAGTTGGAGTAAATAATTTTAGAACATGTAAAGTTTTACATAATAAACTTCAATGTATGTTTTAAACTTTACAACAATGTTTACCGAAAATCACGGTTTCATCAACGTGTTCGACTCTTGCCAATTGCTTAAAGTCCTTGAAAACGCACATGTATTTTGGGAACGCCTTGTCAAACATCTCAAAAACGTTTGTTTTTCCATGAAACAATATTTTATACTTTCCAAGTGAGCTTTTGTACTTGTCTCAGAAAATTAGCAACTATGAAGTCTCTTATCGTATAAACTCTTCCTTCATTGAACAACTTTTTAAACTGCTCGATATGCGGTTTCCTTATTGTTGCATGTATTCTGTCACCCTACATTAGCAAAAATTTGTTAGATCTTTGTGTTAGGAATTTTATTGTTTAGATTTTGATGAATGCCATGTAAAACTTAGAATAGAAAGTTGGCACCCCAATTTTTGTTGTAAAATGCATTGTAATGAATAGAGCCGTGCCAAGGCTGAGTTAAGTCACCTACGCCCTAACATGCAAGAAGACAATCAAGATCGGAAGGAAAACTCTGCTGCGAGACAACTGAGTATGGCAAAGAAGAGTAGACGGGAACTCTATCAAGAAGCGGTGAGATGCGGTGAGTGGAGCATCACAAGTCAACTCAAGAAAAGCCAAGTCTCAAGTTGAAGTGACAAGAGTCATCCATGATTGGAAGTCGACTCTAAGTCACCTGGGAAAGCAAGGAAATGCAACAAGTCGAGATAATCGTAAAAGAACCGTTGCCGAAAATCAAGAGATTTACTTAAACAAGTAATATCTCCATACCACCTTTCTTGGAGTGCTCAGTCCCGGAAGCGTGCAAAAGGAATGAACCAATGGGAAGCACTACACCGTGTCGAACTCGAAAAGGTGAAAGAACAATTCATACGAGGAAACGGCAATTCCAAGAATCGCAAGCCAACGACGCAAAGTGACTTTCAAAAATAAGCCTATCTCTTCAACGGGCAAATTTTTGAAAGTTCACTATAAAAGGCCGAGGAGTTTGTTTGAGATAAAGGAATGACACACACGTGAGATATACAAGCACATTAGAAAAATCAAACATTCTCAATCCTCAAGCTACATTACGAAGTACATCAATCCAACACTCACCGTGAAGGAAAGAGAACTTCAATCGGTTGAAGAGGAAACTTTTGAAAACAAGGGGTCTACATTCCGGAAGGATTGTAGAAAGGTTCAAGGTTGAACCAAGTCTTAAGCTTTTGGAGGGCTTCGTGATCAAATCCAAAGAGCTTGAGCAAGTGAGTCAGTAGTAACAAGGCACCGCCTGTGAAGAAGAAGCCGAGTCGTGCGAGAAGCCGGTGAGTGATCAAGGCGTCTCCCGGATCGAGTCCCTAAGGATCAAGTCGGCTGTTGTGATCAAGACTTGTATCTCGGACATTACCACTTTGTAAACCGATCATTACTTAGTGGATTCCTCCGGAGTTGGAGAAGAGAGGAGTAGAAGAATTACCCCATCTTCGAACCTCTATAAAAACTTTCTTTGTGTCATTTACATTTCAAAGATTTAAATTCCTCGCACTTTTAATCGCTTATATCTCACGATAAATTTGCTATCCATTTGATAATTTATAAGTACTAAATCAAGCTCTAAAATCTTGCTTAATCAAACTTAAGGGTGTTAAGTCTTCCAATAAAATAAAACCACAAGTTGAGTTAAATTATAGCCAACAAATGAGTTACTCCATCAAATTTCTCCAGAGTCTGTTGAGAGATTAACTCTACTGAGCGACTAATTCGACTGTCCATCAAGGACACAGCTGTGTAGAATCAACTCTGTAGATTTAAAAGGACTAAATCGAAAATTTGGTAAGGTTTATTCAACCCCTCCTTCTAAACCTTACACTACACCCCTTGGGACCTACATAATGTGTTGAACTTTGAAATAAAATTCAAATAATGAAACATATTGTATACCTCAGCATCATGAAATACACATTCCATGCTTTGAATCTGACTTTTATCGTTGAATGCTAGTTTTTGATAGATCCTCACCAGCCTTAGCTTGATAGCCCATTGTGTCTTGGTGATGTTTAAGTCCTTTATGAGGCTGAACATTGGTGCCATTTGTGTTAGTCCAAGTGGCTACGATAATCTAGAGGGGAGGGGGTGAATAGATTATGCCGATTTTTCGCAAATCACCCTCTTTTTCGAATTAACAAGTAAATGACAAGAATGTAAATGCGGAAATTAAACAACACTCGTTGATTTAAAGAGGTTCAACCCACCTAGGGCCTAATCCTCTACCACCCCAGTATCTCCGGGATGGATTTCAAAAAGAAAAAAAGATTTTATTAATTACCACAATTAATACAACACCTTGAGGATCACCACAATCCTCTTACAACACCTTCAAGGAGATTACCACAATCTTCCTTCACCACCTTTGAAGAGTACCACACTTTTCAAACACCTATCACCTAAATCACCCAAGTGTATTCTTACCACAAGAATACTCACAAGGATGTCTTGTGTTGAATGATGGACAAAATTCAAGATTACAACTCTATGAAACCAATACAAAGATTGAGTGCAAGTGTAATCAAGAATCAAAAAGCCTAGACCTCAAAGATGTGCAAGTGAAAGTACTTAGGCTATTACAACAAGAATGTAAAAATGAAAGCTTGAACAATTTGCAGATTTCTTGTTGTGTGTTTTGCTTGTATTTGTTGTATCTTGTGTCTTCAATTCATCCTCTATTTATAGGAGAGTCTTCACCAACATAGGCTCCCAACATAGGCTCCTCTATCTTCACTTTTGTCTACAAAAAGAAGATCACAAGATGTAGAAATATTGTACAAAATTGAAAAGCAAATCTTGCTGTCAAGGAGTTCAACGGTACAAATTTTGCTGTCAAAAGATTACATAGGGCGACCGGTTGCCCTGTATAAGATTTTGAACGTTTGAATGAAAATAGTGCGATCCAGGTAGGGGTTGCAGGGGGGTGCGACCGGTCGCCCTAGGGTGCGACCGGTCACCCTCCTCTTTTTTTTTTTGTACGTAAATTGTTTCGTTTCTAACTGTTTCAAGTTCGTGTTCTTTAGTGCAGTGCAATCGATGCTTTGGGCGACCGGTCGACCTCCAATTTGAAATGTTGTCCGATTTTTTTCAAAAATAAACTTCAAGAAATACTCCAAAAAAATTAGTAAAAATATTTTAAATCAATTGGGATATTTGGACAACATTTACAAACATTGTTTTGGTGTAAAAACCAATATAAACAAAATCATCAAAAGTGTTGTTCAATTTTAATCAAATTAAAAACTCTAATAAATACTCCAAATATTAGTAAAAATATTTTAAATCATTTAGGAGTATTTGGACAACATATAAAAACATTGTTTTGGTATAAAAACTCATTTAAACAAATCATCAAAATCTTGATAAAAACATTTATCTAACAATTTGTGCGAGAACCCGATAGAGTAATTTTATGATTCAATGTAGAGAGAAATTTTTGTTTTTGCTTTCTCAGTATTTGCAAGTGTAAATTTTTCTTAATGACAACAGCATTTATCTTTGTTAGATTTGAATTATTCTAGGAAATTAATTAACATTAAAACTGGACGATTTATCGGCTGTATATTTAATTACTCGATTCGATTTTTATATAGAAATACTGATATTTGAATGTTGGCAATTGTAGATTTTACATAATTTCGATAGGTTTAAATTTGGGAGTATTGAAAATCAATAAATATTTTTGTTGACTTATTTTTTATTCAATCTTTTTGTATTCATCAAAATTGTAAAGATTAAATTTTGGAATCCAGCAACAATAATAACTTGTATATCAATCAATTGTCTTACCTTAACCAATAAAAAATTTCAGCCGTTTACAGTGCAATAAAGAGTTTAATTTTTCAGATTTGCATAAATATGTTTCCATTATAAAATATTGACAGATTTTATTGACATGTATTAAGTCAACGATTCTACTTACCAAAAAAAAAAACGCGTTTCATAAATTAATGAGACAAATACACTTACACATCACTATACTGATTTTTACACTTTACCCTCCAAACTTTAATTCGTGACACTTTGCCCCCTGAACTATGAAAATCGTTACACTTTACCCTATATGGACCATTTTGCCCCTGGATTTTATTCTTTTATAACATTAGTTCTAGTTATCCCTCTAAACTCCAATTTATGGCAAATTACTACACAATTATAAATTAATTGCATTGTTCACTAAACATAAAATATTACTCCGTAATTAATTTGTTTTCCAGATTTTCCGAGAAATGAAAACCTTTATTTTTCTGTCCCCTGTTTTGTTCCTGGCATTGTTACACCTACTTAGATCCAATCTCTATTCAGAGGTTTTAAATGGATCATGTCAGGTTTCCAGCCTATAAACTCAACAGGACATACTTCAATCAAAATTCTCATTTCAAGTATAAATCCATATACAAATTAGGTCTATAGACTGAAAATGAACATATTCCATTACGATTATATCAGGCCCAACATGCTTCCGTAAAATTAATAAATCCCTTAAAATTCATACCTTCTTTGACTGAAACAGCACCAGGTGAAATGGTTCGCAACACCACCAGTCGGAAAATTATTGTCCCCAAATCGTTTGACAAACAGCTCCTCACTGTTCAACCTCACCCTTAGGGAAGATGATCTGCAAGTTATCCGACTCCTTCAGCAACTATTCAGCACAGCCTTGGTTTGTTTGCTACTCCAGGCGTATAAGTAATTCTTAAACGGGATGAATTAATAGTACATTATGAACACATGTTGAAGCAGAAAACCTCTTTTTATTAAGAACTTATAGAAATATTTATTACATTAGTAATCTCCTTTTGGGAGAAGAATACCGGTTTAGCCTCTCATAGATGAGGCTTGCACTCGAAAACACATAAAACTTGAAAACTAAAACACTCAAAAATTACAAAATTTTCTTTCTCAGACTTTATTATAAGAAAACTAAGGAAAATGTTCGATGTCCTCAGCTTCCTTCAAACCTTGCTTCTTATAGATATGAATCTGGACTTGAAAGGCGGACTCCAAATCTTGTTGAAATTTATGACATCACTACTTACGTCATATCCTGCATTATTTCCTCGCCAGCTGCCTTTCTTTTTCTTCCGCGTGACTCAACATATGTGGTGTTTGTCGGGGAATCTTTTAAAAATTTGGTTTGCGTTGTCCCCAGGGATAACGCGTCTTGTGAGCTGGGCCCTTGTCCTTTCCAGCTGCATGGTCTTGTTGGTCGGGTTTGGGTCGGAAACCTTTCCCAAACTCGGGTTCCTTCTGTTCGGGGCATGCTTGACAGATCCGATCGATCCAACGGCCAACATGCGCCATATTACAGAATTTTCGGTAAGTTTCTTTGCTCGCCGGAATCTTGTTTTGCCAGAGAATTCTTCTTTTTGTCTCGAAGAGTTCATCTGCAAATCATGTGGTTGATCAAGTCATTGAATTCAGTAGAAAAGATCCATTTGCTGAATTCTGGAAAAACTTAAATGGATATTTGAGTTTGTCCATTTCTGTTAGACAAACCCAAAGACCCCATGCTCGTCGTGTAGAAGCTTAATCTTCAGAAATTGCTCCTACTAACACTGGTACTTCTTCCGGTGAAGCTACCTTGATATATTTTAAAGCATTTACATCCGGTCTTCTTAGCTTGATGAAATGAAAAGCTTCATTAAAGCCTTTCTTTGATGGTTCGGGAGCTGCACTGATGAAATACAGTTCCAAAATATCTCCTATGGCCAAATGTGGATTATTGGCCCAAGTATCGTAAACGGCTTCCCCAATCCATTTCGGTAATTTTGAGATTTCTGGGAATCCTAGTGATACAGTATAGATTGAAGCTAGAGCTCCAAAAGTATACCATTCCTGTACTTCATTTGGATGACTTCGATTTCATCCAAACTCGGATATTTGTCTGAGATATCAACCATTGTTTTTTCAGGGTTAATACCTCTTCTTGTAATCAATTTCTCCCATTGTTGTTGATATACTTGCATTGGAGAAATTTTAATCTCGTCAGTTTGAACCTTAGATTTGCCTGTCTGTGGCCTAAGATTCAACTCTCCCTCTTTTACCCCAGAGGTGCTGGGTTGACTTGAAGACTCGGGTTGTGACACCGAGCTTCAACATTCGTTCTGATTTATACACCCTCGGGGGATGCATCACCTGCAACACTTGTGATTATGGTACTTGAATCCATAACCTCCGGGTTAGAGCCCCATTCTCTATTCGCCCTTTTTTGCATCGTAGAAGATGCGGTCTGGAGGAGAGGCCCTTGCAGTGCTAAGAACAATTGTCCTTGAGCGAACTGGCATGCTCTTATTTGACTAGAAACGGTTTACGTCACTGTTGAAGTCGTCCAACAACTTCGCATTGAGACATAACGCCCCAAAATCTCGTTCTAGACTCTCCAGGTTTTCCCGAGATGTCTTACTCGTTTAAGGACCTCAAATCGACAACGCGTCCTTCCATCTCGTGTCAAAAAATCTGCAAGAATATTTTCATGAGATTTTATAATGACAATATCATAATCATAATATTGACATTCAGCTAGCCATCTAAGTAATCTAGCCTTTTTTGGTTTTGATTCAATTTTGTTTTTCAGAAAAGCCTTGACACTTGAATTATCAATTTTTAAAGTAAACTTTTTAGCCAAGAAAATAGAGGCCATTTTTAAAAGCCTTTCATCGCAAAGAATTCTTTCTCGTTGATATGCCATCTGTTTGCTTCGCTAGGTGTGAATAAACCACTACAATATCTGCATGGCACTTCTTCTTTTGGTGTGACCTTAGTAAGAATCGCCGCTTCACCAATCATCACCGGCATCCGTAAAGAACCGATTCGTCCTCGTCTTGGGGAATCGCAAGCTTTGGAAGCTTTTTACAGACTTCTTTAAGTTGCTTAATTCCTTCTCGATGCTCATCTTCCCATTTGAATACTGCATCTTTTTTGAGCAATGGGCTAAACACCTTCATGTAATGTGCTAGATGTTTATGAACATTCTAGCAAAATTAACAACTCCAAGAAAACTCTGAAGTTGTTTCTTGTCTTCCAGTGTTTCTGGAAATCCTTGTATCTTTTCTACAATATGGCTTTGTAAGATGATTCCAGATTCATTGATTTCAATTCCGAGGAATTCAATCTGTCTCGTAGCAATCACTGCCTTCTTTTCTGAAAGCACTAATCCTTCCTTGTGGCAAACATCTGAAAATATTTCTAAATGCTTGAGATGATCCTTCATGTTTTTTGATGCGATAAGAATATCATCGATATACAGGAACATGAAACTGAAATAATATTTGAAAAGATTATCCATCTTTCTTTGATATATCTGGGGTGCGTTAGCCAATCCCATAGGCATCACGTTCCAAATATAATGTCCTTGTGGTGCAGAGAAAGCTGTAAACTTCTTACTTTCTTCCTCCATCTTAATCGGTAGAATCCAGACTTGCAATCGAACTTTGAGAATATCTTGGCACCTTTGATACAGTTAACCAGATGTTCTCTGCTTGGGATGTAGTATCCGTCGAATTCCAAAATGTTATTAATCCCTTTGTAATTAATAACAAGTCTTGGCTTTCCTCTTTTAATTTCTCCATGGTTTTTGACTAAGAATCCTGGACTGCTATATGGAGAAACTCCTGGTGAAATTAACTTAAGGTCAAGAAGTTCCTTAAGTATCTTCTGCATATCCTCACGATCCTCCTGGTTCATAAGGATTGGTTTGAACCTTACGAACTCGTACTCCTTTCCGGGTTTAACCTTTAAGGATGCTTTGAGCTCATTCTTGTCACACCATGCCAAAGGATCTTCATTATAATTCCTTTGGATCTTTCTCTTGATATCTTCGAGTGATATTTGTTCCTCTAGGGTCACGTCACTCTGCGGACTCTCCATTAGGCTCAAAATTAATTCTGCAATAACCTATGGAGTAACTCGTTCTTCTCCTTGCACTCTGAATGAATACAAGTTATTATCCTAAAGCTTCTTATCCTTTCGAGAACCGAATTGTCTATAGGATAATAAAGCTTCACCAAATTTACTTCGATCAGCCATTTTTGTATTTCGGAGTTTGGCTTCATCACCACGCTTGCTGCAAAAATTAATAGGCATTTTTCAGTAAAATGCTTCTCGCAGTCTCTGGACAATAATCTTATGATCACATAATGTTGTGAAAATAAGTCTTCTTGTCTCATTTTCCCCGTAAATCGCTTGAATGTTTGTAGGAAATTGTTTCCTAGCAAAACATCTGCACCTGTATCATGGAAATAGATTGGTGGCATTTTCACCTTGTACCATGGGGTACCGCCCGCGCCTCCGATCATGATTTCTGCTTGTTTAATTCCTCTATTAAGGATAAGAATCCTCCTAGAGAAATCTCTTCCTGCAATACCTGGTAAATCCTCTCCAATTTCTTTAGGAAAAACATCCGGCTTTCATAAGATGATTAGGCACTGAATCAATATAGGCGGCGAAATACTCGGTTTTATATTCAGTATATAATATTCCGATAGAAATGTATATGGAGAATGGACTAGTGGTCATCTGATTCTGTATCTTTTATCAGCCACTGTGAACTCCATTCCTTCTTGTAATCTTTCCCAAGGTTTATGATCCTCGAGAAAATCAATTCCCAATATTAATTGTTCTGGGATTTTCCCTGCTACTCTGATGACGATAGCTCAATTTCACCTATCTTTAGGCTTCCTTGATACCTCCCAACTATTGGTTGTTGGAGATAATATAGAACATCACAAGGAAAAATATTATCCTTTTGAGTGATGTCGAATATTACTTCAACTTCTCGCCAACCTTCTGGACATCTCAGCTCTCCTGCTGTTTTGAAAACATCGGGGATGCGCTGAACTGTACTTGGTCTCTTTTCTTCCCAACGGCTGCTACTCACCATTCTGTCCTGCTGGAAAGACATCCTTCTGGACTCAACTCTGAGACTTCGACTTTTGTTGAAGACTGGTTGATCTTGAATTATCATATCAATCTCCTTTATAGTTGGAGACTCAATGATTTTTGGTAGAACCACCCTGGCAAAGTCCTCAAAGATTCTTGGGACTTCAATAAATTCCTTTCTTAAGAATACTTCGGAATGATGGGTATTCGAGAAAGCATAAGAAATCTTGTATGTGATCGAGTAAGACCTATTTCCTTCTTTCATCAAATCGACTCTTTTGAAATCTTGATGAAGGGTTAGGACTCTATTAAAATCTCGATCTCCCAAATTGTATGCAATTCTTGGATAGACATTGAATGCTAATTTTCCTGCATATAAATTTCCTGTAACCGCTCCAAGGCATGAATCCTTGAGATGTGAGATTCGCTTGTCAAAAATAGCAAGATTGAGTGGCGAATCTATTCCTTCCTTGAATGTTGCCTTAATAATGACTCTTATGGCTCCGATGTGAATCCATGAGAGTGTATTTGCAACTTCTCTTTTAACTCGCTTTTGATCTCTGTATTTCTCTAATAGGGACCAAACAGATGCATCTCGATCGTTTACCTAGGTAAATTCCATCGAATGGCAAATTCTCCGGTTGTTACCCCGTGAATAATTTGGTGTTTTCTCTATTTAAACCCAATCTTATCCAACGTCTTCTCCATAGATCTAATAGTAAATCCATCGTATATTTGAAGCTTTGGATCTTCCTTCATAATTCTCATAAGAGTCTTATGAGAAACCGTAGTGTGAGAGAGGAATCCTGACATATCCTCCCTAACTGTCTGTTGAAGAATTTCTTCTTCACTCTGATTCTGAACTGGATTCACTTCCATCTTCAGAATAGATCTCTTCTTCATAGATGCTTTCATCTGAGGGAATATCCCCAAATTGATACACTTGTATTAAATCCTGGTAGTAGACAGTTTCTTCGATCTCGGGTGTAGCCTCGAACTGTCTGACTCCTCGTCTTTGATTGTCTGGGCAATCTGTTGAGATATGCCTCCTTGCTCCGCATGTCCAACAATTATAGTCTTTGAAACTTTCATTAGCCCTGGCGTGAGCTCATCTGAAAGTTCTCCTTCCTGGTGTTCTACTGGTACTTGCTTGATTAGAACCTGATGAAGAGGCTCTACTCCTGCTTGGTGCCGGTCTTTGCCCTGATTTGTAACTTCGGGCTTTTTGTTTTGACCAGAACTTTCTAGGTCTCCATGAAGACCTTTTGTTGCTGCTTCCCCGGCGGTATGGATGGCTTCTCTCCTTCTTCTTCTTATGCCACCGTGGTTGTCCTCCCACAACTGTTGGGATATCATTGTCCACGCAACATAGAGGAACCACTTTGTTAATTCCTCGTAATCTCTTATAATTCCTGTATAGAGCTGCCTGGTAACACCATTCAGATAACTTGGCCTTTAAGAAAGACATTCTTCTAGCCACTGTATCTAATTCTGCTCCATCCTTGTATTCACTGATAAGCATTTCTCTCTAGGGACTCGAAATCTTTGCAAAGAATAGCTGTGAAGCTTCCCTTTCTCCAATCTTGGATTTCCACCGGTATTCGGTGAACAACTTGATATATTCGTCAATATGACAAATATCATGTAACTCAAGGCTATAGAGGGCTTGTTTATATATTTTTCTTTTCTCATCCTCTAATCCCTCAAAGTAACCTGTGCCGATAAACTGGATTTTGAATAGTTTTGACATATCATCGACAATTCCTTTCAGTGATTCTCCTGATGTGACCGCGCTCTTCGTACTTGCATCGGTCATATACCATGCAATCTTTACAGATCCCTCAATACTCATTTCAAGGAGTAAAATGAAGGAATCTTTCGTAAGATCAAGGGTACCTGCTGCAATCCTCATTGCTGATGCCCATTCATCAATAAGGACTTCTCGATTTTTGAAATCTGAGATATCCAGATTTAGCATCAACCCATATGGATGTATCGGATCTAGATGCGATCTTCCATAAGGCGTCTGGTGAATGTTTGGCCTTCTAGGAGGTACTCGAGTCCCTGCAAGAGCTGGTCGAGCTCCTGTTCCTGAAAGTGTTTCATTCCCTGTGGTGAAATCTCCAACGTGATGCATTCTCTCGTCTTGGGTTCCATGATTTGAACCCGCACTTTCTTCGACGTTGGGATTTACTGGTGGCGGTGGTGGAATTGGCGGAATTGGTCTACCATGAGGGTCATAGGTAACCAAAGCTGATCCATCTCCTGCGTTCATCTTTAAGTCTACAATACCTAATCCCGCGAAGGATTCTGCCAGGTCATGTAGATCTTTAAGATTGATCTTCTCCATATCCATCACTTTTAGTTTATGATGGATTTTCCTTTGATGATAGCAATGAGCTTTTCATCATCCGTCATTTTTCGTATAACTTTGGTTGGTTTCCCTTTTTGGTGTAAATAGGGTACTGTCCCAAAATCAATACGTTTCTTTCCTCCGGAAGAACTTGGTATGTCCTCCACGTTCTTAACTCGTTTCTGAATATCATGAAGGATTTCAAGAGTTTCCTTCTGATATTTCACCATCTTCTCCATCCGTTCGATCCGATGAACTTGTCTTTGTAGATGAATATGACGGTTGCCATAATTTTGCACCGTCTTCTGGATTTCTCTAAGATCTGCTGAGATCTTAGATGTATCTGGAAGTATCTCGTTCCATTCTGGTACTCCATCAGGAATCATTGTTCTGATGGGAATTCTCATGAACTGCTTCTTGGTGATTCATTAGATCTACATATAAGGTCTGGTTTACTGTCCAGAAACTCATATGATATGCTGCTCGCATTTCGCATTGCCTCAAGGTTTCCCTATCGGCTCCTGCGCGTTCTTGTATCTCATATTAGTGATTCCAATATGCGATCTTATCCTGGTGTTCTTGTGCATACATCATCAAAATTTGACGATATGTCCTGTAAGGTGTACATCTCGGACAATTGTCCGGATCCATATTCTCGGAGAGATTCTCCTCACCAATTGTTAATTACATAAATATAATAAATATAACTAAAAGTTCTTAATAAACCCTGGCTCTGATACCATTTTCGAGGATCGCAAGACCTTGAGGAGTAGATGTAGATAATACAATAAAATTTATGGTATAGGTGGTAAAGTGCAACAACTTTGAAGTTTAGAGGGTAAACTGTAAACAACTTTCATGTAGCTAGGGGTAAATCTGTAATTTAAGGCAAAGTGTAAAATTTCGCATAGTTGGGAGGGTTAAGTGTAACGATTTAAAGTTTGTATGGTTAAGTGTAAAACTTCGAATAGTTTGGGGGGTTGAATGTTTTTATCCCTAAATTAATTACCAAACCACATACAATCACACGTTTTTAATTGTTTGATGAACAATCGGTTTTAGAAAGTGGCAGTGGGTGGGAAAATTTTTTCTTTTGCTATTTATAAGTTACTCTCTCTTTATATATATATAGACTAGTGTTTGACCCGTTTGATGCACGGGATGGGTTGCGTCGTTGGGTCTGAATTACATGCATTTAAGATATACTTATGGATGAACATAAAAAACAATCAATAAAACAGTTTAAATGAACACATTTAAAGTTACAAATTTTGGAAAACTTCTTTGTACACAACATTCTTGGTCTGTTTTTTTTGTGGATTCATCATCGCCACAAACTAATATTTTCAAACCCTGCCGATTGGTGACTCGAAACAAAGAACATATAATTGGTCGTGACTAAAAACAGGATTCTTCAAATAAAGCCCGACGTTAGAGAGAGATTGTCCTTGGCTCTTGTTTATAGTCATGGCATACGAAACGATCAGAGGTAACTATCTACGCTGAAACTTAAAAGGTATTCTGAGGTCAGATGGAGTTAGTGTCATTCGTGGAATCAACACTTTATGACCCGCGTTGGCGCCAGTTAGAATCTTAGATTCAAGTACATGCTTCCCAAGCCTCGTGATAACCAACCTTGTACCATTACAAAATCCAATTGAATAGTCTATGTTCCTCAATAGAATAACCGGAGTTCCCACCTTCAACTGTAATTCATGATTAGGAACGTCGGAACATTTTATTCCGTTGAGAAATTCCGGCGTGTGCAAATCATGCAAGAAATCAATATTGGCATCCGATTTGCATGTGCTATCAAAACTCAAAAAAGTATGGCCCTCAGATGAGTTTAAAGACGTCATATAATTATTAATGGACTCGACTACATCGAGGGTAGGTGCCAGAATTGCTTTGTCTTTCAAGTAGCTCGGATCAACTGTGGCATCCCTAAACATTGGATATGTATCTTCAACAATAGTTGCAATTGGATCACCAGATGCTTCGAGCAAAATATCTTTAGGAATATCAATGGCGGCGCAACCATCTTTTTCTTCTCCGATTGTTCCGTCTCCAATACTTGCTATCCATTCCAAAAACTTAACCAAATCAGCATAATCATCGGTTTGTCTGACACTTTGAAGCCGCATATTCTTAGTAAGTCTTAGAACAGTACAATCCTTCCACAAATACGATGAATTTATCGTGACATTCACAATATCATGTCGACTACCCTTGGGTACAACGGGCAATATTTGTCTAAAGTCTCCACCAAACACCACTGTTTTACCTCCAAATGGAATATCATGATTATCTGGATTCTCAAGCTGCATAATATATCGTAGCATTTTGTCAACTGTCTCGAAACAATATTTGTTCATCATTGGGGCTTCATCCCATATAATTAGTTTACAATGAACAATCAATTCGGCAAGCGGACTTCCTTGATTGATATTGCATGTTGATTCTTCATTTGGATTTAAGGGAATAAAAAACCGAGAATGTGTCGTCCTTCCACCGGGCAAGAGAAGAGATGCTATGCCACTCGATGCCACATTCAGAACAATTTTTCCTTTTGATCTCAAAGCAGAAGATAAAGCCCTCCACAAAAATCTCTTACTCGTTCCTCCGAATCCATATACAAAGAACATACCACCTCCATTGGATTCCACGGCTCGCATTATTTTTGAATACACGTGGTATTGTTCATCAGTCATTTTTGAAAAAAGATTACCGTGTTCAACAGACAAAACCTTACGATCATATCTCAATTCATCGAATATGAGTCTGTTACGGTTACTCTCAATACTGTCAAAATCTGGGAATGGCATCGTATTAAATTCGCGAAGACTCCTGCCATGACTCCGCAATAATTTTTCGATTTCTGCCAGCGCGAGGTTCTTGATTTCATCTTCACTCAAGGTCAGCTCTATAAAATATGAACAAACAAAAGAAGTTTGAGTATTAAAATGGTCATAATAAAAAATATGAATTCTAAAATACAGACTTAACAAATATAATACCTTCATGTTGCAGAAACAATCGTTGTTTATACACAATGTCATCCGAAAGATATTCCCAACATTTATCCCATACTACATCCGGCATGCTCAAACTATCTGATGACAACAATGACACAAATAGAGTCTTGAGATTCTCCGCAGATGCCCAGTGACTTGCTTCAATGATGCCATCAATATATTCGTTATCGTCTTCTAACAAACCCAAAGCATAGCAAGCTTCGCGATAAGAAGAGTGTTGAACACCATTAATCTTCTTAAAATCATCATGACACGTAGCACCGCGAACATCATTGATAAAACACCTCAAATAGTACATATCACCAGCACCGGGAGGAACGTAAAACACTCGACCTATAGTTTTGCCACATTGTCTAGGAACCCACTTTCTAATTTTTGGTTTCCATGTAAATTTCGTGGGAGCTTCAGCATACGTTAGCTCTCTGGCTTCAGGATATATTTTGTTGGCTTCCATCCATGCCAAAAACATACTTTTCTTAACGCAACTCCTACTAAGAACGTCATCTATTTTTTCTGAATCATGAAAAATAATGCTCTGTTCGTTCTCAAGATGAAAACTGAGACGTTCAACAAAAGGGTATTTATATTGGAGTTCAAAGCTCAACAATCTCCATGCTGCCTCACATGAAGAAACATATCTACAATCATAGTACATGCCGACTTCGTCGACGGGTTTACCGATTCTTCATCACCGATTACTACGATAAAATGATGCGATTACGATCATGTCCCTTATTGACATACTTGAAAAAATACTTAATCGACCTCGATTGATTACACCATTCCACATTAATGTGAGCCGAGTACTTTAATAACAATCGACGATTATGTGGAACCACAAATCTGTTGTCAAGAGGGACACCATTTTTTTCAACAATTCTCTCATTGTCTCTACATTTATAACGTGGATAACCTTCCTCATCAATAGTCGTAGAATCAACAAACTTCTTGGGAAAATATTTTGTGCAACGACCATCAACCATGCAGGGAAAGTTTTTTCTAGCATTACCACATGGCCCATGGATCATGAAGTCTCTCATAGCGGCATAATAACAAGGATTCGCGGCTTCATCAGGTATCTCGACTGATATAATTCGATTAATATCATCTGGAGACAGATATTTATCCTCTTTTACTAGAAACAACAATATATGAGCATAAGGCAGTCCACGTTTCTGAAATTCTATCGTGTATATAACTGCAACGACCAAAAATTAGGATTAATAGAAGAAGACATAATTATTAAATTTATTTAAGCTATACATAATAAAATATATAAACAAAATACTCTAAAATATTCATAACCTGCTATTACTTTCCCAAAAATTTCATTTTGCCGCAAATTTCTGATCAAAGCATCCAGCTTTACTTTAAATATTCTACAAACTATATCTGGTCGGTCCTCAGGATTTAGTTTATTTTTCTCGAGAAAACGAATAATCTCTGGCCATTTTGGGTTGGAAGTGAATGTTATAGATAAATCAGGATAACCTGCCCAACGACAAATAGCCATGGCATCCTGGTAATTTTGTATCATGAATCGCGCACCTCCTGTAAAACTTGAAGGTAATATAACACGTTTTCCCTGAGTGCTGGGATCGATGTCTCTTTGCAACACAACATCTGTCAGACCCTTGTAGATATCACAACGCAACTTTTTCTGATTCAAGCGGATATACTTCAATCTTGATGATTCAACTATCATATAAGTATCCACAACAAATTGTTGAAACAATCTACGGGATGACAAAATAGTAGGAGATTCTTGTAACCTATCGTGCAATCGATACGCAAAGAATTCCCTAACACTTATCGTCTTTCTTCCTCCAGCAGTTGCTTTCTTCAAGTCGGAGAACAATGTCTTCCCTAAAACCATCTTCACCATAAGGTAATAGCAAAGGATATTGCATAGCCAAATAGGAAGCGTTCAATTCATTTATGCATTTCAAAACCCCTAATTTTGTCTCTACCAATATATCCCTATCTCCTAAAGCTTGGTCAAAATCACCTACAATCAATGCAACAACATTAGAACTGGAAGGCAGATTGTATCTCCTTGCATCTGAGTTTCTTTTACCAATTAAGCGCAATTTAATATCAGATTGTGTACATTGTTGAATTTTGTCTTTAGCCATTCTAAATGTCTTCACCAACACACTGTGCTCATCCAACATATTTTTTAGTTCATCTACAATATCCTCATGCAAGTTATTCTTTTCACTTCCTTGTCTACAAAACAATATGTCATAAAAAATAAAAAAATAGAATTCCTCGTGAACAATTATTAAATTGTAAATATATTAAGAATTGAAAAAAACTAAACTTAAGAATTGAAAATAAAAAATTAGAATTCCTCGTGAACAATTATTAAATTGTAAATATATTAAGAATTGAAAAAAACTAAACTTAAGAATTGAAAATAAATAAACCTGACACAATTTAATCTATGAGATATTTCATTAACCGTATCATATATGTACATCTGTGCAAACTTTGGAGTCAAACCATCAGATGGCATTAAACTACCAATTAAATAGTAATTTTGTCCGTGTATCCTAAAAATTGGAGGACCTTGACCCTTGTTTATATTTGTGTCGATATTGCCACCCATTGATGTAAAACATAATATATTGTTATACGATCTGATATTTTCCTGGAAGTGCTTGCTCCTATTAGTATTTCCAAACAACAAATTTTGGAGCACTGGAGGTGGTGGTCTAATAAGAGGAAGCTGAATAATTCCATGGCTGCAACACAAAGAATATTGAGGATTTTTGGCTTTCATATGGGATCGTAGCCTTTCTTCGTACCAAAATAATGCCTCACAATTGACATGTATATGTTGCATCACCAATATCCCAATACTCTGTCAAAAAATACATTAATAAATTACCATACTTGCACTGGAACTCGTCTTGGAAGTTGATGTTGGAGTATTAACAAAAGAACTACTAACATAAGGGATTTTGTTTCGAGGCCGGATATTCGTGATTGAAACTGTGATTACGAAAGACTAATTAGATACAATAAACAAAGTAAATAACAAATTTGAATACTTTAATATTTCAATAAGAGAATATTATTTAAATTAGCAATCAACGTACTATTTGTGACATTACTAAATGGGGATCTCGAAAATGGATAAATAATCCCGCCAGACGAAACTTGAACACCATCTTAGTAAGATTTTCCGATGGATTTTCAGATAATGTTATATTTTCTATAAAATATAAATTAAAATAACAAAAGAAACATTAACATTACAAAAATATTTATTAACGTCTATATACATAAAGAAGCGCAACATTTTACAGAACATTTAAGTGTATAATATTATTAGATAATAAATAATTGAATCAACAAACATTTAAGTATTCATCATATAGAAAAATAAGATTTTGATACGTTTTTTTTTCATTTGTTCAGTTTTAATAAATACTTTAAAAAATAACTGTTAAAAAAATATATTAATATCAGAGTTTCCGTATATAAATTTCTGAAAAAATGAGATATGTAGATAGATATTTTTCATACATAATTAATATAACTTATTAGTTTTTATTAATTTTGAAAAAAGAGTATAATATATTTCCATTATGTTAAGATTATATTTTACATTTTGTTATATATTTTTATAATTAATATATATTTCTATAACAAATTTCTTATGTAATTTAAACATTTTTGTCAATTGTTTATTTTTCGAAAATATTTTATAAAATTAACTGAAAATAAAAGCATACATTACATTACTAAAATTTAATAATATAAATTACATTAAAAATAAAAAAACCTAATTAGTCGTTTATTTGCAGAATAAATATAAATCAAATACTTTTTTATTTTTTAGAAAATTTGAAAAAAATTCAGATGTTCAAATGGGCCTTCACATACCATTAGTCTACAAAAATTTAGACAATTTGATTTATATTCCCTGGTCGGCCCAATTCAAAACACAGTCCAAATAATTAAAGCCCACAACTGATTTTTTTAATATCAAAAAAAAAAAAAATTGGAAGACACGTGTTGGTCATCCCTTTTGCATGATACATCCACACCCCTAGATGATGCCACATGTCCCTTTAATTATTTTTTTCAGAAATTAACCCAAAATCTGATACATACAGTTTAAAAAAAAATGAAATCTATGATTTTCTTCACAAACCCATTTCACTTTTTGTCTTTGGTGTTCATCTTCTTTCTGCCGATCACATTTTTACACTGTTAAAAATGTTTAAATTTTTTCTTTTTGAAAACCGTCTCTATGTAGTTTTCGTTCTTTGATTTCATTTGTACATTTCAGTTTCATTTTTAAGTTCTTCATCTTATTATTGTAAATATTTTCAGATTTTAGAAAATGTTACCAAACTTTTGTAATTTTTTCAGATTTGTAGTTGTTCATCTTCTTTCTGCCGGTCACATTTTTACACTGTTAAAAATGTTTAAATCTTTTTTTTTGAAAACCGTCTCTATGTACTTTTCGTTCTTTGATTCATTTGTACATTTCAGTTTCATTTTTAAGTTCTTCATCTTATTATTGTAAAGTTTTTCAGATTTTTGAAAATGTTACCAAACTTTTGTCATAACTTTCATCCTCTAAAATCAAAATAATAGAAACAATATATATCATCATCTCCGATTCCTGCAGTACAAAGATAAGTTTATATTTTTTATTCCAATTATATTACTTTTTATGATTCTGAGATAATCTTTTGGGGTTTTAAGCTTACTTTTTGTTCGAAAGACAAATATTTTGTTTAAAAATTATAGATCTACTTTTTAATTACATCTTTTTCTGGATTTTATTTTAACGAAAATCAAATATATTTAACATGTTTCTAATCGTTCTTTTTTTTTGTAGGAAAATCCAGATCTAGGGTTCAAAATAACAAAACGTACATTAATCTCCTGTTCCAATCGAGCCACATAAAGATAAGTTTATGTTTTTGATTTTTTAATTTTATTCCGAATATATTTTGTTCGTATGGTTCTATTTGTATTTTTTGGGGTTTTAAGCTTGACTTTTTTCGGAAAGACCCATATTTGGTTTAAAAAATATAGATCTACTTTTTAAAAGTATTTTGTCAAACATGTTTTTCGATCTACATTTTTAACAAATATTTTTTTTTCTATTCAAAATATTTTTAAAATTGTAGATCTATTTTTTTTAACAAATAATTATTGGAAGACAACATAGATTGAACATAATATTTTACAATTTTCAACTACATTACCAGATCATTCTTTTCGGACCTTTTTAAAATAATGTTTTTTAGGATTTTCTAAAAACAATTCAGACATATAATTTGTTTCTTAGTCGGTAGTTCAATTACCTCATTAATATCGAGATCGATATTGTAGACATATAATTTTTTTCTCCAAATTAGATATTTTTAGACATATAATTTGTTTCTAAAAATCCAATATTCTTAGTTTCTTTCTTTATTTTTTAATATAATAATCGTATATATTATCACCATTTTTTTATTATTATTTCCTTATTAGAATAATTAACTAACCTATAATTGGTTATTTCTAACAGGGGATTCATTGATGTTTAATTATAGCACGGAATTGGTTAGATCTCTGAATAAAAAATAGACGATTTTTCTCAATTGCTAAATTAGATTATTAGATTTTTGTGAAACTTTTAAAAAGCACCAACCTGGACAAATATATAACCATATTTATATGTTTTTGAATATAATTATTAAATAAAATTCTTAAAATGTAGGAATAATATCAAAAAGTCCCCGATACAGGTCTGGACTAATTACAAAAAAAGTACATCAATGAATATGCCATTATTATGAAATGTATTATTTTGTATATGCTGAAATAGGAAGTATATTGATAGGTAGTTTGGTGTTTATGTTGATAATATGATCAATATTAATCTATATATGATCAATATTAATATTAAAATGTAAAAATATAGATAAACCTATATCATAATTAGTAATCTATAGATGAGATGATGATTACACTATATTGATCATGTTTAAACTAACTTGCTATGATGTTTTGCAGAAAAATATGCTACCATTGAAATCATATTCTTCAAGAAAAAAAAATACACCATAAAGATAAGTTTACCACTATGAATATTACTGCACAAATATTCTTATAACAACTGCATAAATATAAAAAAAAATTGAAAGTCAAAACAAAATACCATTATAGTTGAACCCATCCATCTTGCGTTTACTGCCCAACACAACATAACCATTTAGCTTTCTCATGAACCTAACTTTTAATTTACACATTATGTGATCCTTACGTGGTATCTGCTTTGCTGTATTGCCAAAATGTTATTCCTGTTGCGCAATAATGAACTGGTGCCTGATGTCTGTCTTTCTTGTAGGTCCCAAAGGTGTGGTGTAAGGTTTAGGGGGGAGAGGTTGAATAAACTTTACCAAATTTTCGATTTTAGTCCTTTTAAATAATTCAACAGACTATGTTCTTGAGGAACAGCTAAGTTGGCTACTCAGCTAAGTTACCCACTCAACAGACTCGATAGAGCTGTTTATAGTATAACTCGACTGCTTAAGCCAAATACTTAACTTGGCTGGTTTGGTTTTTAACAGCAGAAGACTTAACACCCTGTGATTTAATTTAAGTTTGTTTTAAACACTTGATTTTAGCACGTGGTTGATTATCAGTTGGATAACAAATATAAACTATCAGCAAATATAAAATAAATATGCAGAAATGTAAATTGCTGAAAGTAAATGACACAAGTTATTTATAGAGGTTCGAAGATGGGGTAATTCTTCTAATCCTCTCTTCTCCAACTCCTGGAGGAATCCACTATGTAACAAATCAGTTTATAAAGCGATTGCTTATCGATGCGAGACAGTAGTGATCACACAGCTGGCTTCTCTTGCGACTCAGCTTCTTCACGACGCAGCTGCCTGGCTACTACAGCTCAATTCTCAAGTTCTTGGATTTGATCATGAAGCCCTCCAACAAACTTGATAATGGTTCGACCTTGAACTTTTCTACAATCCTTCAACTTGGAATGTAGACCCCTTTTGTTTCTTTAAAAGTTTCCTCTTCAACTGGTTGAAGTTATCTCTCCTTCACAGCTTGTGTTGGATCGAGTTTCTTCGAGTTTAAGGCTTGAGGAATTGCTTGAATTGCTTTGAGAAATTTGCAGGTTAATTTCTTGAATATTGATTGCTCTTGCTTGGTTTAGGTAATCAAGGTCACCTTTTCTCAATAGCTTCCTCAGTCTTTTATAGTGCACATTTGAAATTTGCTCGTTGAAGAGATAGGCTAGTTTCAAATGTCACTTTGTGTTCGTTGGCTTGTCTTTTATTGGTCTGTAGCCTTGGTGATGTTGACCTTTCCTCGTATTAAATGGCATTCCATCATTGCAGGTTTCAGACACAAGGTGCAGTGTTTCCCATTGGCTCATTCCTTTTGCACAATTCTGGGCCAAAAACTTTTAGACCTGGCAGCTTGACATATTACTATATCGAGTAATATTCTTGACTTTAATCAACAGATCTAAGTCAGTTATCTCAACTTGACGGCTGCCTTTACCCCAGGTGACTTAGGTCTCCTTCAATCATGAGATGACTCAATTATCACTTCAACTGATAGACTTGGCTTCTTGAGTTGACTTGACTGACACTTCTCACAACTGTTCCTCAGCTGACTCTTCTTCATTCGAGTCCTTGACTTCCTTCTAGGTCATACTCAGCTGACACACATCAGAGTCTTCATCCCAGTTTGCAGTTGACTTCTTGTAATCTTTGACATAGCTGACTTAACTCAACTTTTCCAGACCTATCTATTACAATACAAATTACAAGAAAAATGGGGTGCCAACTTCCTAGTTTAAGTTTTACATGGTATCATCAAAATCTAACAAATAAATTTCCTAACAATTTCCCCCTTTTTGATGATGCCAAAACTTAAAACATTCAATAAGTAAACAACAAACATACAAGCAGTGTAGTAACAAAGAATGTATGCTTTGAATAATAATTTATGTATCATAGCATTCATGTCCTTTACAAACCTGTTTACAACAAGTATCAGAGCCTTTTACTATTATATGACAATACATTGCATATCTAAGCTAAGATACATACAGAGTGAAAATTACAGGAAATTCACTGAGCTTATTACAAAAGACTTACACAAATGCATTTACAACAAAATACATGAAGGGGTTCGCATCACACTTCAACGCCTTTGCTGCTTCCTTCTTTCTTCTACTTCAGCTCTCCTCCTGTCATCATCAACTCTCTTCCTCTTCTTCTCCTCTTCCTCTTTCTTTTTTTTCTCATACGCTCGCCTAGCAGCAGGGTCATCCCTCTGCTTCCTCTCTTCCCATTCGCGAGCAGTCCTATCATTCTCAGCTTCTTACCTCCTGAGAGCTTCAGCGTTCTTTCTAGCAACTTCTAGGTTGGCAAGGTGATCTTATCCAATCCAATATATAAGACCCTTCTTGTTTGGATCTACGTATGCTACGTCTTTTGGTTTTGGTCGATGTTGAGAGCCTCTTCCACCACCACGTCTTTCCCTTCCTGACTCAGCTTCCATTCCTCTGGGAGTATATTGTACTGGGGCCTTAGACTTTCCAGCTGAATGGTTGCTGGAAGTCTACTGCTTCTCAGCTGATTGACATACTTCCAATCCCTTTTCCCAATACAAGTCACAGGCTTGCGGCAGAGTCATCCCTTGAAAGTAGCCTTCTGATTCTAGAGTTTGGAACTCCTCTATTGATCTGGGCTCAGATCCATCACCAGGCATAATAATGTTCCTTGGGGGTTTGATCGCAGCGTACTCCTTTCCAGCTGGAGGACTACCATATTGCTTCATGATCTCCTGAACGCGAGCTGATTACTTCTCAGCTGCCTCCTCAAATGCAACTTCGATTGCCTTTCTTTTTTCTTTCACGGCCACTGCAGCTTTCTCAACAAGTAGGTTCAAGGGTAGCTTGCTAAGAATTGAGGCTGTGACATCACCTAGCTGTGGGGTTTCAGCATACATCAATTTCAAATCCTTTGAACTTCCTTCCCCTTCAGCTGTGTCACCTTCTTTCTTCTATTCTTCTTTCAATCCCTTAGGGGCCTCTTCTTCCCCCTTTTTGGCATCATCACCAAAGGAGAGAGGTATCCCAGGGAATAGTCCACTGAGGAGAAAATCCAATCGGCTGTTTGTCGAGTTTTGCTTGGAGTGTGATGCGGAGTAGGCTTTGCGAAACTCGGAATGAGTGGCCTTTGATTCAGCTGTCACTATTTTCATCTCTGCCATCAAAAGACTGAACTTTTCATTCATATTGTTCTCCAGACGAGCAATTTCAGTCTTGTGAAAGTGTTTTCGCAGATCCATATCCGACTTATGGGAAGTTTCCATCCTCATTATATATTCCTTCATCCTCTGCTGATACATTGAGTTGTCCGCACTCCAAACAAGCATTTTTGCAAAAAGAACTTTGAAGTAACGGACTTGCTCCGATCGCATGGATGTCTGCTGTGTAGCCCATTCCCTTATACGCACGATGATCCCTCTCAAATCGGCTATGAGGGTAGCATCTCGATTGTCCAATCGCAAGTCTAGAGAGGCCTGGTGACGTTCCATCTTCTCAATCTCTTCGCAGATCTTCTTGAAGGCTTCACGGAACTCAACTTTAGGATTTGATTCAGCTGTCGGCCACTCTGCATCAAAATTGAAGTCCATTGGCACAATCGTATCTATGGGAATGACGGGCTCTTCCTGCACTGTGTATTTCCTTAGTTCTGCAGCAGATTTATCCTTCATGTCTGGCAGATTAGCAGTGAATGGGAACAAGTCTTCAAAACCATCATCGCAAGACGGGGGTATCCCCGAGCTTCACCTTGAGGGTCTTGACTTTGAAATGCCTGTGATGATTGACTCTTCATGCCTCGATTCGGCGGCGTCATCGGCAATTGTTGGTGCAAATTGTGAAATCTTACGATTGAGTAGTAAGTTCGCACTTCAGTAGTTGTGGAGCCTCGCATTGACTCTTTCTCAGCTGGAGCATTTGTAGATGTTTGCTCAGCTGACTGAGCCTCATTTGTCTTAACAGCTTCTTCGGTCTCAGTGTGTTTTTCCAATTGAGTAACCTGGTCCTCAGCTGTATCATAAGCATCATCAGAAGATGATGAGGCCTTTGGAGTTGGCTCATCATCAAAATTAAATCTCATATGAGCCGTCTTATCACTGACTTGGCTCTGAGTTTTGAGAACATCTTCAGCTGTGTCCATCATTGGATTGTCATGATGTGTGGACTCAGCTTCATCCTTCGATCCCAAAAATGAAGTATCGATGTTCTCTTGGGAATCGTGAAGGGCACTGATCTCCTCTTTGTAGCAGCTCCTTCAAGTTGAGGAATGTTCCGTTCTGTTTGCTCTTTACCTAGGGAAGTCTCAACCTCCCTTAGGCCTTCATTACCTCCAGCAGTCTCAACTGCTGTAGGGCCTTCTACATCCCCTTCGATAGTCTCAACTGTATTAGGGTCTTCTACAATCCCATCGACAGACGCATCTGGCTTAGGGTCTTGGACCAGCATCAATCGGAGTCTCAACTCCTTGGATTGCACTTTCAGGACCCAGAGTCTCAACTCCCAGGGTATCTCCATCCTTTGCCTTAGCGCAAAGAAGCTTTCATTGCCTCGCAGCGGGGACATCTCAACGAGACAGACTCAACTGCTTCGAAAGCGTCCAAATGTCACTTTGTTGTTCTATGATTTTCTCACCTTCGCCTCCAAACTGCAATGTTTTATCTCCCACAACATCCTCCGACCTAGCTGTGGTGGAGAGAGTTTCCCCTCAGCCAACGCACCAGCTGAGTGAACAATGTTGGGGTCACTCTTCTCCTGAGACGCGGCTATTGTTCCCTCTGAGTGTACAGACGCAGGGGCAGGTGTGTTAACACCTTCTTCAGGGGTAGGCTTGGCTTGGGGGCCCAAAGTCCCAGCTTCATTGCCATGTCCCTGAGAGCTATCACTTGAGTGCACTGGGGATGTGGTTGCATCAATGTTCGTCGCAATCAGCTGCGCCACTCCCAAAAGGTCAGTTCGAGGAGAGACTTTGGATGACTCTCCTGGACCTTCTTGAAGGCTTTGCTCGTGCATGGCTTTAGATTCCCTGATAGCTTGCTCCATCTACTCCGTCTCACTATCAGTAGACTCATAATTGTGCTCATGAGTTCTTGTGAACACGCATATCTTGGATTTCTCCAAGGCTCTGGCTTGCTCCTCACCTTTCTCCTTCTCTTCCTCCTTGATGAGTCGAAGAGTTTCCATGCAGCTCTCTTCATTCAGAGCAAATTGAACAGTCGCATGTCCAAGGAACTAAGGAGCTCTTCCTCCTCCTCAATAAATTCAGGGCGAGCAAACTGTTGCCTTGAATAATCCAGCTTCCATGCCCTCCATTCCCTTAATCTTCTCTGAATGTCAGGGTAGACTGGAGAATACATAATCAAGTCATCATTATCATCCTCTCCTATCTCCTGAATGGGGGCTAATGGGGCTTGTTCCTCCTCTGACTCAACAACGTTTGTCTGAGGAGTTCAGACAACCTGTTCTTGCATCGGCTCTGTTGTCTCAGCTGCTTCAGTTTTCATAGTTGTTTCCCGCACAGCTGGGTCTTCTTCTTTCCTCTGCTGATTACCATCAGCAGTCTTCTCTGGGGCATCTATGATCTCTGGAGACTGCTCCTCTTGAGCATCAGCAGTCTTCTATTGCTTCTCCGGCTGAGTACCGGACTCGGCTGTCTTCTCCAGCTCAGAATGCTTGACAACCGTCTATGCTTGGTGGCAACTAACAGGATCTCTGATTCCACTCCAGTTGGCTCTTCAATAGTGAAGGCCTGAGTTTCTTTCTTAGAAGCAGCTGCCTTTCTGGACTTGGCAGTCCGCTTCATCTTCACGATAGGAGAAGGAATTTGGGGTTCCTCCTCTATCTCGGCTGCTGGGGCAGGTGTCTCGGCTGCGTGGGCAGGGGCTTTTGTTTTGGCTGCGGGGGCAGGTGCTTTCTTCGATTTGGTTGCTGGAGCAGGGGCAAGCTTAGAAGATGCAGCTCTCTTCTTGGATGTCTTCTTCGGAGAGAGTGCTGGGGAGGTCTCAGTTGTGTCTTCAGCAGGGTCAGCTGATTCCCCCTCACTTGTATTCGCCTTTCGTGCATGAGCCTTCTTCTGGGCTCCAGAAAGGTTCGCCTTTAACATATTTTTATTTGCATGGAAGGTCTTGCCATGGCGCAGTGCAATGCCCTTCACCTCCATCAAGTGGCCAATGACTAGGCCATATCCCAACGAGCAACCAAAGGTCCCATCCTCCTTGAAGGACATGTTCATCAAATTTTGACAGATTCGGCTGAAGATGAACTCAACCTAATTCACCTTTTTCTCTTGCATGATCGCAGCCATCACGATCAGCTTGGTCTTGGACAGCTGATTAAAGCTTCCAAACTTCATGTCCACGCACTTGGACACGATGTTCGTCAGTTTGTGGTAATCCTCCTTCAGAGACTCCTTCTTGGCTGTATACACACCCTTCGCAGCGAACTCTGGCTTGGTAATTTCCTTCCAAGCTGCAGCTAGGTTGATATCCTTCTCAACGATGTCCTTCAAACCCTCAGCGGGCAGAAAGTAGTGCTCAGCAAGGTCTTTTGCAGTTGATGATCTTGTTGTGGACCGATGAACGGATTTCATCGTCCTGCACCTCCGCGTTCACATAAAACATGGCGACCTCTTCTAGGTAGGTATGCGTGAACTGCATCGTCAAAAAGTCCTTCAGTCCGGGCTTTTCTATCTTCTCAGCTATTTTCTTCACAAAGGCATCATCCACGCCCTATTTGATCATACCATCGAAGTCCACTGAAGAACCGGTGTGGATCTTCTCAGATAACAAAGCGAAATCATGGTTTGCTGCCATTTTTAGACGATTTTACCGATTAAAACTTGAGAAACTTGACTTTGAAAAACTAGGGTTTAGAACACAGTCACAGAGAGTTTAGACTTTTCCTTGCTAAAGATGAATAGGTTTGCGTGAGGAGAGAGAAAGTGAAATTTCGTATATAAGAGACGTGAAAGGACAGTTTTTGTAATTTAAAAATGTTGATCAAAATCAACGGTCAGGATTAAGCCTTCAAAACCGCATTAATTTTCCCACATTAAATGCAGCAACATTTATATCCAATCATATGGTTTATTGTGCAGCTTTTGTACTGACAGTCATTATTACGCTGATGTCATTCTTAAAAACATTCTCGCTTAATTAAAACGACTGTGTTTTTGTCAATAGCTCATAAATGATTCAGCTTTCTTCCAAAGTGACTCAACTCTTCCTCTCTCTTCTCATGATGTAACTAAGCTGTCAGCTAACTCGATACAACTGACTTCCCGACTGAGCTGTTTCACTTGGCTGAAATGTGAAACTTGTTATTTTTCAATTTTCTCATCTTTTTTCTCTGCTGATTGAGTCTTCAGAGTGATCTAACTCAACTCAATTAACCCGAACTCATTCTTGAGCTCTTCAAACCTTGATTCACATAATGGCTTTGTGAATATATCATCTAACTGCTTATCAGTCGAGATGTATTCCAAGGTGATGTCTTTCTTTTCAATATGATCTCTTATAAAATGATATCTGACATCAATGTGCTTTGTTCTTGAGTGCAACACTGGATTTTGAGTGATTGCAATAGCACTAGTGTTATCACACATAATTGGAATCTCTTTTTCTTCAATATCATAATCTCTCAGCTGCTGTCTCATCCATAAGACTTGGGCACAACAGCTGCCCGCAACTATGTACTCTGCTTCAGCTGTGGATGTAGCTATTGAATTTTGTTTCTTGTTGAACCAAGAAGCTAATCTATTTCCAAGCATTTGACATTTACCATAAGTACTCTTCCTATCAACTCTACATCCAACATAGTCTGAGTCTGAGTATCCTACCAGTTTGAATCCTCCTTCCTTTGGATACCATAAGCCGACTTCCTGGCATCCCTTCAAACACCTTACGATTCTCTTAGCTGCAGTCATGTGGCTCTCTTTTGGTGCAGATTGAAATCTAGCACATACACCTACCGCAAAGGTGATGTCCGCCCGCTTCTCGTTAAATAGAGCAATGACCCAATGAGGGTTCTATATCTGGTTTGATCAACAGTTTTGCCATCTAAATCCATGTCCATCTTGATTGATGTATTCGTAGGAATCTTCACAGAAGACTTCTCTTCCATACCAAATTTCTTCATCAAATCTCTGTATACTTGGTTTGGCTTATGAAGGTTCCATCCTTGAGTTGCTTGACTTGAAGTCCTAGGAAGAAAGTCTGCTCTCCCATCATGCTCATCTCAAATTTGCCTTGCATGAGGTTTGAGAATTTGTCACACAACTCTTTATTTGTGGAACCAAAAATGATGTCATCCACATATATTTGAACAAGCAGTATACTCTCTCCATCTTGAATTCTGAAGAGTGTTCTATCAACTTTGCCTTTGGTGAATCCATTGTCAGTTAGAAATTGAGACAATGTATCATACCATGATCTTGGTGCTTGTTTCAGTCCATATAGTGCTTTCTAGAGCTTGTAGACCTTAGCTCCAATAGTTTTCTGCTCAAAACCTGGAGGTTGTTCAACATAGACTTCTTCATCTAACAGTTCAATTAGAAATGCACTCTTCACATGCATTTGATATACAGTGAAGTTCTTATGTGCAGCATAAGCAAGAAACATCCTTATTGCTTCCAATCTTGCAACAGGAGCAAATGTTTTATCAAAATCTATACCTTCTTCTTGGCAATACCCTTTGGCTACCAATCTTGCTTTGTTTCTTACAACATATCCATCCTCATTCATCTTGTTTCTATAAACCATTTAGTACCAATAACATTTTGGTGGGTTGGCCTTTGAACTAATTCCCATACTTTGTTTCTTTCAAACTGATTCAGCTCTTCTTGCATGGCTTGAATCCAATGTGTGTCATCCAATGCTTGTGACACATCTTTAGGCTCTATCTGGGAAATAAAACAAGTGAACATAGCTTCATGTTGTGCTCTGGATCTGGCTCTTATGCCATCTCTAACATCTCCAATGACTAACTCTGGTAGATGGTCTCTCAGCCATCTCACATCAGGTTGAAGTAAGTCTGCTGGATTCAGCCATCTCGTAGCTAAGTTGTCTTGAACAACTTTTTCATTTTCATTCAGCTGTAGACCTTCCAGTTGTCTTTGAGATTCAGCTATCTCATCATCTCAGTTGAGTGGTCTCACTTCAGCTTCAACATAAGGACTCTTCTGCATAGTTGGTTGATTCAGCTTATCAGCTAACTCATCAATGTATTCTCCATTCACATTAGGTTCATCAAAAACTACATGGATAGACTCTTATGTGACCATAGTCCTCTTGTTCAGCACTCTATAGGCTTTACTCTCAGCTGAGTATCCCAAAAAGATACCTTCATCAGCTTTAGCATCAAAAGCCTTCAAATTGTCCTTGCCATTGTTATGGATGAGGCATTTACATCAAAATATCCTGAAGTATCCAACATTTGGCTTTCTCCCTGTCTAAATTTCATAGGGAGTCTTGGTCAATTTCCTGTTAATCATGCATCTATTTTGAGTATAACATGCTGTATTTATGGCTTCAGCCCAAAATCTCTTAGGCAATCCAGTTTCAGCTAACATTGTCCTTGCAGCTTCCTTGAGAGTTCTATTCCTTCTTTCAAATTACTCCATTCTCACAGGAGTCCTTGCAGCTGATAACTCATGAGCAATACCATTTTCAACACAATACTGAGTTATAATCCCATTGACAAACTCAGTTCCCCTGTCAGATCTTATTTTTATAATGGCTTGACTCTTCTCATTTTGAACTTTTTTCATCAGCTGAGGTAACTTCTGCAAAGTTTCCTTCTTTTTACACATGAAAATTGTCCATGTATATCTTGAATAATCATCCACCACCACTATGTGGTATTTCTTTCCACTGATGCTAGCTGGCTCAACTGGGCCAAATAAATCCATATGCAACAGATGTAATATCCTTGTTGAAGAAGGACTTGGTTTATCCTTGAATGATGATTTGATTTGCTTTCCCATCTGGCATGCATCACATACACTTTCTTTCTTATACACTGAGTCTGGCAATCCTTCCACAAGATGACTCCTTGCAAGCTTGTTGATTGTCTTGAAATTCAGATGACTCAGCTGTTATTAAAATGTTTTTATCATGATTTTGATGATTTTGTTCAAATGAGTTTTTACACCAAAACAATGTTCCTAAATGTTGTCCAAATACTCCCGATCGATCTAAAATGTTTTTACTATTTTTTCGGATTATTTCTTGAAGTTTATTTTCGATAAAAATTGGACAACACTTCTGTTTCATGCTCGACCGGTTGCCCTATAGGGCAACCCGTACCTGTGTTGAGTTTTGAAACAGAAAAAAAGATGGAGGGAAATTTGAGGGGGGCGACCGGTCGACCCTAAGGTCGACCGGTAGGGGCGACCGGTCGGCCATAGGGCGACCGGTGCCTGTAGCACCCCCTCGAAGAACAGAAGTCTCTATTTCTCATTTTGAGCACCTCCAACCGTTCAGCATAGGGGGGACCGATTGGACCCCGACGGCCCCCCCGTATTTTTGCGTAAATTTCAATTTGAACTTATCTCTGTGCGACCGTCCGCACTTTCTTTTATCAACAAACTATCCGTTGTATTTTCAGACAGCTTTTCCCTAATTTGTGGGATTGATTTCTCACAGCTATAATCTTGATTTTAAATGGTTTCTTTTGCAGAAAATCACTCCCCAAGGAGGAGCCTATGTCTGAAAATCAAGCCAAGACCTCTCCTATAAATAGAGGCTTCATTCAAGCAACAAGACAAAACACAATATACAAGCAAAGAGCATACAAGCAAAACACATTCATATCTTGTTGTATTAGCCTAAGTACTTTCACTTGCACACTCTTGAGGTCTAGGCTTTTGATTCTTGATTACACTTGCACTCAATCTTTGTATTGTTATTTGTAATCTTGAATTTTGTCCATCATCCAATACAAGATATCCTTGTTGTTGTTCTTGTGGTAAGAGCACACTTGGGTGATCTTAGGTGTTCAAGAGTGTGGTACTCTTCATAGGCGTTGAAGGTGTTGTAAGAGGATTGTGGTAATCCTCAAGGTGGTGTTGTATTAATTTTGGAAATTAATAAAATCTTTTTTTCTTTTTGAAATCCATCCCGGATATACTGGGATGGTAGTAGATTAGGCCCTAGGTGGGTTGAACTACTATAAATCATCGAGTGTTGTTTAATTTCCGCATTTACATTCTTGTCATTTGCTTGTTCACTCGAAAAAGAGGGCGGTATTTGAAAAACCGGCATAATCTATTCATCCCTCCTCTAGATTAGCGTAGCCACTTGGACTAACAAGTGGTATCAGAGCCAAACTCTTTGGCTAGCTCATTCTGAGTAAAGAAGAAAGATCCATGGCTACGAATGAGGCTTATCTCACCACCGGCGCCTCCACCAACAAGCCACCACTATTCGACGCCAACAACTACGCATTTTGGAAAGATCGTATGGAGTGCTTTCTACAAGGGTGGGGGTTCGACATTTGGAATGTGGTTATTGAAGGAGTTGCTCAACCAACCAAGAAATTGGAGGATGGCACCTCGGCTCCTAAACCTTTCAAGGAGTTCGATGAAAATGACAAGAAGGCTTTCTCTCTAAACGGTAAGGCCTTAAATATTTTGCATTGCTCTCTTACCGCCACCGAGTATAATCGCATAAGAGGCATAAGGTCGGCACATGAAGTTTGGAAAAAATTGGAGACAAAGAAGGTCAAACAAGCAAGAAAAACCATGCTTGTTAAAGACTTTGAAAACTTCAACATGTATGATGGTGAAAACATCTCAAAAATGGTGGAAAGGCTTGACAACATTGTCAATCCTCTTGTGGCCCTTGGTAAAGTCATCTCTGAAGAAGACAAGGTGTCTAAGGTATTGAATGCACTTCCCGTCTCATGGTCTGAAAAGGTGACGGCAATCACGGAGGCACAAAATCTTGAGACACTCAAGTTCGACGAGCTCATCGGGAACCTCCTTATCTACGAAGTCTATCTCAAGGAGAGGAAAAATTCCAAACCATCCATCAATCAATCGGGTATGCAAAATATTCCTAAAGGTCTTGCATCTTCTTCTAATAATGCATACTATGATAATGATGAGGATGATGAGGAGACGGCCGCACTTGTTCGTAAATTTGCAAAATTTGCGAATAAAAATAAGGCGAGAGAACTGAAAGACAACTCGTATTTTAAATGCAGAAAATTCGGGCACTTCATAGCCGATTGCCTAAAACTCGACGAGGAGGAACAAAAGAAGAAGAAGCCTTTTCCAAAAAGTAAGGCTCTAAATGCGGAAGTCAAAACTTGGGATGAGCTACTTGAAACAACCGACGAAGAAGGAGAAACCGAACATGGTCTTATGCCCATAGACGATGAAAATAATGAGGTACGCTCTAAGTCTTCTACCTCCTCCTTAGTTGATGAATTGCAATGTGATTTTGATGAATTGCAAATTGAATTTCAAAATTTGATTGTTAAATACAAGACTTTGAAAAAGGAGCATAAAGAGCTTAAAATTGAAAAGGAAAAATTATTTACTTCTTATGAATCTCTTGATAAAGCTCATGCTATTACTCTTACTAGAGTTCATACTCTTGAAACCGAAAAAGAATCGCTCACCAAAGATCTTGAATGTTTGAAAAAGGATGTGCATCGTTTTAACATAAGCACGGACAAAGTTACAAAAAATTTAGATGCACAAAGAGGTGAGAATTCCAAATTAGGACTTGGCTATAAACCTTTTCAACCTGTTTCTAAGAAAAATGACCAAGGTCCGACTTTTGTTCGTGCTAGTAGTGCCCATGATCTTATTTGTTTTTATTGTAGTAAAGTTGGTCACTATGTTAGTCATTGTAAATTGAAGAACAATTTTAGCTTTGTTTGGAGACCCAAAGGTCTCAAGGCTAACCCCCATGGACCCCAAAACTATAGGGTACCAAAAAATAATTCTTTTGTAGGTCATAGGGGCTATAACAACCATTGAGGATTCAAAATGGCTCGTGGACAGCAGGTGTTCACGTCATATGACCGGAAAGAGAGAACTTTTTACCAACATCAAGCTCCAAAAAGAGGGTATGGTCATGTTCGACAATGGCAAAGGAATAATTCTTGGAAATGGAGAAATTGGTAACTCTTCTTTCTCTCTTAGTAATGTTCTTTTAGTAGAAGGGCTTAAGTTTAATTTGATAAGTGTTAGCCAACTTTGTGATTCAAATTATAATGTTGTTTTCAATAAAGAAAAATGCCTTATTCTTAAAAATGATGAAATTATTTGTGAAGCAAATAGAAAAGGCAATCTTTATAAAATTTGTACTAGTGATTTGGTTAGTCAAAATGTTTCTTGTCTTGTCGCCAATAATGATTTAACGAGTTTATGGCATAGGTGACTTGGACATGTTGGATACAAGAATTTGAAAAATATTTACAAAAACCAACATGTAAAAGGACTACCCAAATTGAATTTTGAAAATCTTGGCTTATGTGACACTTATCAAAAGAACAAATTAGTTAAGAGTAGTTTTAAGCCCAAAAATGAAATTTCCACAACCAAGCCTCTACAACTTCTTCATTTAGATTTGTATGGGGATATTGGTACAGCAAGTCTAAGTGGAAAACATTACACTTTCGTTATTGTCGATGATTTTTCTAGATATACTTGGGCTCTTTTTCTTGCAAATAAAAGCGATGCCGTTAATGAGTTTGTTAAGTTGTATAGACTTATTGAGAATGAAAAAGAAGATACTATTCAGTCTATTCGAAGTGATCGAGGTGGAGAATTTGATGGTGAATTTAGAGTCTTTTGTGAAACCAAGGGATATGGACATAATTTTTCGGCTCCAAGGACACCTCAACAAAATGGAGTAGCCGAAAGGAAGAATCGGACACTTCAAGAAATGAGTCGGTCCATGCTCAATGAATTTTCACTTCCAAAATATTTTTGGGCCGAAGCCGTAAGTACCGCTTGCTATGTCATTAATCAAGTTTATATTCGTCCTAAAATGAATAAAACTCCATATGAGCTTTGGAAAGGAAGAACTCCAAATATTAGCTATTTCAAAATATTTGGATGTAAGTGTTTTATTTTGAATACTAAGGATCAATTGGACAAACTTGATCCTAAGGCCGATGAAGGAATATTTATGGGATATTCAACAAAAAGCAAAGCATATCGGGTTTACAATAAGACTAGTGGGGTTGTTGAAGAATCTATTCATGTAAAATTCAATGAAGCCTAGGGTGTTGAAAGAATACCCAGTGATGATAGTGATTAAGAAGATGTTAGTGAACCCATTGTTCAAAATGATGCTCAAAATAATCAACCTTCTACCTCAAGTGATCAACCATCTACTTCAAATGTTCCTCAAGAAGACAAAGGTGATACTTCGGATCTTCCCGTGGCATTAAAATTTAAGGGAGATCACCCAAAAAATCTTATTATTGGTGATCCCCTTGATAAAGTGATGACCCGAAGAAAATTTACCGAGAAAGCTCTTATATCTCAAAAAGAGCCTAAAAATGCTAAGGAGGCTATTGAAGATGAGGATGGGTTTTTAGAAATGCAAGAGGAGTTGAATCAATTTGAAAGAAATGATATATGGGAATTGGTACCTTGCCTTCCATCTCAAACAATTATTGGTACAAAATGGGTATTCCGGAACAAACTCGATGATCAAGGCAATATCGTCCGAAACAAGGCAAGGTTAGTAGCTCAAGGGTATTGTCAAGAAGAAGGTATTGATTATGATGAAACATTTTCACCCGTAGCATGCTTAGAAGCTATTCGCATTTTACTTGCCTATTCTTGTTTTAAAAATTTCAAGCTTTACCAAATGGATGTTAAATCCGCCCTTTTAAATGGTTTTATTCAAGAAGAAGTCTATGTAAAACAACCTCTGGAGTTTGAAAATTTCTCTAGGCCTAATGATGTTTATAAACTTAAAAAGGCCTTGTATGGTTTAAAACAAGCACCCCGTGCATGGTATGATAGACTTAGCTCATTTCTTTTGCAAAATGGTTTTACAAGAGGTAAAGTTGATACTACTGTCTTTGTGTTTGAAAAAGGGCAAGATTGTTTACTTGTGCAAATTTATGTTGATGATATCATTTTTGGTGCTACTAATGAATCCTTGTGTAAGAAATTTTCTAAGTTGATGCAAGGTGAATTTGAGATGAGCATGATGGGGGAGCTTAATTTCTTCCTTGGACTTCAAATTAAGCAATGCCAAGAAGGTATTTATATTTCGCAATCAAAATATACAAAAGAACTTTTGAAAAAGTTCGGCATTGAAGAAGGAAGAACCGTCTCTACCCCAATGGCAACAAATGTCAAATTTGACAAAGATGAGAAAGGCAAGTCCGTGGATGAATCAAAGTATTGAGGTATGATTGGTAGCTTACTTTATTTAACCACAAGTAGACCGGACATTCTTCATGTCGTATGCCTATGTGCTCATTTTCAAAGCAATCCCAAAGAATCTCATATGAGTGCCGTTAAAAGGATTTTTCGATATTTAAAAGGCACCATTCAATATGGTTTATTTTATCCAAAGAATGAAATTTTTTCTCTTAAAGGTCATAGTGATTCGGACAATGCGGGTAATATTGATGATCGTAAAAGTACTTCCGGATCATGTCAATTTTTGGGTGATTGCCTAGTTTCTTGGTTTTCAAAGAAATAAAATTGTGTTTTACTTTCAACGGCCGAAGCCGAATATATTTCCGCGGCTTTTTGTTGTACTCAACTTCTTTGGATGAAACAAACCTTAGCGGATTATAAATGTTCGTTTGAAAATGTTCCTATCTTTTGTGATAACATATCCACTATAAATATTGCTCAAAACCCGATTCATCATAACCGTACTAAACATATTGAGATTCAACATCATTTTCTAAGGGATTGTGTTTCTAAATGAAAAATTGAGATATTTTTTGTACCATCTCAAGATCAATTGGCGGACATCTTTACAAAACCGCTATCTTCCGAGACTTTTGCGTCTATACGAGCTCGGCTAGGCATAATGCATATTGAATGAGGTTTACGTTTGCATTTTGCACGTTTTTAAAACTTAGAGGCGAAAAATCAGATTTTTGGTTCAACTTTCGAATTTTGAAAAATAGAATGAACCAGTGGGCTGACTGGGGTGAGGCCAACCGGTCGGACATCACCTCGACCGGTCGCCCACACCGCCGACCGGTCGCCCACTGCTGGATTTTGGATAAAAACATTTCTGTTTTCATACTTAGCCATTTTGGCTCATTTTATCCATTTTTCGTCTCCTTCGCCAATTGCACACAAATTTCACTTCAAATTTGCTTTCTTGCATTCATTTTATATCTTGAACTTCATTAGGCTCGATTATCATCATACTTGCTCATCTTTACCGATTGAATGGTAAGAATTCTACTCCCTTTGCTCAATTGGGTTGAACCCTTGAGATTTTGACTTCTTTATAATATTCTTGATGCAAGTTTCATATGATTGTGATGAGCTTATTAATTATGATGTATTGAATGTTGTTTGAACTGATTTGGTGTTGGAAATTTTTGGCTTGATTCATTTACAAGGGCCTTATACAACTTCTTCTATTTTTCACGCCCGCAAAGTGTTCGATGAATTGTCGCAAAGAATATTTCAACTTGTACATGACTCTTATGCTTTCAAATGTCTTATATACTTATTGAGATCATGTCTTGACAATCAAACGAGCTTATGGATATCAAACGATTAATTTCTCCCATTTCTATTCGGATTCTATGCCTATTCTTCAATGGTTGATAAATTGTCTCTTTGGCGCACTTCGATATACATGTATGATGTTTTTATCATCCTAACATTCTTTTTGATGATTCCAAAGGGGGAGAAACAGGAAATTGGCTCGTTAGCCCAAATAAGCTAATAAAAGCTCGCGATAGAAGCTATAAGCTATGGCTCCTTAAAGCCAAAAGCTGTGAAGTGTACTTAGTCCATGGCTTGTATTATGGACTTTTTTGCATTGTAATGAGCATTTTTGACAGGGGGAGCTTCTAAGCTCATGTTGTTTATGTTTATCTTGTAAAAGCTTGTGCTTCTAGCTTATGTAATAATTTTTATTGATGTGCTTGTTGATAGGGGGAACTTTTGTAAAATATTTTTGAAAATCTTAACTCCCTTTTAAACGGATAGTTTACTTCTTGACCGGAAAATTGCTTTGTTTTCAAAATTGTCCTCTTGAAAATTGTTTTGGTTTGTAATCATAAAAAATGGGGAGTTTGCTAGTAAAATGTTTTTATCATGATTTTGATGATTTTGTTCAAATGAGTTTTTACACCAAAACAATGTTCCTAAATGTTGTCCAAATACTCCCGATCGATCTAAAATATTTTTACTATTTTTTCGGAGTATTTCTTGAAGTTTATTTCCGATAAAAATTGGACAACACTTCTGTTTCATGCTCGATCGGTCGCCCTATAGGGCAACCCGTACCTGTGTTGAGTTTTGAAACAGAAAAATGGACGGAGGGAAATTTGAGGGGGGCAACCGGTCAACCCTGAGGATGATCGGTAGGGGCGACCGGTCTGCCATAGGGCGACTGGTCGGCCATAGGGCGACCGGTGCCTATAGCACCCCCTCGAAGAACAGAAGTCTCTGTTTCTCATTTTGAGCACCTCCAACCGTTCAGCATAGGGAACGACCGGTCGGACCCTCCATCGATCGGTCCCCTTGTGTACTTTTCGTAGAAATTTCAATTTGAACTTATCTCTGCCCTACCGGTCGCACCCTTCTTTTATCAGCAAACTATCCGTTGCATTTTCAGACAACTTTTCCCTAATTTGTGAGATTGATTTCTAACAGCTATAATCTTGATTTTAAATGGCTTCTTTTGCAGAAAATCACTCCCCAAGGAGGAGCCTATGTCTGAAAATCAAGCCAAGACCTCTCCTATAAATAGAGGCTTCATTCAAGCAACAAGACACAACACAATATACAAGCAAAGAGCATACAAGCAAAACACATTTATATCTTGTTGTATTAGCCTAAGTACTTTCACTTGCACACTCTTGAGGTCTAGGATTTTGATTCTTGATTACACTTGCACTCAATCTTTGTATTGTTATTATAGAGTTGTAATCTTGAATTTTGTCCATCATCCAAAACAAGATATCCTTGTTGTTGTTCTTGTGGTAAGAGCACACTTGGGTGATCTTAGGTGTTGAAGAGTGTTGTATTCTTCATAGGTGTTGAAGGAAGATTGTGGTAATCTCCTTGAAGGTGTTGTAAGAGGATTGTGGTAATCCTCAAGGTGGTGTTGTATTAATTTTGGAAATTAATAAAATCTTTTTTTTTTTGAAATCCATCCCCGATATACTGGGGTGGTAGTAGATTAGGCCCTAGGTGGGTTGAACTACTATAAATCATCGAGTGTTGTTTAATTTCCGCATTTACATTCTTGTCATTTGCTTGTTCACTCGAAAAAGAGGGCGGTATTTGAAAAACTCTCATAATCTATTCACCCCCCCTAGATTATCGTAGCCACTTGGACTAACATCAGCTTCTTGTGCCACAGCCAACTTGATTCGGTTGTGCTCTTTGCTAGAAGACATGTACTTGGTGTAGCAGTAGACCAATCTATCACATACATATTCTTTTGCCTTGAACCTTGCAGCACTATTTCATTGGATTCAGCATCTTTGATTTGACAAACTCCCATGTTGAATCCTACATTGTAGCCTTTATCACATAGTTGACTGATACTTAGCAGGTGGAAGTTGAGGCCTTCAACATAAGCAACATCTGTGATTTCCAATCCATTTTTCTTGATAGATCCTGTGCCTTTGATCTCCCATGGAGCTTCATTTCCTCCAAATATAACTTTTGCACCTCTAATCTCCTTGAATTTTGACAGATTTTTCTTGTTTCCTGTCATATGTCTGGAACAACCACTATCCATGTACCAGGCTCCTTGGCACTCAGCTGTTCCTTGAACCTGCAATCAAGGAAATCAGTTTTTAGGTACCCATACTTGTTTGGGTCCTGGGGGGTTAGTGCTATAATATGCTCCAACCAACCTATAGCCAGATGATCTGACTCTAAGGGGTTGCCATCTATCCGTGCCATAATCATAGTGCGCATTAGCAAATTGCTTAGGGGTTTTAGGATCATACAACTGTCTCTTTTGTCTGTATGCTTGTGTGTGTTTTAGCAATTGCTTTCTTGGGGTAGTTGTGGTATTTCTGAGTGTAGTGCTTGGGTGCATAAGTGTGCTGATAAAACCTCTTTTGCCCTTGGAATGACCTTTGTTGAGGTTTAGGTCTTTGCCATTTTAGCTTATATTCCATAGGTCTTTGCTGATGTTTCACATTATTCCAATCAACATAGTTTGGATAATTTCTACCATTCCCATCATATGTATTTCTCTGATGAAATTTATGGGGTTTCTGGTAGCTCTGTTTGCTTTTCACAGAGTATTTTCTGTTTGGAGTTTGCTGAGGAACTCGGCTAGATTTCTTCTCAGCTGTCCTTTCAACATACCCAACTGGCTGCTTTCCTTTCCCTTTATACCCAAGGCCAGTATGTTTGTGATTGTGCTTTGGAATAGATGTGGTGCAACATTTGGTGTTTTGGGTTTTTGGAATGCTTCATTACTTGAAGATCCTTTCTCCAAAATCACTCTTGGAGTTTGACTATGCACAAAGGAATTAAATCATATGCCTGTCTTGTCTCCACATTCCTTTTGACTCATAATAAGTTCATCCAATGATTTGGATGCTTTTGTAAATGAGGCAATCACATTTTTAAGATCTTTTTCCCTCTTTTTTGTAGCAGCTAACTCTGCTATGATCTTGGCATTCTCAGCCTTCAACTTAGTGTTTTCATCAGCTATGTGACTCAGAGTACTCAACTCTTTAGTCACCAGTGAGTTTCAAATTTTTAAGCTATTTTCCTAATTTAAGAGTGTGTGAGAGGTTTTAATGTTCTCAAAATCTTTCATCATTTTGCCTAATGAATCATAAAGATCTGTGGGTGATGAAGTGTGTGTATCACAGTCACTATCACTTGAATCAGAATGAGATGAGTTAGAGTGTATCTCATCTTCTTGATCTTGTTCTTTGGCCATGAGGCAGATCATAGCCTCTTCCTCAGAATCACTTGAGTAATCTGCTTCACTACTATCTGAGTCTGCTGCTTCTTTGCACTTAGGCGCTCAAATAGTCTCAAAGCGACCAACATGGCTTTCTTCTTTTCTTGTCTTCTTTCCCTGAAGACTTTTCTTTCTTCCCCATTCATACTTGTTGTTGATGGTGGATAGGAACAGACAACTGCAAAATGTCCTGGTTGTCTGCAATTCCAACACAGGTTCTCAACTCTCTGATCAGCTCTGTGTGTTCTTTGATTATCAACTCTTTGATAATCAGCTTTTTGATGCTCAGCTCTCTAGGGCGGCCTATCTTCCCTTGATTTGGAAGGTGCTGAATGTCTTCTGGAGGTCTCACCCTTGTTTCTTTTATAGTTCTTATTGAAAAACTTATTGAATCTTTTGACCATCAGGGCAATCTCCTCCTGGTCTATGGCTTCCTTTGACTCAGCTCTTTTTCCATCACTGGCCAACAATGCAGCTGTCTTGGGTACAACTGTCTCCTCTTGCTCTTTTCTTCTCAGCTCAAACTCATAGGCTTTGAGGTCTGAGAACAACTCATGGTTGGATGTTCTTGAGAGATCCATTGAATGTCTTAGGGCCATGACCTTCATTTCCCATTCAGCTGGGAGTGCTCTTAAAATCTTTATACACATCTCCTTCTGTGTATATTCTTTCCCAAGAGTTAAAAGCTCATTTGTAATCTCAGTAAATCTGGCATTCAGCTGATCCAGAGTTTCACCTGCAAGCATTTTAAAATTTTAAAATTTTTGAACATCAACAGTTAATTTATTTTCCTTAATTTATTATGATCCTTCACAAATTAAGGTCAGCTTTCCCAAATTTCTTTTGCAGATTTGCAAGATTTGACTTTGTTGAACATAGCTTTGTCCAACGTTTTATAGAGAATATCCTTGGCCACATTGTCCAGGTTGTATCTCTTTCTATCTTCATTTGTCCATTCAGTCCTTGGTTTTTCAATCATGGTTGGTCTTGCTTCAGCAGCAGCTTCTTCTCCTCTGCTGCAGCTGCTCTTCTTACAGTTGTATTAACTTTGAGTATTTGCAGTGGCCCATCCTCTGTCACAAGCCACATTTCATCATGTAATGCAGATAGATGAGTCCGCATGCGAATTTTCCAATCATCAAATTCTTCAACAGTAAACATTGGAATGTGAGTTAGATTTGCTTCTATGATAGTAACTTTGCTTGAAAGATGAAAAACTTTGAAACACAAGTGTTTAAAAAGCCTTTTGAAAAAATAGAGATCTAATTCAGTAACCAGTGCGGAAGGCTCAATGAACCAACCACTCTGATACCACTTGTAGGTTCCAAGGGGTGTGGTGTAAGGTATAGAAGGGGGTTGAATAAACCTTACCAAATTTTTGATTTTTAGTCCTTTTAAATAATTCAATAGAGTTGACTCAAATCAGTTGTGTTCTTGAGGAACAACTAAGTTGGCTATTCAGCTAAGTTACCCACTCAACAAACTCGATAGAGCTGTTGATAGTATAACTCGGCTGCTTAAGCCAAATACTTAACTTGGCTGGTTTGGTTTTTAACATCGAAAGACTTAACACCCTTTGATTTATTTTAAGCTTGTTTTAAACACTTGATTTTAGCACTTGGTTGATTATCAGTTGGATAGCAAATATAAACTATCAGCAGATATAAAATAAATATGCAGAAATGTAAATTGCTGAAAGTAAATGACACAAGTTATTTATAGAGGTTCGAAGATGGGGTAATTCTTCTAATCCTCTCTTCTCCAACTCCTGGAGGAATCCACAATGTAACAGATTAGTTTACAAAGCAGTTATCAGTCTGGAGACAAACTTGATCACATAGCTGGCTTCTCTTGCGACTCAACTTCTTCACGAGGCAGCTGGCTCACTTCTCAAGTTATTGGATTTGATCATAAAGCCCTCCAACAAACTTGATAATGGTTCGACCTTGAATTTTTCTACAATCCTTCAACTTGGAATGTAGACCCCTTTTGTTTCTTTAAAAGTTTTCTCTTCAACTGGTTGAAGTTATCTCTCCTTCACAGCTTGTGTTGGATCGAGTTTTTTTGAGTTTAAGGCTTGAGGAATTTCTTGAATTGATTTGAGAAATTTGCAGATTAATTGCTTGAATATTGCTTGCTCTTGCTCGTTTTAGGTAATCAAGGTCATCTTTTCTCAATAGCTTTCTCAGCCTTTTATAATGCACATTTGAAATTTGCCCGTTGAAGAGATAAGCTAGTTTCAAATGTCACTTTGTGTTCGTTGGCTCGTCTTTTCTTGGTCTGCAGCCTTGGTGATGTTGACCTTTCCTCGTATTAAATGGCATTTCACCATTGCAGGTTTCTGACACAAGGTTCAGTGTTTCCCATTGGCTCATTCCTTTTGCACAATTCTGGGCCAAAAACTTTTAGACCTGGCAGCTTGACATATTATTATATCGAGTAATATTCTTGACTTTAATCAACGGATCTAAGTCAGTTGTCTCAACTTGACTGCTGCCTTTACCCCAGGTGACTTGGGTCTGCTTCAATCATGAGATGACTCAAATATCACTTCAACTAATAGACGTGGCTTCTTGAGTTGACTTGACTGACACTTCTCATAGTTGTTCCTCAGCTGACTCTTCTCCAGTCGAGTTCTTGACTTCCTTCTTGGTCATACTCAGCTGACACACAACAGAGTCTTCATCCCAGTTCGCAGTTGACTTCTTGTAATCTTTGACATAGGTGACTTAACTCAACTTTTCCAGACCTATCTATTACAATACAAATTACAAGAAAAATGGGGTGCCAACTTCCTAGTTTAAACATGGTATCATCAAAATCTAATAAATAAATTTCCTAACATTTCCGATTACTGATTATGTTGTTATCTTGTTTTGGTACATCAAATGAATAATATAGTGTTATGAAAAAATAGGTTGCAATAATGAAGATGGCGAGATATTTAAAAATGCAAATAAAATTCTTTGGATTTGTTTTCAAAATATTTATAGTGAGAATCAATGTCGATGATATGAATTATGCTTTTATGGTAATATATATTTATAGTTATATTCTAAAAATCTCTCTATCTCTCTCTCTCTCTCTCTCTATATATATATATATATATATATGTGGTAAATTATCGAAGATCATTATGAATACATAGATATGAATTGGATAGACATAGGATGATCCAACCATTTCGCCACATGGTTATATGTTAGAGGGAGAGCTGTTTTTTTGACAAGCTAGAAATAATGTTTAATAAACCGGAGCCAGAAACACAAGGCATACGCGACTTGATGGCTCACCCTCTATGTTACTTGCCACCACGACCTACATTTGTAGTTAACGATGAGCAAGGAAGTTTTTCTTCTTGCCATGATTGATCATGTAATATCCAATTGTGGTTGCACACTTATCTTCCAATTAGAGATGTTAAACGAGTTGTGGTCCATTGGCCCAGATAATTTAAATCGGGAAAAAGAGGGTTATGGCCGAATAATTTTGGCCCGAACCATTTAGCCCGAGGCTCATTTGGGCTAGCCCGTAGGTTAACCGGGCTAATCCGCTAGGCCAATTGTTTTTTTAAATAAATATAATTCTAATATTATATATCTATTTTATTACATATTACCTATTACTAAATATATTTTTTCAAATTCACATATCTTCATCTTTAATAGATTCAAATATATAATTTTGAAAATTATCACTTATAGTCATATGAGTTATTTCAAAAAAATTATTAACTTTTCCCATTTTATATGGGTATATAATGATATCTTTTATTATTATAGTTTTAATAAAAATTTAGATCATAAAATATTTAAATTTTATAATTTTGTTAATGCAATGTAATTATAAACGATGAATGACTTTTTTAATAATGAATACTTTAACTTAAAATATTAAACTCAAATATTATATATGTTCGAGTTTAAAATTTTAGATAAAAATATATAACTTTAAATATTTTACAGCCCAATAGTGGCTTGTTTAGCCTGAAGCTTGTTAAGGTTAAGGTTAGGTTCCAATATTGTAGACTCATTTAATAGCGGTTTGTTTAGCCCGAAACCCATTATGGCTGGTCCAAAATCGCAAGAGTCAAATGCAAGTTTTTTTCAAAAAAAATACTAAATGTTGTGTCGTTATTAAATAACGACTCAAATGTCATTTTAAAGAAAAAAGGGTAAAAATGGATGGATCGTTGTTTCAATCAACGGCTAAAGATATCGTTGATTGAAACAACGATCCACTATAAAGCATTCCTATAACAACCACATATGTGTAATATTATATGGGACTTATAATGTTCTGTTAATTTTGCCGATATATTATGTGATAAAGGATAACAATTATCACACACACACAAAAAAAATGATGACATGGAGCATATAGGACACCCATAGGAGGAATCAAGTAGGAAATTCCCACTCGAAAAGTAGCGGTTGCGGGTTCCCCTGTCATCAAAAAAAAAAAGTAGGAAATTCCCATTCCATCATCTTTATTTCTTCATACAATCCACTCTCCACAATTTTAATTTTCTAACACCACCTTCTTTTCTTTTCATTTAGTTTAATACACCATACATTTTACTTTCTTAATTTATACACTTTATATCCCACTTTCACTATTTTACACACACATCTTACATATTTCCACACCATATTTTCTATCAAATCGTACAAAATACCAAAGAAAGGAAAATGTTCGTGTGTGTGCAAGGCCATTCGGCCTATGTGTAAATGAGAAGAGAAGATTTTTTTTCACTTGTTCCTTCCACTACTCCTTCTATCTTATATCTCCCAACACCCCTTTCACCACTTAGATATTCTCCTTCTACAAAACAAAAATAAATTCCCTTCTTCTTTTGTACATAGTACCAAAAAACCGAACAAAAGAAAAATATTAGAATTTCTTGTCCATTTTATCTTCTTAACTTTTTTTTCATCCTTCATATTATAACTTGAACCGCATTTTTTAATTTTTCTCTATGCCGTGAGCTTTGATAGGAAGATGAGAAAATATTTTTTGGTTGGAGAAATTAAGAATCAACACTACCACAAACATCAAGGTTTTAAGGTAAGAAAAATCGAGTTTTCTCTTTTCATGTCGTTTTTTTAATTCTAAGAAACCATAGTTCAAGTTTCATATCAATCGAACTTAAAACGAGTTTTAAAGGCGAACTAATTTTTGGCTAGTATCATAATCTTTTTTGAAATTGCTTTTACCCTAATAACGTTCTTAAATATATGATATTTTAAAGTTGGAATCACATTAAAATTATTTAAGGATTTCAAAATTATGAATTTTTAAAGTTATCATTTTAAACGTCGATTTTTAGCAATAAAAAGATCAAACTACAATTTTCTAAAGATCTACTCGTCAACTACTGAAATTTGGAAACTTAGTAATTTTAGGAATTAAAAGGAGTTGACCTTACATTTAATTGATTAAAGGATTTAGAATTAGTTATTTTACAAGAATCGACTTAAGAGAGACGTGTTTTTATGAAAATGACTATCTATGATAAGTTTTACCTTTAAAATAAAAAACTGACCTACTTTATGAACTTGTAATAACTTATAGTATCATTTTGGACTAAATCTTGAATATTCATTAAGCCGCTTTTAATACCAGTTTATTTTTTTAATTTAATCGATTAGAAACCCATATATGTTATCTATGCGACAATAAATGATTTCGTCCAACTTTTGCGATCATCGCCTTCATAAAATATTTAAGATGATAAATTGAGTCTTTCGATTTGATTAGTCAATAACAAGTTAAATGGAAAATGTAATGCAAGATTGTTCGTCTGATAAACCGTCGTACGACAAAAACCACAATACCGTTGTAAAGCCCATTCGTTAAGTGGAACATCCTCGATAATTATGTTTGATTGTTATATTCGATTGCCTTGTTGATATTTGTTCTGGCTCTTTGAGCAATTATTTATATTTGAGTCAACTTGGTGAGTTGAGCTCATTGGAGGAGTGGATAAGTCGAGTTTTGGATCGAGTAGCTCGGCTGCAATCCTTTACCGATCTCCATCGTCCTAATCCCACAACTGGAGGATGGAGTGTCCAACAGAAAGTGGGTCGTAAGTATGGTTGTAATCATGAATATGCCATTCTATAGGCCTAACTAGATTTTTCTGTAGAGATGTCACGCCTTCTGGGTAGTAATAAGGTAGTATAGGCTTTGGCCATATTTGTTTGGAGCTATAAGGTAGAACGAAAGAATTCATGCTTGATCAGCAATTCTGTCGTTATCTGGGTCGGCGTTACATTTCGTGCGCAACCATTATCTGATTTGTCTGGGTTGGCATTGTTGGGAAATTATTTTGTAGATTTTGATGAATGCCATGTAAAACTTAGAATAGAAGTTGGCACCCCATTTTTGTTGTAAATTGCATTGTAATAGATAGGGCTGGTCGAGCTGAGTCAAGTCAGATATGTCTGAACATGCAAGAAGTCAACTAGAGACAAAAAGGAAGACTCCGCTGTGAGGCAACTGAGTGTGGCAAAGAAGAGAAGACAGAACTCGATCAAGGTCGTGAGATGCGATTGTTTGAGTGAAGTATCGATCAAGTCAACTCAAAATAGCCAAGTCTCAGGTTGAAGTGACAAGAGTCATCCAATGATTGGAAGATGACTCGAAGTCACCTGGGGATGTTAAGAAAATACGGTCAGTCGAGATAATCGAAGAGATCCGTTGCACGTAAAATCAAGAGAATTACTTAAACAAGTAATACCTCCATATCGCTTTTCTTGAAGTGCTCGATCCCAAAGCGTGCAAGAGGAATAAACCAATGGGAAGCACGCACTGGGTCGAACTCGAAAAGTCGAAAGAATCATTCATACGAGGAAGTGGCAATTTCAAGGATTGCAACAAGACAAGCCAACGACCACAAGTGAATTTAAAAAATAAGCATTTCTCTTCAACGGGTTTGAAAGATCACTATAAAAGGTTGAGGAATAACTCGAGATAAGGTTACTCAACCACGAACATTCAAGAAAACATTTGAATCAGAACCAAAGATATTCTCAAATCATTCAAGATCAATCCTCAAGCTGCATTACGAAGGAAATCAATCCAACACTCACCGTGAAGGAAAGATAACTTCAATCGGTTGAAGAGGAAATTTTTGAAGAATCAAGGGGTCTACATTCCACGGAGGATTGTAGGAAGGTTCAAGTCGAACCAGTCTCAAGTTTTTGGAGGGCTTCGTGATCAAATCCAAGAAGCTTGAGCAAGTGGGTCAGTAGTAGCAAAGCGGTACCCTGTGAAGAAGCCGAGTCGTCGTTGAGAAGCCACCGTGTGACCAAGGCATCTCCGACATCGAGTCCCAAAGGATCAAGTTAGGCTGTGTGATCAAGACTTGTATCTGGGCTGATAACCACTTTGTGTATTGATCAATACTTAGTGGATTCCTCCAGGAGTTGGAGAAGAGAGGAGTAGAAGAATTACCCCATCTTCGAACCTCTATAAAAACTTATTGTGTCATTTACATTTCGGCACTTTAATTTCTGCATATTACTTTAATATCTGCTGATAAATTTGCTATCCAATTGATAATCAACAAAGTGCTAAAGCCAAGTATTAAAACAAACTTAACCAAATTCAAGGGTGTTAAGTCTTCCAATAAAACAAATCACAATCGAGTTAAGTCTTTAGTCAAAACAATTTGAGTTATTCTATCAACAAATCAAGTCTGTTGAGTGACTAACTCTGTTGATTAACTAACTTAGTTGTCCATCGGACACAACTGTGAAGTATTAACTCTGAATATTTAAAAGGACTAATTTGAAAAGTTGGTAAGGTTTATTCAACCCCTCCTTCTAAACCTTACACTCACACCCCTTGGGACCTACAGGCATCACACTTCGTGCGTAACCATGATCTGATTTATCTGGGTTGGCGTCACACTTAGTACGCAATCATTAACTGATTTGTCTGGGTTAACGTATCACTTCGAGCGCAACCACTTCTGATTTGAATGTATAAACATGATTGTATTTGATAATACTAATGGATTATGTTTAACCATATTGCATGATTGTAAGACCGCTCTTATTATATCGAAAAAGGTATGAGTTTTATAATTATTGTAATGCATGAGAATTATATATTGTACGTATCACGACTCATTCATCTGTTTTCATATAAAGATATTTTTTTTGAATAATGTATGCCACACTCGCACACTTGCACCCATTCACTGAGGTTTTTCTCACCCCCCGCCTTTTCAACGACCAGATGTCAAGCCACTGTATTTAGAGGGTAATAACAATGAAGATCTAGATGGAAGAGTCCTTCATACTTAGGCATCATGTTTTTGACTTTTGTATCAGACAATGATATTTACGATTTGAACATTTATAGTTTAGTAATGGGGCATTTCAAGTTTCAACAGAGATAGTTTCCTTTGATTATTTAATATGCCATGACACAAACAAAAGCGAAGGAAAATCTCTCTCAAATGTCGGGTTTTACCTAAAGCATCCGATTTTCAGTCATGACCATTTATATGTTGTTGTGTCACGAGTCATCAATCTTAAGGACTTAAAAATATTAGTTTGTAGCGACGATAAATCAATAGACAAATAAAGTAATAATATTATTATGAACAAATAAGTATTCCAAAAATTATAATATTTTTAAATGTACGATTTAACTTGATATATTTGAACTGTATTGTACAATTTATATTACATAAATATTGTAACTCTTATGTCGATTCAATTTACATTGTCTGACACAACATGCCCTATTCATTGACGGGTAAAAGACTAGTTTGTGTAAAGATGAACTGTTTTCATTTATTAAAAAATATGCACCAAAAAGTTTTATACTCATTTCAAATGGTATCTTTATGGGCTTTTATCCTAAGCCCACACAAACCGTAGAGTAGAAATGTTGTACTTGACGTTGGAGTATTCGGATCCAGGACTTTAACATTACTTTACCCTATAAATTTTTTGGGTCGTCTCATAACCCAACTCAATGTTTTCTTGGATCAATCTTTGAAATAGTTAACCTCAAACAATTTACTTTCCTTTTCCTCAATGCACCCAGGCCTCAACATGTACAACTATACGTTATATGGGCTCCTGTAACTGTTCTCCCAGTTGGATTTTTGAGCCCATTTAATTTTCGTCCTGAACACCTTATAAATAGGGAAAGGTACTCGATATAATAGTTCTTGCCCAATGTCCTATCATAATCTCAAAAGTCAAATCCTTGTAAAAATAAAAAATAACCTTGTTTTTTAAAAACATGTTTTTTTGACCATTTTGACAAAAAATTAACTGTCATACCGCTCTTTAATTCTTTTGTGAGGTACTTTTCTCAGTACAGGACCATGTGTCACAGTACTGAAAAACATGTTTTAGTACCAAGGAATGAATTGGTTTCCAGAAATAATAAAAAAAAGGCAAAGTGACAATTGAACTCAAAAATTGCTAAAAAACACGTTTTTAAAAAACATGGCTAAAAATATTTTTGCTATGAAGAAGTGACCAAAATTCCGATAGACTCTTATATAAATACACTTATGGTCCATTTTGATGGAGGGATTTGAAATTTCAAGGGATTTCAAATGAATGGATTTCAAATCCAAGTGGATTTCAAACTCCTTGGATTTGAAATCTACCTCTTGTCTAGATGATGTAGATTTGTGTTGGGATTTCAAATCTATCGTAAATTTTGATAAAAAAATGCTCTGTTTATTTTCTTAATTGACATTTAATAAATAAAAATAAAAGATATAATCTTATTATTTTATAAATAATTATAAGTTTATACACTAATAAAAATATGAAATATATAACTTTTATTATGTGTGTATATATGTGTGTGTGAGAAGATAATGCGATGTGAATATGTGAGAGAGAGTATGCGTGAGTGTGTGTAAATGTGTGTAGTGTGTGTGCAGTGTGTATAGTGTGTGTAGTGTGTAGAGCTGGCAATTCCCAGCCCGGCCCGCACTTTGGACTGGGCTCTGATATTTTGGGCCCAAAAAATTCGGGCCTATTTGGCCCACAGGGCCCATGGGCCAGGTTTGGCCCGACTTTTTGGCTCGACCCGATGATTTCAAGTACAAAATATACTTTTGGACTGAGCTGTGTATTTCTGTGGCCCAACCAAAATTGGGCCGACCCGACCCAACCCGAAATTTTCGAAAACCCTGCTGGGCTTGGGCCACCAGCTCTAGTAGTGTGTATGCAGTGTGTGTAAGTGCGTGTAATTGCAAGTGAGTATAAAGGGAAAAAAAAAGAATGGATTTCAAATGACTAGATTTTGGGAGGGATTTGAAATCCTTTGAAAATAAACTAAAAATTAAAGATGGATTTAAAATCCATTGATTTGGATTTATATGCCAAATAAGGGTGTGAATTTAGTTAAGAATTTCAAATCCCCCGTCCAAATGCACTCTTAGTGTACAAATATTTGGTGTAAATCCATCATTCGATTATCCTATTTTATTTATCTAATGGGGACACTAGTTCTTCATTCATATTGATATGATGTAGAATGCAAATTGAGTAAAAGTGAGGCTCGAATTAGCTTCAAATCTTAGTATGAGTGTTCAAAACTGACCAACTTTAACCATATTTGTAGTTTCATTTTCTTAGTTATAACAAAATAATATGTTGCAATAATGACGGTGATGAAACATTATAGGCCTCTAACAGCTAAATTTCTGTATAACAGGCACCATTAACGACCTGATTTGCACTTTATTTTGAGGATTTTTTTTTTTTTTTTTTGGGAATGAAAACACCCATAAAGTTCAGTACTAATATAAGTATCTTAATTATAACTCTACGATATAATTAATAATCATAGTTCCGAGATTAATCACCCTGATCAACTTCTGTATGAAATAGAAAGGCATGTCAACCGTTGATGTAATTGAAATTCTTGTATAACAACCAATAAGGAAAAATTAAAAGTATTGTATTTAATATTTTAATTTATAGATGTCTTGTCCAAACGTACTGTATTTAATTTAAATAGCTCTTAAAAGCTTATAGATGCCTTTTCTAACTGTATTGCATTTAATTTAAATATCCAAAATCACATATCTTATCTTATGAACACATGTTATATATAAATCTAAAAATTAAAATATAAGATGAAATAGAAAAATTAAATGTTGTAAGACTTATCAGCACCATTTGCACTAAATCCATTTGGATGCAAATAATAGTTTTTTTTTGATTTTTTGGCATTTAAAACTAGAGCGAATAGGCCCTAGAATCCAAAAAAGTGGATCTCAAACTTAAAATATTCTCTCTTGGAAAATATATATGAGATCCACATACTACACAGTGTTTAAAAGTTTGTGTTGTATGCTCGTTATATTATTATCTTTGCGGAGATTGCTGGACAAATTGAGCCAAAAGGGTCTGTCTAGCTGCTTGCCTTAGAAATTAAATTATTGAATTTATATGTAAAAAAGAATGTTGTATAAGCCCACAAATCTTTGAAAAAGGAGGTTGGGCAGTGAATGACCTAATGGAATGATGCCTGTTTTGGGAGATAAAGCTATCATTAGTTTCGTACCTCTAATGGAGTGCTAAGGGACATAAATTTAAGGTGTATACCACCACAACATTAAAATATTTCAAATAGGGATTTAAAAAAAACATTGATAATTAAAATTAGGGATAATTACAAAACTACCCCTAAGTTTTGGGTAATTACAATCGCTGGGGACAAATTTGACTTTTCCCCAATTATTATTTTATTATTTTATTATTTTATTATTTTACATAATTATTTAATTAATTATCCAATATTATTAATTATTATTGAGTCCCAAATTATTATTAAACGCCCCACGAGCCCCGTATCAGCTAGCCCATGTGGTCCAGTTCATTATAATAAGCTCACGTGGCCCAAGTATAAAGGGTCCACCCCTTGTTCATTTATACATATTCTGAATTATTTTCAATTTTACGCGTTCTAAATTCTATGTCATTTGCTCTGGAATATTTCTCTTATACATACTAACTTGAACGTCAGATGGGCCTCCCTGGGACAATCCTAGGGCCCTTCTAACGTTTGTTGGTATTGCAGGAAAGATTACCATATGACTAATTTACAAATATCGGAGAAGAAGTTGAATCGATTAATCAGATATGTTGGGTATCTATCTGCCTCTAAATAGATTGATACACGGAGTACCAAATAGCAAATGTTACAGACTCAATAAAACCTATTAATACAAGTAATACTCTAGACTCTTTCAGAAAGTAAAGTACAAAAGATGAACTAAAAGTAAACAGAGTATAACACAAAATATAACGGGATAAAACCCCAAGATCCGAATATTGAAAATTATTCGGCTCAGACCGATTTTCCCAAACCACAAAGTCACCGAGATTCAACCAAAGAACCAAGAAACGGAACCCAAGCACCAAACCAACAAAAGCCCTCAAGAACCCAAAGTGTTTAAACCTCGAAACCGTAAGAAAACCCTGAAAACCCCTCGAACCACCCAAACCCTAATATCACTCGAAAATAGGGAAATCGTCCACGAGGAAGTGAACAAGTTAGATTACACTCGGATCTAACACTATCACCTCAAGAATCACACGAGAAATCCAACAAGGTGGTGAGATTTCTAGAGAGAGAGAGCTCGGAGAAACTCAGAGAAGAATCGAGAGAGAAGAGAGAGAAAATCACAGAGAATTGTGAATTAGGGTGTAGGGTTGGGGAGATTAAATAGGGTTAATGAACGAACAAGATCACACGGCAAGAATGGACGGACAGGATGAGAAGCAAAGGATCCGCGGACCAAGCTTCCGGATCCCGATCCAAACCGCGACCGGTTCACAAACGGGTTAAACCTAATGGGTTTGGTTGCATAATGGGTCACGACTTGGGCCATGGATTGTTAATAACTGGATCATACAAAATGGGCCAACCAATACAACAATCTCCACCTTTGGCTCATTATGAATCATTAGACAAACTTAGGGAAAATAGTTGGTCATCATCATTGCCGATTGCCTTCCCAGCACTTAAGCTAAGAAGACTTAAGTTACATCAGCACCAAAGCTGACTGCAACTGAGAAAGGATCTCAACAAGCACACAGCAAGTCAAGTTCCCCCATTGAATTAATATAAGCACACAACAAACATTAATTCAACAGTTTTGGATTCAACAGAAACACATAGTAACTGTTAAACCCAACATAAAGGCAACTAACCGGGTAATCAATCACCAGTGTCAAAATTCAGAATTTTCAAACAAGTTTTGAACTTTGATAAGGGTAGACACTTAGTACCCATATCAGCAGGGTTGTATTCAAATGCCACTTTTTCAAGACAGATAAGTCCTTTAGAAACAATATCCCTTATAAAATGAAATCTAACATCAATATGTTTTGTTCTGTCATGAAAAACTCGGATTCTTACAAAGTCAATACCGATTGGGAGCCGAAAAATACAACAACATTTTGTTTTAGAAAACCAATTTCAGAAACAAGACCTTTAAGCCACAAAGCTTCTTTTAAAGCCTCAGTAACAGCAACATATTCTGACTCTGTAGTAGAAAGTGCCACAATATGTTGCAGTTGGGATTTCCAACTTATACAAGAGCCACAAAGTGTAAAAACATAAGAAGTTGTTGATTTTCTGTTATCTTTATCATTTGCATAGTTGGAATCCACATATCCTTTTAAAACAACACCATTTTCACACTTAGAAAATTTAAGGCAATAATCAGTTGAATGTCTAATATATCTAAATAACCACTTCAAAGCATTCCAATGCACCAAACCAGGATTAGACATAAATCTACTAAGGCAAGAAACAGCATAGGCAATGTCAGGTCTAGTACTGACCATTAAGTACATAATAGATCCAATGGCATTAGCATAGGGAATGTTTTGCATAGAAGAGATTTCAAGATCAGTTTTAGGGGACTGATCCCTACTTAACACAAAGTGAGCAGCAAGAGGGACATTCACAGATTTTGCATTACTCATAGAGAATTTTTGTAAAATTTTCTCAACATATGAAGATTGATGAAGATAGAGCACAGAGTTATTTCTATCCCTATAAATATTCATTCCAAGTATTTTCTTAGCATCACCTAAGAAATTCATGTCAAATTTAGCACTTAAGCAGTTTTTAACATGATCAATAGCCTTAATGCATGGTCCAGTCAAAAGCATATCATCCACATAGATCAGCAAGAAAACAGGAGACATAGCATCAAGTTTGAAATACGACAATGGTCAAATTTGCTTCTGCTGCACTTCAAATCAAGCATGCACGATCAAATTTTTTATTCCACTGTCTAGGTGATTGCTTTAAACCATACAAAGACTTTTTCAACAAACATACATGGTTAGGTTTGGATTTGTCTTCAAAACCCTCAGGTTGTTTCATAAAAATTTGTTCTTCCAAATCACCATGTAAAAAAGCAGTTTTAACATCAAGTTGCTTTAGTTCCCGATCAAACCGAGCCACTAGAGCTAGCATAATTCTCACGATTACAAACTTCACAACAGTGCAAAAATCTCGGTGTAATCAATGCCTTCTTTCTGAGTAAAACCTTTTGCAACTAATCTAGCTTTGTATCTAACACCTTCATTTTCTTGTTTGATTTTAAACAACCATTTACAATCAACAATGGAACAATTAACATGTTTTGAAACAAGTTCCCAGGTGTTATTCACATACAAAGAAGTTATTTCATCTTGCATAGCACTCAGCCATTTCACAGAATTCACAGAGTTCACAGCATCAAGATAGGTTTTAGGCTCAGAATTTTCAATTGATTCAAACACAGAGAACACATAAGAAGTTAAGTGGAAATCAGCAAACTTATTAGGAATTCTAATGTTCCTTCTTGTTCTATCTCTGGTTAACACATAATCATTCAGGTTATTATTATCATCATGCTCATGATTCAATTCAGTGTCAACAAGAGGAAATTCATCATGCTCATTATCATTCAATTCAACATTATCATTCTCAATATCATTGTGCACATCATTAGCATTCACAGGATCATGCTCAGCATCAATCATATCAGAGTTATCATTCACAGAGATAGAAGGCACATTAGAAAGCTCCACCTTATTAGGAGTAGTGGAGTTTTGAGTTTCAGAAACATTTTTAGAAACATCAAGGCAGGGGAACTCATTTTCATTAAACACCACATCCTTGCTAATCAATACTTTAAAACCATTTTCAGATTTAGACCACAATCTGTACCCTTTAACCCCATCAGGGTATCCTAAAAAAACACATTTTAAAGATCTTGGATCAAGTTTGTCAACATTTTGGTGGACAAAGGCTGAATAGCCAAAAAGTTTTAAATTTGAAAAGTCCACGGGTTTTACCGACCAAACTTGTTCGGGGTATTTACCTTTCAAAGGTACAGATGGTGATCTATTAATCACATAGGCAAACAGTATGAACAACGACTTTTCACCCCGAACTTTTTGGAAAGTCCAGAAGTACTTAACATGCTTCTCACCCTTTCCAAAAGAGTTCTGTTCATCCTCTCAAAGAACACCATTTTCTTTGAGGGTGTAAGGCACAGAACTTGTGTCTTACAATGCCTGAATCAACACAAAGTTGATCAATGAGTTGGTTGCAAAATTCCAACCCATTATCGCTTCTCAAATACTTGATTTTCTTTCCATCGATTTTCTATCAAGGTTTTCCAATTTTGAAGTTTTTCAAAAACATCGACTTGTTTTTCATAAGAAATACAAACACTTTTCTTGAAAAGTCATCAATCACAGATAGAAAATACCTATTCCCACCATGTGTAGGAACACTAGCAGGGCCCCAAACATCGGATGTAAGTATTCAAGAATGTCGATTGCATGAAGATTGTTTAAGATAAGTTGAAATAGGAAACTAACTCTTTGTTGTTTACCATAAATGCATGAGTCACGAAGGGAACACAAGTAAGCTTATCATTTCCAAAACATCCTTCTTTATGCAACAATTCAAGACCTTTAGAACTTATATGACCAAACCTTTTATGCCGAGTTCGGTTTTATCAATAACAGAGTTCACATTGGTCATAGAGTTCACATTGTTCACGAGAATTTAGCATGCAAGAGATAGACTCAAAGATTACAAACATACAGGTTCCTTTTCTTTTCAGCTTTAGCAATAATGAGGGAACCTTTCATGATTTTCATCAAACCCTTACCCCATCTTCCCTCATAACCATCATGCTCAAGCATAGCACAAGAGATCAAATTGTTAGACAGATCAGGAACATGCCTTACATCATTTAGAGTCAAAACAAAACCAGAATCAAGTTTTAAACACACAGTACCAACACCAATCACTTGACATTTCTTATCATTTGCCATAGAAAGCAGATCCATTTTGCATGTAAGCATATGAGGCAAATAAGTGTTTAAAAGGTGTCATGTGAAATGTGCAAGCGAGTCAATAAGCCAATCATTTTCACTTTGAAAGAATTTGAAGGCACATCATTCACGAATCATGCACTTCATGCACCATAAACACATCACCCATGTGATCATTGCGATTGTCAAGTTCACGAATCATTGGTTTGGTTCTTGTTATTCGATTATTGTTTTGATTATTGTTCTCGGTTATTCCTGGCTTTGTACATTCTTTTATGTAATGGCCATGTTCTCCACGATTATAGCATTTCCTATTGTTCTTAGGCCTAGAACTCGGATCTCCTCTCTGCTTTTACTCCTCTTCCTACTAGGGTTTCGTTATTGTTATTCCCATTCCTCCTATTCTCGAGGTCTACCCCGACATGCATAACCTTTTCGACCCCGTTCATTCCCTTGGATATTTTCGGATCTAATTCCTTACTCTTAAGGCCATTAATCACAGATCAAGGGTAATAGAGTCTCTACCATACTTAATGGCGATTTCACATCAAAGATAAGAATCGGGGATGGCATTTAGCAACACAATAGGAGTATAATCATCAATGTTTTTATCACCGGTGAGTTTGATATCTTGTATCGCTTTTGTAAAAACATCCAAGTTCTCATCCATATCCTTAGTCAAATCAAGTTTGAATCTAAAAACTTTTCAAGTAGAAAGAGTTTTGAGGGTAGGGAAGTTTCAGTGTAAAGTTCTTGTAATTTTTCCCAAAGGGCTTTGGCGAGAAGTTAACTTGCCCACTTTTCTCAAAACAAAGATCGTATTGATTAAGGATAATGGATGAGTAAGCAAATTCATCAAGTTCGATTTTATTTCAAAGAAGATATCTTTATCGTAGTATTTTTGATCAATAGCTTTAAAACATTTCTCACAATTAAAATCCCCTTCATCTTTTGTTGCCAAATAGAAAAATCACTTTTCCCATTAAAGGGTTCCAAATGATAACCGATGCACCACCATATTCACGATAAAGTCACAGAGGATATCACAAGAATATAGCACAAACAAGGTATCACAGCTATCAAATATCACAGCAGAAGCAACAGATAAGTGGACCACACAGAGTCCAATGACAACAGAAAATAAGAAGCAAATAATGGACCACACAGAGTCCAGCACTGATCAAGATAAGCAAGAAAAAAGGCACACAGGACCACACAGAGTCCAAGAGAACCAATATCAACAGAAAGTAAAGCTAGGTGGATTCCCTTCGCACCTCAGGATTCCACTGCACTCAAGGCACAGGGTCAAGAGGCTAATGCTTAGGGTTTCCCTAAACTAAGTATTAAACTGAAAGTAAATGAGAGAGAAGAGGGTAAGGGGAATCTTACAACCAGGAGCCTGTCCTGGGTTCTCACCACAACCAAGTACACCAGGGAGCCACAAGATCACCAAGAAGCTCAAGAACCAGAAGCACCAACCCACCACGAGGCAGATAGGTGCTCTGATACCACTGTTGGGTATCTATCTGCCTCTAAATAGATTGATACACGGAGTACCAAATAGCAAATGTTACAGACTCAATAAAACCTATTAATACAAGTAATACTCTAGACTCTTTCAGAAAGTAAAGTACAAAAGATGAACTGAAAGTAAACAGAGTATAACACAAAATATAACGGGATAAAACCCCAAGATCCGAATATTGAAAATTATTCGGCTCAGGACCAGTTTTTCCCAAACCACAAAGCTGTCACCAAAGATTCAACCAAAGAACCAAGAAACGGAACCCAAGCAGCCAAGCCAACAAAAGCCCTCAAGAACCCAAAGTGTTTAAACCCTCGAAACCGTAAGAAAACCCTAGAAAACCCCTCGAACCACCCAAACCCTAATATCACTCAGAAATAGGGAAATCGTCCACAAAGGAAGTGAACAAGTTAGATTACACTCAGATCTAACACTATCACCTCAAGAATCACATAGAAATCCAACAAGGTGGTGAGATTTCTAGAGAGAGAGAGCTCGGAGAAACTCAGAGAAGAATCGAGAGAGAAGAGAGAGAAAATCACAGAGAATTGTGAATTAGGGTGCAGGGTTGGGGAGATTAAATAGGGTTAATGAACGAACAAGATCACACGGCAAGAATGGACGGACAGGATGAGAAGCAAAGGATCCGCGGACCAAGCTTCCGATCCCGCGATCCAAACCGCGACCCGGGTTCACAAACGGGTTAAACCCAATGGGCTGGTTGCATAATGGGCTGCTGACTTGGGCCATGGATTGTTAATAACTGGATCATACAAAATGGACCAACCAATACAACAAGATACATTGACTTGGAGTGATCTGCATATTTGAGCAGCATCAACAACAAAACCAAAGAAGTTTCAAAATTACAAAAGCCCTTCTGATGAGGTTTGATTTTGTCTTAAATGTAAATGAATAACTGTAATATTTTTACAAATGTAAACAGGTTGTTGAGATATTTTTGCTTCTGAAAGGAGCAGAGTGCAATACAAAATCAACCTCAAGCGAATTTTTGAAATTTTAAGAAATTCTGGGTTTTTTTGTTACTGGCTCAACTTATCCTTTAAAATTAATTAGGCCATTTTTCTTTTATGTTCTAAACCTGTATCCATGAATGGATTTGCTGATCAAAGCTTAAGCACGCGCATATTTAATTTGGCACTAATCCACTATCTGTTTTAGTCATTTTTCACCTTGGAAATTGGTAGTAACAAGTCACATATCTTTCTTTTTTGACATAATTAATATACAACTGTATTCAAAGAAAGCGTAACCATCACCAAAAGTTTGTTGTATGTCTAAACAATTAGGTTTAGTTTTATAAGCAATCACAATGTCATCTGAAAGGGTAGATTTGAGTCACGCAACTTGTCTTTTTATTGAGTACAGCAAGCAATTTTAATTGTCTCAATACTGACAAATATAGATGCGTAAACAAATCGAGTCCAATTGGAAACAATTGATTTTTGTGATTGAGTTTTCCATTTAACTTAAATGTGCTTGAGTTTGGTCATATACTCACATTGTTTGACAAGTCGTATTTAAATTAGTTTTAATCGAATCACACATAATTTGAGTTCGAATAGTTTGATAATTTTACACATCCATTATTGTTTCTCTATTTGATCCTGTTGAGATAGAAAATTTTATGGAATTAAAGAAAGTATTCCAATTTAGTTTGTTATGTGCCTAACGAATAGTCGGCTCCAACATTGTCCAGTAAATTGAGCCAAGTCCGCAAAAGGAGGGTGTTTGCTTGAGCTTATTTGAAGCATTAATTTATAAGCTCCTATATTATATAAGATGTTTTTAGAGCTTATAAGATGTTAGATCTTATTTTGAAAATAAACTGTTGATGTATTTGAATAAAATAAGATGATAGAACTAATAAGATGTTAGTAATAACAGTTTTGGAATTAAAATTGTCAAAATCAAAAGAAGTTGTTAAAATAAAATCTTATTTTGAGAATAAGATGAGATTCCAGCCCCAATTTTGTTTTTTTTAAATAGCCCCAATTTTTTTGAAAACAACTTATAGGTTCCTAACATCTTATTTAAGAGCTTATAATATTTTAAAAAATAAAATTATCAAATACTATTAGAGAGTTTATAAGCTTTCAAACATTATATAAGATGTTTAGAAGAAGTTTCTAATAAGCTCAAGCAAACACTCTATTTGTCCATTTTGCATATGTACCCATGAATGTATCAGCAGGATCGAGTAGTATCGCAATACCTTCCCCATTCCCCCCCTGCTTTTTTTCTCTTTTTTGGGTATAAATAGGAAAAGGAAATGTTTTGTTGCCAAATTAACCAAAAACAAATGATATTTTATATGTGTATGATGAGTGGTTAATATAAGTAGCTTGTATGTGCAATGACGCAACTAGGAAAAATATATGGGTAGACTGATAAAAATACCTGAAAATATAAATCATATAAATCCTAACTAAAATATTTTTATAAAGAAATTAAGTTTCTTGGTATGCATTTTTTTTTTTGAAAAAAAAATTGGAGGGAGACACAACACGATAATCCGACCTGAAGTTACTTAGAGAACCTCGGACACGAAATCGACTAACACGAATTTGACACGATGTTACCAATTTATTTAAAACGTAGTTATTTTATATTTTAATTAATTTTTGGAGTATTTTAAGCATAACCTGAAATCAATCCGAAATAAAATACGAATCCGACCTAATGACCCGAATTGCCACCCCTAGGCGGGACCCAAGTTGCCTTGTGTATGTGCTGTTGGTGGTTCACACCACATATTTCAATCCATCAATTGCATGTCATAATCCTAAAAGATGCAGTAGTCCTTTACATTGCCATCATTGCTGTTTAAGATGAGACTGAGTCACTGAATCAACTTGTGTAAGAAATCCAACTTGGATCGACATATCACCATTCATTTGATAAGTGGGCTTGAGTATTCAATAGTGACATTCGATGTTTGTATCAAGTTATTTTTCTTAAAGATAAATTTAGTCCAATATATACAATATACTATAGGCCGTACATGTTGTAGAAATTTGGACGTGTGTCCCAAAATAAAACTCTTTCTATAGGATTTAATATAGTACTATATACTAATTATGTTGGTCGAGCCAAAACTCAATTGTATCCTTATTTAAAGAACAATTGAATTTCAAAATAGCTAAAATTATTTTAAAAAAAGATTTGAAAGGGAGGATGATACAAATTAAATATGAATTGATTGGAGTGATTTGAAATAAAATAAGGTCCCTTTTTATAGACTTTAAAGGACCAATAATATGAAAGGCCATGTCATTTCACTGAGTTCAAATATGGACGTGATTTTGTAGATGTTATCGCGGAAAGACTTATATTTGGTGTCACATCTACTATTCATTTGTCATATTTTTTAGGAAGTGAGACACTTTTATAAATATATTCACACACTAAGTATGGCATGTGAATGAGAGATACTACATCAAATGTAGTGCTCCAAGTAGTGTAACACAGAGGCGGCCCTGTGGCGGCGCAAGTGGTACCACCGCACAGACCCCCTCCAGAAAGTGCCCCCAAATTTTTTATATATGTTTATATAGTTTTTAGGTGTATAATATAAATGTTGATATAAATGACAAAAAAAAACAAAAAATGGCAAAGATGATGAGGCTCTATTATTAATTTTGGAGGTCTTGTGTTCGGCTCAGCTATAAAATTTACGTTATTTTTCTCTATCTCCCTATCTCTAACTTAAAAAATAAAGTTGGGATCTACCTTGTGTTTTAGTGGTAGAATATAATATTGTAAGGGTGATTTACCCGAGTTCGATCCCATCCGAGTACGTGTGTCTTCTCCCCTACTATACTCTATTGTATTTAAAAAGAAACAGTACAGTCTTATATTGTAAGAGCGATTTACCCAAGTTCGATTCCATACGAAAACGTGTGTCCTCTCCCTATAACCCATTGTATTTATAAAGAAAACTTAAAGAACAAAGTTAAAGTGAATTTACGATGTATGAGTATAAGTCTTAGCTTTGCAAAAAAAAAAAAATCACTTTAACTTTGCATGAAAGATTGATTGATGACTTGCAGATAAAAATGCAACAAAATCAATTTTCATAGTTAAATCATTAATTAGTTTTTGGTCTTTTTCTCTATGGTAAATTCTATTGAAAGATCTTTTTTGTAACTTTGTTTTAATGAGACCGAAATGTTAAAGTTTGAAGTATGATATTTGTTTGATACATGTTTTTATCTTAATTTTGATGATTTTATTTTGTCACAAAAACAATGTTTTTAAAGGTTGTCCAAATACTCCTAAATGATCTAAAATGGTTTTAAATATTTTCCGGAGTATTTCCTCAAGTTTATTTTTGATAATAATGGACAACACTTTTAATGATTTTATGTCAATGGGTTTTTACTCCTAAAACAAGATTTCTAAATGTTGTCTAAATACTCCCGATTGGTTTAAAATGTTTTTACTAAATTTTCGGAGTATTTCTTGAGTTTTATTTTCGACAAAAATTGGACAACATTTATGTCTCGTGGTCGACCGGTCGCCCTATAGGGCAACCCGTACCAAGATGTTTTTAGAAACAAAAATGAGACGGAAGCAAAAACAAGCAGGTCGGCCGTCGCAGGCGTCGACCGATCCGGTCGACCGTCGCCAATGCCGGCCGACACCTGCAAGTTTCATTTTGAAACAGAACAAAAACCTCTTCGTTTTTGACTAGGGGACCGGTTGAGGCAGTCGGACCGATCGAAGCCTACGTCGACCGGCCGCGCCTGTTGAATTTTTCAAAGTGTTCTTATTTCTCTTATTTCTGTACGGCCATGACCGTGCCGCCCCTGTATTGACAACAAAAATATATGACCGTTTGACAGCAGACACATTTCCTTAAATTGTGGGATTGATTTCTAACAACTATATTCTTGATTTTAATTGTATTTTTCTATAGATTTTCAATCCCCAAGAGGAGCCTATGCTTGATCAATCATCTCCTATAAATAGAGGAAGTTTTGGAGCAACCAATACAATAATTGAGATACAACACAACAAGATACACTTCAAGCAAATACTTGGTCTTTTATTGTTATTATTCTTGTTGTAAATTTGCCTAGCTTATCACTTTTACATCCTTGAGGTCTAGGCTATTCTTGATTACACTTTGCACTCAAATTGTATTATTCATTATTGAGTTGTAATCTTGATTTTTGGTTATCATTCAAACACAAGATATCCTTGTGAGTGCTCTTGTGGTAAGAACACACTTGGATGATCTAGGTGATAGGTGCAAGAAGATTGTGGTGATCTTCTTATTGAGGTGTTGAAGAATTTGGTATTCTTCAAGGTTGAAGATTGTGGTAATCTTCACAAGGTGCCGTTGGAGATTGTGGTAATCTTCAAGAAGAGATTGTGGTAATCTCAAAGGTGGTGTTGAAGAAGAGTGTGGTGCTCTTCAAGGTGTTGTAAGTTGAATTTGTATTAATTTTGGTAATTAATAAAATTCTTTTTCTTTTTGAAATCCATCCCGGATATACTGGGGTGGTAGTAGATTAGGCCCTAGGTGGGTTGAACTACTATAAATCGACGCGTGTTGTTTACATTCCGCACCTTTATATTTGTCTTTGAGCATTCGGTTTCAAAAATAGGGATAAATCGAAGATGGAGATAATCTATTCACCCCCCCTCTAGATTATCGTAGCCGCTTGGACTTACAAGTGGTATCAGAGCCAAACTCTTTGGCAAGCTCGTTTCACATCGCGAGTGAAGAGAAACGATCGACGGCTACGAACGAAGCTCATCCATCCGGCACCTCTACCACCAAGCCACCACTATTTGATTCCAAGAATTTTAATTTTTGGAAAGAAAGAATGGAATGCTATCTACAAGGTTGCGGGTTCGACATTTGGAACACCGTCATTAATGGAGAATCCATTCCGACGAAAGATACACCACACACCTCAAAAGGCTTCAAAAAGCTCAATGATGAAGAGAAGAAAATCATCTCCTTAAACGGTAAGGCTTTAAATATTTTGTATTGTTCACTTACTAATTTAGAATATGAACATATTGTAGGAATAAAGTCGGCACATGAAGTATGGCAAAAATTGGAAGCCATCTATGGAGTATTTGCAAATAAAAGGAGTCAAACAAAAGCATCTACTTCTCAAGGTCATACAAACTCAAATCTAAGGAACAAGCCTCCTACAACTTCCAACTATGAAGAAGTTGAATATTGTTTTATGGGCATAAATGAAGAAAACGAGGTATGTCTTAAACCCTCTACTTCCTATGATATTGTCATTCAAAATGATTATAGTGATTTGCAAAATGATTACGATGAACTTCAAAATGAATTCCAAAGCTTACTTGTTAAATACAAAAATTTGAAAAAGGAATTCAATATTTTGAAAAATGATAAGGATAGTTTATTTACTTCCTATGAATCACTATCATGTGCTCACACCACCACTCTTGACAAGGTTAGAAACCTTGAAAAAGAAAATAGTACTCTTGTTGAGAATATTGATTGCATGAAAAAGGATTTATTAAAATCCAACTTGAGTACCAATAAAATGTCCAACATTGTTGATATTCATAATTGTAATAAAGGACTTGATCATAAGCCTAATGTTATTAATCATATGAAAAAGGATCAAGTCACTATGCATGTTGGTCATTATGCTCCTAGAACTATTACATGTTTTCATTGCGGTAAAAAGGGTCATACGGCTAATTTTTGTCGAGCTAGAAATAGCTCTAATTATTATTGGAGACCTAAAAGTCTCAAGACTAATCCCAAAGGACCCAAACACATGAGGGTACCACAAAATAATGTCATATTAGGTGCCCGGCGAAAGAATGATCGAAAAAAATTCATACCACCAAGAAGACATCAAATGACCGCTTCATTTGATCAAAGAAGGAGAAACTATCTTCGGCAAAGCCAATTTTCAAGAAGAGGATATAATCAAAATTGGGAAGAACTTAATCCTTGGAAATGGCAAAGACATCATCAACAAGATGATTTTCAAAGAAGAAGAAACCATCAACAATGGGAAGGTAACCAACCTTGGAAATGGAGTAATCAAAGAAGTCATCATCAACAAAGTGACTTCTCAAGGGGAAGATATCATCAAGAATGGGAAAGTCACAACCCATGGAAACGGCGTAATTGGTAAACCGTATCTCCCCATTTATATATGCATTTTAATTTTAATTCTATGCATGTTTTTTATTGTGTCTTAATTAATGAGTCTTCAAGTATTTATTTTTAATATATGTCTCTTATATATTTATGAGTTTCAAATTTTTTTTAAAAAAAAAGAGACCTTGCATGATTTTCTAAAACTCTTGAGCATTTTATTAGACTTATGTGGCTTATTATCTCTTATGAAATCTTATAGCATAAGCTCTTTTTGATATCTCCTATTACTTGCCTACACTTGTATATTCTATGCAAATGTTGTCTAAGAATTGTGTAGGATACATATTTCATATTCATTGGCTATTACGTCATCAAGTTTCTTAAACTATCGAGGTATGTCTACTCGTATTTTCCTTTAAACTCGATATTATGCTTATGCACATATCTTTCAAGATATTTCACTTTAACCCCTTAAGTGCCCCTAAATGATTTTGCAAATATTTTCTTAAAAGGGCACTACTCGCTAAGTCTCGTTTTTATCAAATATATGTTTTCCCGAAATCCATATTTGTTGGATATAGTCCAAAAGTATCTTTTTGCAAAGTTTTAAAACTTTAGGGGCGAAAAATCGGATTTTTGGTTGAAAATTCGGATTTTGGAAAAACTGACAAAACAGTGGGCTGAAGGAGTTGAGGGAACCGTCGCCCTCAACCTCGACCGTCGCCCTCAACCTCGACCAGTCGCCCCTAAGCTATATTTTGGCTTTTAAATGTTCTGTCTTGAAAGATTCTTCTTTTTAACAAATTTTTGGCCATTTTTGTCCCCTTTGCCAAATTCACTCAAATTTCATTCAAAAATGGATTTCATGCATCTCTTTCACAACATGGACATTATATAGCATGATCATCATCATTATGGCTCACTCTTTCCGATCAAATGGTAAGAATTTCGCTTCTTTTACTCAATTGGGTGGAACCCTTGAGTTTTCGAGTTTCTTGAAATTTTTTGATGTAATTTTTGTATGATCATGATGAGCTTGGTTGTTGTGTTGTTATGTATGATGATTGACTTGAATTGATGTTGAAAATTTTTGGCTTGAACCATTTACAAAGGTTATATACAACCTCTTTTATTTTTAACACACACAAGGTGTTCGATGTTATGTCGCAATGAAAATTTCAACTTATACATGAGTCTCTTGCTTTCAAAAGTTTTCTATACTTATTGAGATCATGTTTTGACAAACAAAACAAGCGTATGAACTCTTCATATTACAATTCTCCCATTTTCCTTGGATTATTATGCTTTAATTGTTCAACGGTTATTAAACCGTCCCTTTGGCACGCTTTGATATTATTGTATGGTGTTTTCACCATCCTAACATTCTTTTTGATGATTCCAAAGGGGGAGAAACAGGATATTGGCTCATTAGCTCAAGAGAAGCTAATAAAAGCTTGTCATAAAAGCTATAAGCTATGGACTTATATAATTGTTTAATGATGTTTTGTGACAGGGGGAGCTTATAAGCTCTTGAACAAATTGTAAAAGCTAAAGCTTTTAGCTTATGGAAAATTGCTTTTACATTATTCTTGATATGCTTGTTGATAGGGGGAGCTTGTGCTTATTATTGAATATATTTACTCCCTACTTGGTTGCTTTAATATTTTTGGAAATTTTGGTTGCTTCCAAACGGTCAAATGTTTTTACCGGAAAATCATTTCTAAAATTGCTCTCTTAGTTTGTGTAAAAATTGTTTTGGTTTGTAATCATCAAAAAGGGGGAGATTGTTTGATACATGTTTTTATCTTAATTTTGATGATTTTATTTTGTCACCAAAACAATGTTTTTAAAGGTTGTCCAAATACTCCTAAATGATCTAAAATGGTTTTAAATATTTTCCGGAGTATTTCCTCAAGTTTATTTTTGATAATAATGGACAACACTTTTAATGATTTTATGTCAATGGGTTTTTACTCCTAAAACAAGATTTCTAAATGTTGTCTAAATACTCCCGATTGGTTTAAAATGTTTTTACTAAATTTTCCGAGTATTTCTTGAGTTTTATTTTCGACAAAAATTGGACAACATTTATGTCTCGTGTTCGACCGGTCGCCCTATAGGGCAACCCGTACCTGAAGATGTTTTTAGAAACAAAAAATGAGACGGAAGCAAAAACAAGCGGTCGACCGGGTCATCGGGCGTCGGCCGACGGCCGGTCGGCGACCGTCGCCAATGGCCGACCGCACTGCAAGTTTCATTTTGAAACGAACAAAAACCTCTTCGTTTTTGACTAGGGGGGACCGGTTGAGACAGGGTCGACCGGTCGAAGCCTCGTCGACCGGCCGCCTTGATTGAATTTTTCAAAGTGTTCTTATTTCTCTTATTTCGTGCGACGGCCGCCCTGTATCGTGTATTGAAAGAAAAAATATGACCGTTTGACAAACAGACACATTTCCTTAAATTGTGGGATTGATTTCTAACAGCTATATTCTTGATTTTAATTGTATTTTTCTCAGAGATTTTCAATCCCCAAGAGGAGCCTATGCTTGATCAATCATCTCCTATAAATAGAGGAAGTTTTGGAGCAACCAATACAACAATTGAGATACAACACAACAAGATACACTTCAAGCAAATACTTGGTCTTTTATTGTTATTATTCTTGTTGTAAATTTGCCTAGCTTATCACTTTCACATCCTTGAGGTCTAGGCTATTCTTGATTACACTTTGCACTCAAATTGTATTATTCATTATTGAGTTGTAATCTTGATTTTTGGTTATCATTCAAACACAAGATATCCTTGTGAGTGCTCTTGTGGTAAGAACACACTTGGATGATCTAGGTGATAGGTGCAAGAAGATTGTGGTGATCTTCTTATTGAGGTGTTGAAGAATTTGGTATTCTTCAAGGTTGAAGATTGTGGTAATCTTCACAAGGTGCCGTTGGAGATTGTGGTAATCTTCAAGAAGAGATTGTGGTAATCTCAAAGGTGGTGTTGAAGAAGAGTGTGGTGCTCTTCAAGGTGTTGTAAGTTGAATTTGTATTAATTTTGGTAATTAATAAAATTCTTTTTCTTTTTGAAATCCATCCCGGATATACTGGGGTGGTAGTAGATTAGGCCCTAGGTGGGTTGAACTACTATAAATCGACGCGTGTTGTTTACATTCCGCACCTTTATATTTGTCTTTGAGCATTCGGTTTCAAAAAGAGGGATAAATCGAAAAGATGGAGATAATCTATTCACCCCCCCTCTAGATTATCGTAGCCGCTTGAACTTACAATATTTTCGTTATTACATATCTTATTTTATATGTTAAATCAACAAAATTACATAATAACATTATTTTTGTTATTTCTAATTTTTTTAACATTATTTTTGTTATTGCTAATTTTTTTTATGTAATACAAGAGCCCCCATTATTTTATTTTATTTTATTTTATTTTATTTTTGCTCCAGGCCCCTGAAAACCTAGGGCCGGCTCTAGCGTAACATCTAGAAAATCCCGTTTCATCACATATCTTGCGAATTGGCCGGGATCTAGTAATTCAGATGACATCCTCTATGAAGGTCCACCCTTTGCTAATTACGCGGTTGTATCAAATCATTTGCGCCCCGTCAATGTTAAGTACCAATTAACCTCAAACCTCTTCTTAAACATCTCGTTAGCTACTATGTGTAAGCGCATCTACTCGGCACCCAACCATAAAGTGTCACGCTTGGCATATATCCATCATATCACAGCCATGTCAATAGCTAGTTTGTCTAGTATTTGAGCCATTGAATTGAATCTCTGTTCCATCATATCACCACCCAGCTTAGCTTGTGGCTAGGTAAAGTAGGGGTGGCCAAATGGAATCGAAACCGGATTCCAAGTCAGAACCGGAACCGTGGTCAACGGTTCTAGAACCATTGACCGATTAGCGGTTCTAAAACTAGAACCGTGTAATTCGATTTCGGTTCCGGTTCTTTGGTCCCAAAAACCATGGAACCAGCGGTTTTAACTGTCGGTTAGAACCGTAGTGGAACCGGTGGTTAAAACTGCCGGTTTTGAGGTTTAAACCGACAATATTTATTTTTTTTGGTAAAAATATGCTAGAAGATATGTTAAATAATTATTATGATGTTTTATATTCATAACAACATGAGACACGTTTTAAACCAAATATTGTAAGCGAATTACGTGAACTTTGATTCCTCTATACTCCAATAGTATATATATACAGACAAAACTTAATTAAATAATAAGTCTCAATCTTTTTTTTTCTTTTCCCTTTTTTATAACTGAAATTAATAAACCATTTAAAAAAAAAATCAAAAATTATCAAAAGATAAACAAACAGTTCCGGTTAAAAGTACCAATGTTGTAAAAAGCGCTAGGCGCTCGCTAGGTGGCAGACTGGGGCCTAGCGCCTAGGCGGGGTTAGGCGGGACCTGGGCAGGATTAGGCGGGCCTAATCGGAAAAAAAATCGTAGGCGGACAAGGGGGGCCTAGCGCCTAGGCGGGGATTTTTACAGCAGAGGTTAAAACCGGAATCAGAACCGTGGAAGAACCGGGCTCCAAACCACTGTCTGTTCCGATTTTAGAACCGTAACCATGAGGAACGGTTCCGGTTCCGGTTCCTCAGCGGTTCCGGAACCGTAGCCACCCCTAAGGTAAAGTCTTAAAGCTAAAGACCTTAAACAGGCTGGATCTAGCGATTTCGGGCAAGCCCTAGTGGACTTAGGGCTAAATGAATTTCAGGTTAAATGGGTCTTCATCTAACGGGCCAACAATATGCGAACCTGACCATAAACTACTAGGTTTCAGACTAAATGGGCCACTACCGGACTATAAGCCAAAAAAAATTAAAATTTTATTTAAGATCAATAATATTAAAAAGCATACATACAATTAAAACCTCTATAAATTAATAACCTTGGAACTGCCAATATTTATTAATTTAGCGAGATATTAAATTAGCGAATTATTAATTTTGCTTGTTGTCCCTACGTCGGGACCGACCAAAAGTATTATTTAAATAAGGTTATTAATTAATCGAATATTAAATTATCGAGGTTATACTGTAGTTTAATTATGGTTGCATTACATATACAATATCTAATAATTCAAACACTCAAACTTTAAACCTCTTAAATAAAACCATACAAATACGAGCAAGTAAACTCTCTAAGTACTAGTAACTCCTAATCAAACACTATCTCCAATCACATTTGATCTTTTTCTGGACAAAGTATTATCTTCCATTTATTCTTCATCTAAAATTGTATAAAAAAACAAATGATTTGTTAATAAGAAGTTTATCTTTGTGTATATATTATTTAAATCAAATCCTAAAAAAAAACTATAAAAGTATCATAAATGAGTTTTATAATTAAAATGAGTAAATAAAGAATTAAAAGCTCTTTAAAAAATAAATACTCACATCATACAAACTAAAATCATCATGTGAATTTGAAAAATATTTATAGTAAGAGATAATATAAAATAGATAGAATATTAAAATATTATATATATATATATATATTTATTTAAAAACAAGTAGGTTAGTCAGTTAACCTTTGGGCTAACCCTAATGGACTTTGGGCTTAAACTGTATAGGCAAAAAAATGACCAGATTAAACGTCTTTAACTCTCTTTTTTTTCGGGTTTAAATGATCCGGGCCGACGAGCTCTAACCTTTTTAACATCTCTACTTAAAGCTATTTTAAGGTCCACCAAGATGTACAATACGGAGAGCTATATCATTACTATCATGTATACAATATTTTGTACAAACAAGATAAACTTGCTCTATCTTTCTAATATGCTAAAGCACACTTTTCTAACACTTAAAGACTTATCTATTACTCATAATTGATTTTTCCCAATTCATTTTCTCTAAAATGAATTAAATAAGCCCCCACTCAACTCTAGCCTAGCTTCTCTAATTCTCTATGTTGCTTCTTGTTTTTCATTATTAAGGGGTGATTTTGTTATTAATTTAGTTTGTATATAAGTGGTTTGCCACATAGATCTTGTTGTGGGGTAAAATCGTAATTCTCTTTTTCTATATTTAATACAATATTTTTATTATTATTAGGCTACATGAATTAATATTTAAGCCGCTCCATTGATAGAGCTTTAATATGCCCACTTAGCTTCAATAAGCTTGTCTTCCCTTAATAGGCCCATGTCCCAGGTAAAAATAGTCTCCTCTTTAGTTAATTTTTCATTAAGTACATTTCAATTGATAATTAGCTTTTGTGCTCTGGATTATCTTCCTATACTTTGCTGACTTAAGCATCGGAGGGGCTTCCCCGGAACAACCCCGAGGCCCTTCTAACGTTGTTTACGTGTTGCAGACCAGTTGCCATTTCTTGGAGTATCAAGCAATTCGCGTTTGAATCCCTCAACCCGGAACATTTCAATATGGAGTGAGTCATGCGGGTTTTTGCAAAGATCATTTTGGCACCGTCTGTGGAAAATCAGCGAAACACGAGAATGCAAACACGATCCCAGACAATGGACACTAACTCCCGGAATGCAGAAGCTGGAGCACAAGGAGAAAGACCCCATCGGGTGCCAAGGCGTCGTTCGCCTCCCTCTGCTCCCGTGGGGGAGGAAGTCCGCTTGACTCGAGAATACTTACGCATTTTGTAGGAAGAGACTGTGCGGAAAATAGCCCAAGACGTACTGAGAGAACAAGCCACCACAGTTGTAGCACTTCCTACCATGTTCCACCGTCGGACAACAATCAACACTCCATGGGAGTAGGCGAGAATGGTAACCCCGAGCTGCGAGAAGATCCAATAGAGGATTGAGGGGAAACAATAAGAAATTCCCCGAGGCATCAACCAGAACCCCGCGGGTGTGAGGTCACCCCCAAGCCGGGGAGTCGAGAGCTCCCCATGTTAGTCAGCCAATTCCCGGGAAACAACTATGATAAGAAGAAATCCCTTCAACCTGAGCATACTGGCAGAGTCTCTGTCTTCGGGGATAAAGACCTCCAATCTCCCGGAGTATGATGGGACGGGAGACCCGCAAGAGCACTTGGACAAGTTTTACGCTAAAGTCGACTTGTTCGACGCGATAGATGCGGGCTATTGCAGGATTTTTAGGACCACCCTGACAAAATGAGCTCTCTCTTGGTTCAACCAACTCCCGGTCGGATCTGTTGACGGGATGGACAAGCTTACTGATAGCTTTATGCATCAATTCTCCATTAACAGGAAATGCCCGAAGATCATTGCCCATCTTTTCTAGATCAAGCGGAAGGAGAAAGATCCCCTAAGAAGCTATATGAAGCACTTTGTGGAAGGGGTCACTGAAGTAGCCAATGTACAACATGAAACCTTATCGGAGATTCTGCAACAAAACCTCCGTCAAGAAAGATTTAAGGAGTCTATAGCAGGAAAACCCCTCGCCTCTCTAGAAGAGTTACTCAACTGGGCGGAGAAGCACATTCGGGTGGAAGAAGCCACTAAGCCTAATATAGGCCAAAAGAGAAAAATAAGATAAGAAGAGAAGCCAAGTCCCAAGAGGGACAACAAGAACGAATCAAGCAGACATGAAGTCAAACGTAAATAAACCACGCAGAATGCACATCTGGTTGAAGTCATGTGCGCGGCCCAAAGACAAGGAATCATAGAGCCTCCCAGAGAGATGAGGAAAAACACCAAACGTGCTCAATCCGACCAGTATTGTCTCTTCCATCGAGATAAAGGGCACGCTACGGAGAAATATTTCCAATTGAAGAGGAAAATCGAGAAATTGATCCAAAGAGGCCACCTAAAGGACTTCATAGATCAACGCAAAATGCACAAGAATCCCGGACACCAAGAGCAGGATTCACCCCCACCTCCACGCCGTCCGTAGCAACACCCAAAGGAGTGGCGAGTCCCAAATTGCACTGGAGTAAATAATGTCATTTCCGGGGGACCCGAAGCAGAAGACGTCAACCAAGTCCAAAAATAAGGGGAGTTCGAAGTCCCCCATTCTCCGACTTTAGTTATCCTGGACCCTCTCCGGGGGGCTTTAATATTTCATTCATGCTCTCTTGATTTAGCGTCTCTTAAAATGCCTAACTACTTAGTTTGTTTTTTCTGGCCTGTGAGCCAAGTATTTGGATATTTGCCTTTGCCGAGATAATAAATGTATGAATAAAGTTCTCGTTTCCTATCCGGATATGTGTGACACATTGGCATTGATGATAACTAATGAACAGGGACTCCACTGTAGCTAATCAGCAAACACTCAAGTCTTAAGGACACCGGGGGGTCGCCCATAGTGAGGTAGCTTAGCGCTATCCAGGGCCCCTCGTTAAAACCCATAGATAGGTAGCTAAAAGCTATCCAGGGTTCCTGGGGGTTGCCCATAGTGAGGTAGCTTAGCGCCTCGTTAAAACCCATAGTTAGGTAGATAAAAGCTATCCAGGGTTCCCGGGGATTGTCCATAGTAAGGTAGCTTAGCTCTATCCAGGGCCCACTCGTTAAAACCCATAGTGAGGTAAGTAAAAGCATCTAGGGTTCTAGAGGGTCGCCCATAGTGAGTTAGTTTAGCACTATCCAGGGCCTCTCATTAAAACTCATAGTGAGGCAGCTAAAAGCTATACAGGGTTCCCGGGGGTTGCCCATAGTGAGGTAGCTTAGCGCTATCCAGGGCCCCCCATTAAAACCCATAGTGAGGTAGCTAAGAGCTATCCAGAGTTCTTAGGGGTTGCCCATAGTGAGGTAGCTTAACGCTATGCAGGACCCCTCATTAATACCCCTAGTGAGATAACATCATGCCATCCGGGGCTCCTCAATAAAGATAACCAAGGGGGATCAGCGCCACCCGATGACATTTGGGAATGCCCTTAGAGAAATAATGTTTTGTTATTCGGGGCCCTTCTCAAGTAAATTACTAAGAACATATAGAAAAAGTGCTAAGGAAAAAAGATCAAGCAATATGCTAACCCCAGAGGGGAGAATGGCAATGATAGTAAACATGGACCTAAGTGTTCAAAATCAAGGCCTAAACAAGTGGGATGAATCATACCATGCCTTAGACAAGCAGGCGGGAGAAATGCATAGTGAAATCAATAGACAGAGAGTAAAAATCAAGACCTGGCGCCTCCCTCAGCTGGAGGGGCGTCTTCCCTGGTGGCATCATCCGGGATATCCTGCAAGGCTCCAATCTCACCATTCTCCTCATCGAAAACACCCGGGTCAAGCAACGCATTGTTAGTCCAAGTGGCTACGATAATCTAGAGGGGGGATGAATAGATTATCCCGGTTTTTTAGATTTTGCCCTCTTTTTCGAATGAACAAGCAAAATGACAAGAATGTAAATGCAGAGATTAAACAACACTCGATGATTTATAGTAGTTCAACCCACCTAGGGCCTAATCTACTACCACCCCAGTATATCCGAGATGGATTTCAATAAGAAAAAAAAGATTTTATTAATTTCCAAAATTAATAAAACACAAACTTGAGGATTACCACAATCCTCTTACAACACCTTCAAGGAGATTACCACAATCTTCCTTCAACACCTATGAAGAGTACCACACTCTTCAACATCTAAGATCACCCAAGTGTGCTCTTACCACAAGAACAACAACAAGGATACCTTGTTTTGGATGATGGACAAAATTCAAGATTACAACTCTATAATAATAATACAAAGATTGAGTGCAAGTGTAATCAAGAATCAAAAGCCTAGACCTCAAGATCGAGTGTGCAAGTGAAAGTACTTAGGCTAATACAACAAGATATGAATGTGTTTGCTTGTATGCTCTTTGCTTGTATATTGTGTTGTGTCTTGTTGCTTGAATGAAGCCTCTATTTATAGGAGAGGTCTTGGCTTGATTTTCAGACATAGGCTCCTCATTGGGGAGTGATTTTCTGCAAAAGAAACAATTTAAAATCAAGATTATAGCTGTTAGAATTCAATCCCACAAATTAGAGAAAAGCTGTCTGAAAATGCAACGGATAGTTTGCTGATAAAAGAAGGGTGCGACCGGTCATGCAGAGATAAGTACAAATTGAAATTTCTGCGAAAAATACACAGGGGGACCGGTCGATGGGGGGTCCGACCGGTCGCCCCCTATGCTGAACGGTTGGAGGTCTTCAAAATGAGAAACAGAGAAGTCTGTTCTTCGAGGGTGTTGGGAAATTAATTTTTAGATTTTGATGAATGCCATGTAAAACTTAGAATAGAAAGTTGGCACCCCATTTTCCTTGTAATTTGCATTGTAATAGATAGGGTTGGTCAAGCTGAGTTAAGTCAGCTATGCCTGAACATGCAAGAAGTCAAGTGGAGACTAGAAGGAAAACTCCGCTGTGAGGCAGCTGAGTGTGGCAAGGAAGAGAAGATAGGAACTCGACTGAAGGAGCAGCTGAGATGTAGCTGAGTGAAGTATCAGTCAAGTCAACTCAAGATAGCCAAGTCTCAAGTTGAAGTGACAGATGAGTCATCCAATGATTGGAAGCTCACTCGAAGTCATCTGGGGAAATCAAGGAAATGCAGTCAAGTCGAAACAACTGAAAGAGATCCGTTGCACAGAAGTCAAGAAAATTACTTAAACAAGTAATACTCCCATACTGCCTTTCTTAAAGTGCTCAGTCCCAGAAGCGTGCAAATGGAATAAACCAATGGGAAACACTGCACCTGTCTCAGAACTCTGAAAAGCTGAAGACTCATTCAATACGAGGAAATGTTAATTCCAAGGACTACAACAAGACAAGCCAACGACCACAAGTGTCTTTTGAAAATTTACCTATCTCTTCAACGGGCAAATTTTCAAAAGAACATTATAAAAGGCTGATGAATCACCTTGAGAAAAGGTTACCTTGTTACCTGAAACTTTCAAGCTATTATTCGAGCTGTAACCTACTGAAATATTCTCAAAGTCATTCAAGTTTAATCCTCAAGCCTACACTACGAAGGAAATCAATCCAACACTTACCTGTGAAGGAAAGAACACTTCAATCAGTTGAAGAGGAAACATCTGAAAAATCAAAGGGGTCTACATTCCACAAATGATTGTAGAAAGGTTCAAGGTCGAACCAGTCTTAAGTTATTTGGAGGGCTCCGTGATCAAATCCAAGAAACATGAGCAAGTGGGTCAGTAGCAAAGGCAAAATGCCTGAAGAAAGGCTGAATCATACGAGAAGCCACCGAGTGACCAAGGCATCTCCAGACTGAGTCCAAACGGATCAAGTCAGCTGTGTGATCAAGACTTGCATCTGGACTGATAACCACTTTGTACTCTGATCAATACTTAGTGGATTCCTCCAGGAGTTGGAGAAGAGAAGAGTAGAAGAATTACCCCATCTTCGAACCTCTATAAAATTTATTATGTCATTTACTTTTCAGCACTTTAATTTCTGCATATTATTTCAATATCTGCTGATAAATTTGCTATCAAATTGATAACCAACAAAGTGCTAAAACCAAGTATTAAAACTAACTTAAACCATATTCAAGGGTGTTAAGTCTTCCGCTAAAAACATATCACAGTCGAGTTAAGATTTAGTCAAAGCAGCTGAGTTATTCTATCAACAAATTTCTCGGTCAAGTCATTGAGTGGCTAACTCTGTTGATTAACTAACTTAGTCTGTCCACCAAGGACTTAGGCGTGAAATACTAACTCGAACTTTTTAAAAGGACTAAATTGAAAAGTTAGTAAGGTTTATTCAACCCCCTCTTCTAAACCTTACACTCACACCCCTTGGGACCTACAAGTGGTATCAGAGCGGTTGGTTCACTGAGCCTTCCGCACTGGTTACTGAACTAGATCTCCAATCTTTCAAAGCTTGCTTTAGCACTTGATCTTTCAAAACACTTTTATTCAGCAAAGTTATTATCATGGAAGCAAATTTGACACGCATCCCTATGTTCACAATTGAGGAATTTGATGATTGGAAAATTCGTATGCGACTCATCTATCAAGCATTACACGATGAAATGTGGATAGTAATAGAAGGTGGGCCACTGCAAATTTTAAAAGTAAACACAGCTGCAACAAAGGAGGGCTGCTGCAGCTGAAGGAGAAGAGGATGTTGCTCCCAGACCAGCTATGGTTGAAAATCCAAGAGCTGAATGGACAAATGATGACAGGAAAAGATACAACTTGGACAACGTGGCCAAGGACATTCTTTAGAAAATTCTGGACAAAGCCATGTTCAACTTGAGACTTGGCTGTCTTGAGTTGACTTGACTGATACTTCACTCAGCTGTATCTCAGCTGCACCTTCAGTCGAGTTCCTGTCTTCTCTTCTTTGCCACACTCACCGCCTCGCAGCGGAGTCTTCCTTCTAGTCTCCAGTTGTCTTTTTGCATGTTCAGGCATAGCTGACTTGACTCAGCTCGACCAGCCCTATCTATTACAATGCAATTTACAACAAAAAATGGGGTGCCAACTTTCTATTCTAAGTTTTACATGGTATTCATCAAAATCTAAAAATAATTTCCCAACAGACCCCAATCCAAGTCACTCAGCTGGTGTGCTTGGTGGGGGAAACTCTCTCCCATCTGCGGTTAGGCGGAGAAAGTCTGCCGACTCCACAACGAATCTCGGATGCGAAATGGAAACGGAAACACAAACAGATACATAGCAAGTTGTCACTAAAGAGGCTCAGACAGTTGAGACTGTCTCAGCTGAAGTGCCAACTGCTTTGAAGGCCACTGACACTGCTGAAGCAGCAGAGGCACATGAGGGATCTGCCCTGGGAGTTAACACTCTGGGTCATGAAAGTGCAATCCATGGAGTTGAGACTCCAGTGGATGCCACCTCTGAAGACCCTAAGGCAGTTGAGTCTGTCGAAGGGATTGTCCAAGGCCTCGTTGCAGTTGAGATTGCAGGAGGTAGTGAAGTCCAACGGGAGGTTGAGACTTCCCGGGGTAAAGAGACGGAAGCACAGAACATCCCTCCTACTATCATTGATCCATCTGAAAAGGAGATAAGTGCTCTTCACGATTCCCACGACGATCCTGATGTAACCTTTCTGGGATCTGAAGGTAAAGATGAGGCTGAGTCATCCCCCATTGCCGATCCAAAAGGCTCAGCTGAGGATGTTCTCCCAAGTACGAGTAAGTCCGATCTTAAGGCTACTCGCCAAACTTTTACTTTTGATGATGAGCCACCCATGCAAATCTCATCATCGTCCGATGACGCCATCGATATGGGCCGAGACCGGTCAACTCATATGGACAAACCGATGAGACCGACGGTTGCTGTTGAGAGCAGTGAGGCTCGGCCACCGGTCAATACCCCAACAGACTACAGGTGAAAACAGAGTCAATCGCGCAGCTCCCAAGCCGCAGCGAGACTCGACTCCACCGGCACATCACGGGCACAAGTTACCATTGAGCAGATTCCCGTTGCCCGTGATGATCCGTTTGAAGAATCGTTCACCTTTTCTCTGGAGCTACCTGACCTTCTTGAAGAATCAGCTAGAGATCAAGAACGTTTCCATAAACCTGATCCCGTTATTCCAACAGATACCATCGTCCCAACAGACTTTGACTTTGATCTTTGCTTGGCCGCCACCCAGACAGTGACAAATGAGGTTCGAGAAGTTTTCAAGACCATATTTGCAGAGATAGAGAAGATGGAAAGGCACCAGGCCTCACTGGACATGAGACTGGATAACCGAGACGCTAATCTTACTGCCGATCTGCGAGGAATAATTTTCAGGATCCGGGAATGGTGGCAACAACAGCAGACAATGCGCGTAGAACAAGTTCGATACTCAGAACATTATTCAATAAATTGCTAGTCTGGCGGGCTGAGAATGCTGATATGAAGAGAAGAATGCAAGAAAACATCGATCGAATGCATGAATCTCACAACACGAGATGCGATTCTTTGCGTGAATTTCATAAGAAAGAGCTTGGCGCGTAGAGAGAACATGGAGAAGAAATTCAGCCTCCTCATGGCTAAAATGAAGCTGGTGGCAGCTGAATCCAACGCCACCCGCTCCGAATTCCATGCAACATACTCCACAGCAGATGCGAAGCATAACTCAGCTATCAGCCGCTTAGACTTCATGATTGCTAGCTTGTTTCCAGGGGTTCCTCTCTCCTTTGATGATGCCAAAAGGGGAAGAGGAATACCTAAAGCGTTGAAAGGTTAAGAAGGCCGAGAAGAAGGACGCCTTGTTGTGAAGGAGAAGACAATCAAGAAGAAGAGAAGAGAGAAGAAGGGAAAATCTGTTGAGGGAGAAGGTTCGAAAGATATGACCCGATGATTGCTAAAACCCCCAACAAGGACTTGTCACACTGATATCATCAAAGAAACTCCCGATGACTCTGCCACTCCAACATCCTGCGTACCCATGGTGAAAAGAGAAAGATAGTAGAAGCGAGGGATGAAGGAGGTGGAAGGAAAGATGGATGCCCGAGTGATGGATATACTAAAACAATATGGAGGCATTCCTAAGCAAGAAGAGACACGATGCCATTTCGGCACGTCGGGCAACCGGCCAAGATCTGTTGATGAATTCAAGACGCTCGCATCCGAGGGTTACTTAAATAAATATGTCCATGGCCCAAGCCAGGGATTTGTATTGGGAAAAAGGCCTCAAGCTATGTGAAGAAGGCGACAAGCGGCGGACTCGGCGATCGCTCTGCTTTGGTCACTCCGCTGGGAAAAAGAAGGCCCCAAGATACAATGCACGCCCGAGAGCGGAGGAAGAAGCGATGGAGGAGGAAGAGGTTTTAGACCTGACCTCTGCCCAAAAACATTGAATATATAGATCCGGTAAGAAAGAAAGGATCTATTGGGCTGGGTTCGACGAGTAGCCAACCCGCAAGTGGCCAAGAACAATGCCGAGTATGTAAAGAGAATCGAAGAAGAAAATAGAAGACAAACTCACCAATTTTGTGGGAAGAGAGACAAGAAAGGAAAAGAAAAGATGAAGTCCGCCGAAAGGCTTATGAGAAAAAGAAAGAAAGCGGTGAAGAAGAGAAGAAAAGAAAAATGTCGAAGATGACAGAGCCAAGAAGAAAAGAAAAAGAATGAAGGCGAAGGAGATGAAGTGTTGTTGTCCACCCCTTCATGTATTTTACTATGTAAATGCATTTGTATGTAAGTCTTACGTACATTGAATAAAATTGTATAATTTCTATACTTGCGTAGATATAGAATAACATGATTACTTTAAGCTCGATTAAGCTCGATACACTTTGTAAAAAATATGTAAAGAACAAGAATGTTATGATCAATAAAAGATTGATTCTACGCATACATTCCGTGATTCTACATTGTCATGCGTATCTCTTGCTATTTAATTGCTTTGAATGCATATTTTAAGTTTTGGCATCATCAAAAAGGGGAAATTGTTGGGAAATTAATTTTTAGATTTTGATGAATGCCATGTAAAACTTATAGAAGAGAAAGTTGGCACCCCATTTTCCTTGTAATTTGCATTGTAATAGATAGAAATTTCCAAATCCGAGTTAAGTCGGCTATGCCTGAACATGCAAGAAGTCAACTGGAGATTAGAAGGAAAACTCATTTGTGAGGCGGTGAGTGTGGCAAGGAAGAGAAGACAGAACTCAATCAAGAAGCAATCGAGATGCAAACAGTGAAGTATCGATCAAGTCCACTCAAGATAGCCAAGTCTCAAGTTGAAGTGACAGATGAGTCATCCAATGATTGGAAGCCGACTTGAAGTCATCCGGGGAAATCAAGGAAATGCAGTCAAGTCGAAACAAACGAAAGAGATCCATTGCACGCGAAATCAAGAAAATTACTTAAACAAGTAATACTCCCATATCGCTTTTTTCTTAAAGTGCTCGGTCCCGAAGCGTTCAAAAGGAATAAACCAATGGGAAGCACTGCACCTGTGTCAGAACTCTGAAAAGCTGAAGACTCATTTAATACGAGGAAATGTCAATTCAAAGGACTACAACAAGACAAGCCAACGACCACAAGTGTCTTTTGAAAATTAACCTATCTCTTCAACGGGCAAATTTTCAAAAGAACATTATAAAAGGCTGAGGAATCACCTTGAGAAAAGGTTACCTTGTTACCTGAAACTTTCAAGCTATTATTCGAGCTGTAACCTACTGAAATATTCTCAAAGTCATTCAAGTTTAATCCTCAAGCCTACACTACGAAGGAAATCAATCCAACACTTACCTGTGAAGGAAAGAACACTTCAATCAGTTGAAGAGGAAACATCCGAAGAATCAAAGGGGTCTACATTCCACAAAGGATTGTAGAAAGGTTCAAGGTCGAACCAGTCTTAAGTTATTTGGAGGGCTTCGTGATCAAATCCAAGAAACTTGAGCAAGTGGGTCATGTAGTAGCAAGCGCAAACGCCTGTGAAGAAGCCGAGTCGTCGAGAAGCCACCGAGAGACCAAGGCATCTCGATCGAGTCCAAAAGGATCAAGTCAGTTGTGTGATCAAGACTTGCATCTGGACTGATAACCACTTTGTACTCTGATCAATACTTAGTGGATTCCTCCAGGAGTTGGATAAGAGAGGAGTAGAAGAAATACCCCATCTTCGAACCTCTATAAAATTTATTGTGTCATTTACTTTTTAGCACTTTAATTTCTGCATATTATTTCAATATTTGTTGATAAATTTCCTATCCAATTGATAATCAACAAAGTGCTAAAACCAAGTATTAAAACTAACTTAAACCATATTCAAGGGTGTTAAGTCTTCCGCTAAAAACATATCACAGTCGAGTTAAGTTTTAGTCAAAGCAAAATGTGAGTTATTCTATCAACAAAATACGATCGAGTCATTGAGTGGCTAACTCTGTTTGATTAACTAACTTAGCTGTCCACCAAGGACTTAGCTGTGAAATACTAACTCTGAACTTTTTAAAATGACTAAATTGAAAAGTTGGTAAGGTTTATTCAACCCCCCCTTCTAAACCTTACACTCACACCCCTTGGGACCTACATAGTGGAAGTTCTAGGCACCGGTCGCCCTATGGTCGACCGGTCGCCCCCCTCAAATTTCCCTCTGTCTCTTTTTCTGTTTCAAAACTCAACACAGGTACGGGTTGCCCTATAGGGCGACCGGTCGAGCATGAAACATAAATGTTGTCCAATTTTTATCGAAAAAAAACCTCAAGAAATACTCTGAAAAAATAGTAAAAACATTTTAAATCGATCGGGAGTATTTGGACAACATTTAGGAATATTGTTTTGGTGTAAAAACTCGTTTGAACAAAATCATCAAAATCATGATAAAAACATTTATCTAACAAACTCCCCCTTTTTGATGATTACAAACCAAAACAATTTTCAAGAGGACGATTTTGAAAACAAAGCAATTTTCCGGTCTATGAGTAAACTATCCGTTTAAAAGGGAGTTAAGATTTTCAAAAATATTTTACCAAAGCTCTCCCTATCAATAAGCACATCAATAAGAATTATTACATAAGCTAGAAGCATAAGCTTATACAATATAAACATAAACAACATGAGCTTTGAAGCTCTCCCTGTAAAACATACTCATTATCCATGCAAATAAGTCCATAATACAACCAATGGACTAAGTATTCTTCACAACTTATGGCTTTAAAAAGGCCGTAGCTTATAGCTTCTTTCGCGAGCTTTTATTAGCTTCTTTAAGCTAACGAGCCAATTTTCTGTTTCTCCCCCTTTGGAATCATCAAAAATAATATTAGGATGATAAAAACATTATACATGTATATCAAAGTGCGCCAAAGAGACGATTTAGCAAACATTGAAGAATAGGCGTAGAATGCGAATAGAAATGGGAGAAATTAATTATTTGATATCCATAAGCTCGTTTGATTGTCAAGACATGATCTCACTAAGAATATAAGACATTTGAAAGCATAAGAGTTATGTACAAGTTGAAATTTTCTTTGCGACAATTCATCGAACACTTTGCGGGCGTGAAAAATAGAAGAAGTTGCATAAGGCCCTTGTAAATGAATCAAGCCAAAAAATTTCAACACCAAATCAGTTCAAACAACATTCAATACATCATAATTAATAAGCTCATCACAATCATATGAAACTTGCATCAAGAATATTACAAATAAGTCAAAATCTCAAGGGTTCAACCCAATTGAACAAAGGGAGTAGAATTCTTACCATTCAATCAGTAAAGATGAGCAAGTATGATGATAATCGAGCCTAATGAAGTTCAACATATAAAATGAATGCAAAAAAATAAATTTGAAGTGAAATTTGTGTGCAATATGCAAAGGGGACGAAGAGTGGACAAAATGAGCCAAAATGGCTAAGTATGAAAACAGAAACGTTTTTAACCAAAATCTAGCAATGGGCGACCGGTCGAGGGGTGGCCGACCGGTCGGCCTCACCCCAGTCAGCCCACTGGTTCATTCTGTTTTTCAAAATTCAAAGTTTGAACCAAGAATCCGATTTTTCACCCCTAAGTTTTAAAAACGTGCAAAATGCAAACGTAAACCTCATTCAATATACATTATGCCTAACCGAGCTCGTATAGATGCAAAAGTCTCGGAAGATAGCGGTTTTGTAAAAATGTCCGCCAATTGATCTTGAGATGGTACGAAAGATATCTCGATTTTTTGTTTAGAAATACAATCCCTTAGAAAATGATGTCGAATCTCAATATGTTTAGTACGGTTATGATGAACTGGGTTTTGAGCAATATTTATAGCGGATATGTTATCGAAAAAAATTGGAACATTTTCAAAAGAACATCTTCTTGAATAAAACCATTTAAAAAGGCGGATTTAACATCCATTTGGTAAAGCTTGAAATTTTTAAAACAAGAATAGGCAAGTAAAATGTGAATAGCTTCTAAGCGTGCTACGGTGCAAATGTTTCATCATAATCAATACCTTCTTATTGACAATACCCTTGAGCTACTAACCTTGCCTTGTTTCGGACGATATTGCCTTGATCATCGAGTTTATTCCGGAATAACCATTTCGTACCAATAATTGTTTGAGATGGAGGGCAAGCTACCAATTCCCATACATCATTTCTTTCAAATTGATTCAACTCCTCTTGCATTTCTAAAATCCAATCCTCATATTCAATAGCCTCCTTAGCATTTTTAGGCTCTTTTTAAGATATAAGAGCTTTCTCGGCAAATTTTCTTCGGGTCATCACTTTATCAAGGGGATCACCAATAATAAGATCTTTTGGGTGATCTCCCTTAAATTTTAATGCCACGGGAAGATTCGAAGTATCACCTTTGTCTTCTTGAGGAACATTTGAAGTAGACGGTTGATCACTTGAGGTAGAAGGTTGATCATTTTGAGCATCATTTTGAACAATGGGTTCAATAACATATTCTTCATCACTATCATCATTGGGTATTCTTTCAACACCCGAGGCTTCATTGAATTTTACATGAATAGATTCTTCAACAACCCCACTAGTCTTATTGTAAGCCCGATATGCTTTGCTCTTTGTTGAATATCCCATAAATATTCCTTCATCGGCCTTAGGATCAAGTTTGTCCAATTGATCCTTAGTATTCAAAATAAAACACTTACATCCAAATATTTTGAAATAGCTAATATTTGGAGTTCTTCCTTTCCAAAGCTCATATGGAGTTTTATTCATTTTAGGACGAATATAAACTCGATTAATGACATAGCAAGCGGTACTTATGGCTTCGGCCCAGAAATATTTTGGGAGTGAAAATTGATTAAGCATGGACCGACTCATCTCTTGAAGTGTCCTATTCTTTCTTTCGGCTACTCCATTTCGATGAGATGTCCTTGGAGCCGAAAAATTATGTGCATATCCCTTGGTTTCACAAAAGACTCTAAATTCACCATCAAATTCTCCACCTCGATCACTTCGAATATACTTAATAGTATCTTCTTTTTCATTCTCAATAAGTCTGCACAACTTAACAAACTCATTAACGACATCGCTTTTATTTGCAAGAAAAAGAGCCCAAGTATATCTAGAAAAATCATCAACAATAACAAAAGTGTAATGTTTTCCACTTAGACTTGTCGTACCAATATCCCCATACAAATATAAATGAAGAAGTTGTAGAGGCTTGGTTGTGGAAATTTCATTTTTGGGCTTAAAACTACTCTTAACTAATTTGTTCTTTTGACAAGTGTCACATAAGCCAAGATTTTCAAAATTCAATTTGGGTAGTCCTTTTACATGTTGGTTTTTGTAAATATTTTTTAAATTCTTGTATCCAACGTGTCCAAGTCGCCTATGCCATAAACTCGTTAAATTATTATTGGCGACAAGACAAGAAACATTTTGACTAACCAAATCACTTGTACAAACTTGGTAAAGATTGCCTTTTCTATTTGCTTCAAAAATAATTTCATCATTTTTAAGAATAAGATATTTTTCTTTATTGAAAACAACATTATAATTTGAATCACAAAGTTGGCTAACACTTATCAAATTAAACTTATGCCCTTCTACTAAAAGAACATTAATAAGAGAGAAAGAAGAGTTACCAATTTCTCCATTTTCAAGAATTCTTCATTTACCATTGCCGAACATGACCATACCCTCTTCTTGGAGCTTGATGTTGGTAAAAAGTTCTTTCTTTCCGGTCATATGGCGTGAACACCCACTGTCCACGAGCCATTTTGAATCCTCCATGGTTGTTATAGCCCCTATGACCTACAAAAGAATTATTTTTAGGTACTTTATAGTTTTGGGGTCCATGGGGGTTGGCCTTGAGACCTTTGGGTCTCCAAACAAAGCTAAAATTGTTCTTCAATTTACAATGACTAACATAGTGACCAACTTTACCACAATAAAAACAAATAAGATTATGGGCACTACTAGCACGAACAAAAGTCGGACCTTGGTCATTTTTCTTAGAAATAGGTTAAAAAGGTTTATAGCCAAGTCCTAATTTGGAATGCTCACCTCTTTGTGCATTTAAAATTTTTGTAACTTTGTCCGTGCTTATGTTAAAATGATGCACATCCTTTTTTAAACATTCAAGATATTTGGTGAGCGATTCTTTTTAGATTTCAAGAGTATGAACTCTAGTAAGAGTAATAGCATGAGCATTATCAAGAGATTCATAAGAAGTAAATAATTTTTCCTTTTCAATTTTAAGCTCTTTATGCTCCTTTTTGAAAGTCTTGTATTTAACAATCAAATTTTGAAATTCAATTTGCAATTCATCAAAATCACATTGCAATTCATCAACTAAGGAGGAGGTAGAAGAGTTAGAGCGTACCTCATTATTTTCATCGTCTATGGCCATAAGACCATGTTCGGTTTCTCCTTCTTCGTCGGTTGTTTCAAGTAGCTCATCCTAAGTTTTGACTTCCGCATTTAGAGCCTTCTTTTTCGGAAAATGTTTCTTCTTCTTTTGTTCCTCCTCGTCGAGTTTTGGGCAATCGGCTATGAAGTGCCCGAATTTTCTGCATTTAAAACACGAGTTGTCTCTCGGTTTTCTCGTCTTATTTTTATTCACAAATTTTGCAAATTTACGAAGAAGTACGGCCGTCTCCTCATCATTCTCATCATTATCATAGTATGCATTATTAGAAGAAGATGCAAGACCTTTAGGAATATTTTGCATACCCAATTGATTGATGGATGGTTTGGAATTTTCCTCTCCTTGAGATAGACTTCGTAGATGAGGAGGTTCCCGATGAGCTCGTCGAACTTGAGTGTCTCAAGATTTTGTGCCTCCGTGATTGCCGTCACCTTTTCGGACCATGAGCCGGGAAGTGCATTCAATACCTTAGTCACCTTGTCTTCTTCGGAGATGACTTTACCGAGGGCCACAAAAGGATTGACAATGTTGTCAAGCCTTTCCACCATTTTTGAGATGCTTTCACCATCATGCATGTTGAAGTTTTCAAAGTCTTTAACAAGCATGGTTATTCTTGATTGTTTGACCTTCTTTGTCCCTTCATATATTGTCTCCAATTTTTCCCAAACTTCATGTGCCGACCTTATGCCTCTTATGCGATTATACTCGGTGGCGGTAAGAGAGCAATGCAAAATATTTAAGGCCTTACCATTTAGAGAGAAAGCCTTCTTGACATTTTCATCAAACTCCTTGAAAGGTTTAGGAGCCGAGGTGCCATCCTCCAATTTCTTGGTTGGTTGAGCAACTCCTTCAATAACCACATTCCAAATGTCAAACCCGCACCCTTGTAGAAAGCACTCCATACAGTCTTTCCAAAATGCATAGTTGTTGGCGTCGAATAGTGGTGGCTGGTTGGTGGAGGCACCGGTGGTGAAATAAGCTTCATTCGTAGCCATGGATCTTTCCTATTTACTCGGAACGAGCTAGCCAAAGAGTTTGGCTCTGATACCACTTGTTAGTCCAAGTGGCTATGATAATCTAGAGGGGGGGTGAATAGATTATCCCGATTATTTAGATTTTGCCCTCTTTTTCGAATGAACAAGCAAATGACAAGAATGTAAATGCGGAGATTAAACAACACTCGATGATTTATAGTAGTTCAACCCACCTAGGGCCTAATCTACTACCACCCCAATATATCCGGGATGGATTTCAAAAAGAAAAAAAGATTTTATTAATTTCCAAAATTAATACAACACCACCTTGAGGATGATCACAATCCTCTTACAACACCTTCAAGGAGATTACCACAATCTTCCTTCAATACATATGAAGAGTACACACTCTTCAACATCTAAGATCACTCAAGTGTGCTCTTATCACAAGAACAACAACAAGGGTATCTTGTTTTGGATGATGGACAAAATTCAAGATTACCACTCTATAATAACAATACAAAGATTGAGTGCAAGTGTAATCAAGAATCAAAAGCCTAGACCTCAAGATCGAGTGTGCAAGTGAAAGTACTTAGGCTAATACAACAAGACATGAATGTGTTTGCTTGTTCAAGCCTCTATTTATAGGAGAGGTCTTGGCTTGATTTTCGACATAGGCTCCTCCTTGAGAGTGGTTTTTACGCAAAAGAAACTATTTAAAATCAAGATTATAGTTTGTTAGAATTCAATCCCACAAATTAGGGAAAAGTCATATGCAACCGATAGTTTGCTTTGATAAAAAAGAAGGGTGCGACCGGTCACGCAGAGATAAGTTCAAATTGAAATTTCTGCGAAAAATACACAGGGGGACCGGTCGACGGGGGTCCGACCGGTCGCCCCCTATGCTGAACGGTTGGAGGACTTCAAAATGAGAAAAAGAGAAGTCTGTTCTTCGAGGGGAAGTTCCAGGCACCGGTCGCCCTATGGTCGACAATGTCGCCCCTACTGCGATCGACCTCGGGTCGACTTAGCCTCAAATTTCCCTCCGTCCCTTTTTCTGTTTCAAAACTCATCACAGGTACGGGTTGCCCTATAGGGCGACCGATCGAGCATGAAACAGAAATGTTGTCCAATTTTTATCGAAAATAAACCTCAAGAAATACTCCGAAAAAATAGTAAAAATATTTTAAATCGATCGGGAGTATTCAGACAATATTTAGGAACATTGTTTTGGTGTAAGAACTCGTTTGAACAAAATTATCAAAATCATGATAAAAATATTTATCTAACACGCATATCTCCCGGTAAACCTTCCAACCTTCCTGCTCTCAAGTGGATCCTTTAGCTATGGTAGACCCCTCGCACTAATCAGGAAGAGGACTCGTCTAGAATGGCAGCACGGTAATCAGAGGAAGCCTTATAAGCCTCAATAGTAGAAGACCGCTTTGAGGCAATCAACCGAACTCCACGAGGAGACTTCAGGAACTCTCCCCCAATGGATACCTCCCAATCGTATTGTGCTTTGAAAACAAAACCTTTTCTCCAAAGGTCCTCCATTTGCCTCTTCATATCCATTAACTTCGTCTTCTAACAGCGAACCTCATCCTCCAGCAGCTTACCCTTACGGCGGGTGGTAACATTAGAATTGATCATCTATAATAAACACACAAAAAGCATACGTAAACAAGGGAGAGAAGTGAACACAAAAAGAAATAAAGGGAAAAGAGAAGAGAACGTACCCTCACAGTATCTCCACAAGCAGAAGCCTCCAGATCCTTAAAGGATAGAGGCTCGAAACGAGTATAATCGACATCAATGATAACACTCCGACTGCGGCCTAGACCCACGGTAGGATCGAAAAGGTGCGCGCCATCCAAACGAAAAATGTCATGAACAAACAAGTCTCTAGTGGGAGCAAACTTGGAGAAGCCATCTGAAGGACCCCCACGGGGCCTCTTCCCACCAGGGGGAGCCAAAGGCAGTCTCGACGAACCATCCATACTAGAGCGATCACCGGCCCAGGACCCTGAGTGTCTCTCTCCATTGGACTTTCTCCTAGAAGACGCTACGTCTCATTCCAATGGGCCGGAGCTCGAACCAATCCCTTCTCAACATGGGAGGGATCTCCTTTATTCCTACGGGCATACGATAGCAACTTGGCAGGGCTGAAACTATCCCTTCCCGCCGAGAAAGAAAGAATGGGAAATCAATATATGCATTTATGTATGAGGAACACAAAGAGTCTGAAAGATAACAATAATTAAATACCCAATGTTCCCGATATCAAACCGGTTAGCAAATAACTTTACCTTCGCACATTTTCTCGAAGACCGGCGGGACTTAAAAGATCCCTGGAGGCAAGAGGAGAAGAATTCCAACCCAATGGGAGGCCCTAGTGAGCCCCCTTAACATAAAGAAACTCAAAAGAGGGAACTCCCTAGAAACTTACAATGAGCCCGAGGAAACAAATGGAAGAAGCCATTATCCCGGCCCTTTCTTATGAAGAAAAATGAATGAAGACTATCAACGTAAAACCATCATCGCGATGGGAAGCCCAAATTGTTCATGGCACATGGTATCCCTCCAAGAAAGCATTCGAGTTGGTTGTAATTTGACCCACACAAAGACCAAACGGATTGGGAGGAAGGGTGAAATTATTAGCCAAATATGAAAGGTATAAAGCGAAACACCCCTCGGTGGGCAAGCAAGTCTTTGATCGGAAAGGAGCAATTAACACAATATCAAAATCAAGATGTTTTCTCAAAATCCCGGAATGGGGACATACTTATCCTTCAAGTAAAATCCACTTCGAAGGAATCTCGCCAACGTTGAAACTACTTTAAGGGATAAAAGGCCCTGGACCTTCGAGACCGGGCCATAAAGCTTGCAATGTGGCAAAAGACTTACCACCGTGTTGGAGACCCTCGCGCCATTTTTTCATGGGCAACCCCGATCCGCAACAAGTTCTCGAATGGAACGAGGAGACCGCCGCCGAAAGAGACAAAGGGCACACCCCAGGGGCTCTCGACCGGAAAGTCCCCATCTTTACAAATTGAAGCCCAGCGCACTCACCCGCGCGCCAAAATTGCACTCGACCGGGGAGAGGTACACGGGGGGCTCCCGGCTCCGAACGAAGAAGGTCGGGCGTGCTTGGTCGCATGCCCGGGAGCCCTCAACCGAGAGCCCCGCACTCGACCGACGACGTCTCCCGGGGGCTTTCTCCCGGATTTTTTCTCCACTTCTCCCTCTTGGAACCTCCCTCAACTTCACCCTTAATTTCTTCTCCATGGAATCCCAAGTACTCCAAGGCTCTCCAACTCCCAAAGGCTTCAAAGGTTCTTCTCACTTCTCAAGTGGAATATCTATTACAAGATAAAGAATGAGAAGAAAAGGTAAAAGTGCTAAGAGAGAGAAAAATTACCTCTTGAAGACATTTTTCAAAATCACCCTTGAATCGTGAAATTGCAAAAATGAGGGATTATTTCCTTGAATAAAAAGGAATCAACCGGAAGAACGATAACAAACTTTCTATCTACTCCTCAAATCGCAACTTATGTTGTGGGGTAAAATCGTAATTCTCTTTTTTATATTTAATGCAATATTTTTATTATTATTGGGTTACAGGAATTAATATTCAAGTCGGTCCATTGGTAGAGCCTTAATAGAACAACTTAACCTCAATAAGCTTGTCCGCCTTAATAGGCCCGCTTGGCCTTAATAGGCCATACCCCATGTATAAATAGTCTCCTCCTTAGTTAATTTTTTATTAAGTACATTTCAATTGCTAAATAGCTTTTGCCGACTTAAGCATCGGAGGGGCTTCCTCGACAACCCCTGAGCCCTTCTAACATTGTTTACGTGTTGCGGGCCGATTCCCATCTCTTGGAGTATCGAGCAATTCGGATTCGGATCCCTCAACTCAGAATGCTTCAACTTGGAGTGAGCTATACGAATTTTTGCGAGATCGGATCTGGATTATTTGTTTGTTTTCTTGTTTGTGATTTTTCCGTTTGGTGCGGTGTTTAGTTTATTACCGTCTTAGCGTGGTGTTTCTTGTGCGATTCGGATGAGCAAGTTTTAATTTCGATCCGACAAGAATAATAAATCAGATTATAAGTTGCGGATCCGGAATCATAGGTATTATAGACACTATAGAATTTTTAAAATTGTAAGCTTTAAACCGAGTTTTGTTATTAACCTAGATGTTATGGATCTTTTCATAGTTCAAATTTTTATGTTTTTTAACGATTCGTTGTGTCTTCTATGAATGTATTGCTAGTTTGATTTTTTAATAAAATTATTTTTCTTGTTAAGAAAAAGACTTATTTATTGATCATATATAAACTTACAATGTTAAATGCACTTATAATTCCAACAAATCGAACTGAACTTCAAGTATGAAGTTTATGAATATATAGTGCATAGTTAAAAAATCAAACTAAAATATAATACATGCGTTAGTATTAAGTTGTATAAAATTTCTAAGTACACATCATCACGATCGACAACCTATATATAATAACGTTTTTTATTGGTTATAATTTGCGAATACAATAAAATAATTTTTTTCGCAAGATGTGAATAGAGTTCATGTTTTTAATTTTTTAAGAGAATAGACAAAATTTAGTGAAGTTTCAGGTTTTCATATTAAAAATTGAAAATCAGAGAAATTTCATGTTGTCTGGATTAGTAAGTGATCAAAGTCGATTAATTTGGATGCTGCTAACAGCGCCAAGACTCATCATTGAAATAAAAACAAAATAAGAAAAGAAAAATGTAATTAAACGAGGAGGATGATGCGTCTCAATAGTATAATATGGTTGGAAATTTAGAACATATATTGGGTTGAATTCTTCTTTTTTTTTCTGAAAAATATATCCAAAAATAAAATCGACATTTTCAATGAAAAATAATGGATAAAAACTTATTATTTCCGAATCTGACTGACTAATAAAATAGTATGGAAACTTCCATCATAAACATTAAGAAATTAAACAAGCCTAAAAATTCTATTTTCTTTCCAATATTTGAATATCCTTTTTGTAATAAATAATTTTAAAAAAGAAACGTAAAAGCATTATTTCCTAGCTGTAAAAATTCAATATATTAATACTCAACTTTCCAAAGAAATAATATAGTTTGCACCTTTACTTTCATCGGAGAACAAAATTATCTACATATATATATATATATATATATATATATATATATATATAATAAGAGGCTATTCTCAAAATAGTAACCCTTACTTTTTCCACCCATTTTTAGTTTCTAAAAACAATAATTTTTTTTTTTGCTTTTCGGATTTAACTTATAAAATGAGATTTTAATTTGGTGGTAAACATTCTTTAAATAAATCTTTTTCTAAAGTTATATAAAATATAGAGTTATATAAGCTTTCCAATTAATCATCTTTGTACAGTCTTGATTTGCACTTATATTGCATATATAAAATAAAAATACACATAATAAATAAAAGAAAATATATGATACATTTACTTATTATTTTATATTGAGCTTTAAAAATTATGCATTTGAGCTACAGGACATCAATTTGTATATTCATGTATTTTGACTATCTATAATACATGTATAGTTTATATTTGAGCTTCTCTTTCTTCATAATTATGTAGAATTGTATTTTAGTTGATTAAATTCAATCAAAAAATATTTATTTTAACTGAAGAAAATATCTCAAAATATGTATCCAAATATTATTTATATATATTATATATATATCCATACATACAATTATAATTATATATTTTCATATAAAAAGAAACAATTTTTTTATTTAATATGAAATTATATTCATAATAATATATATAGAAAATTACTTCCTATATTTATTAACATACTTTTCATGTTAATAGATTTTTAAATATTTATCAATGTATTTTGATATTCAACTTTTAAAGTTATACATTTTGGCTATTAGATATGAAATTGTTTGTTTGATATTTTTCTCGATATATGTACATATATAAAAACAAAATAGTTTTTATTTTTTGAAATGTTTCATTTTCCCCTTCAAATTATTTTGCTAAATATGAAATAATATTTTTGTTTAATTTCTTTAATAATTCTTATAATATTTTAACTTCTTAAACCCTAAAAAATTATTGGAATTTAAAATGACTTTATTTGTTGATTGTATTGAAAATATAATACATTAATTTTTAGCATTGGGAAATTGTCTTTTTATTTTTCTTCAAATTGTTACTTTGTTATAGATAAACATGTTCAATGAATATATACAATTCACATTCACAAAAGTTATTATCAACCAAATTTATTATTCTTAAAGAGGGTTTTTAATATAATAATTTATTTGTATATTGTTTAATTGTATGATTCATAATCAAATAAATTAAATTTCTATTCTAATTATTTATTGAAATTCTGAAAATGTTGCAATCACTAAAAAATATTCTTCTACAAATACAATTCGTACATCGCCCATCCTGAAAAATACTAAATATGAGAACTCGAATAGAACATAATAAATAGAAAATCCAAATAGTACAATACAAATCTCCACAACAAATTAAAAAAAAAATAAATATTGACTTAATAACATGAATAAGTAAAATACATGGTAAAATCGGCAAAATAAAAAAATATCTCAAAAAAATAAATCTAATAAAAACAATAATATTGTCAAAACTATGGTTGTTGACTACTATTTCATTAATTATTGTACTTAATTGGTTATCTTATTATTTTATATACACGTGTTAACTTTTCATTTATTTTACAGTGAGCTTTTGCAAAAAACTTTGCCACCAATTTACACATACAAACAACTTTGAAAAATAATTTTTCATCTGAATTTACTATTATAGCCTTGAAAAAAAGTGTGACACCAATTTTCACACTTATTAAAAATCTAGACATGACTAAAACGAAATAGGCGATGTAGATACGTCTGTGCGGTTCTATGAAAAATCACTTTTCGAAGATGGAACACAAATACACATCCTTGAAAGTATTATTTATAATTATGACGTATGATACTTTTTTTTTTTGACTTCATCAATAAAAAGCATTAAATGATATTTCATGTCTATTGTTTGATGCTATATCAAAGTTATTATAATACATGAGATATAATTCTTTGCATTATTAGGAAAATGCACACGTTATAGTACAAATCGGAGGCCTCACAAGTCACAATATACACCCGTGCATCGCACGGGTAAAACACTAGCTTAATTAAAAATAAATAATGTTAAGTAATAATCTAGATTATTTGTTTAACCCATTTAAGCAAAATATAATAACATAAAACCTTCTATTTATTGATTTTATAAAATCAGTTTAATAATTTTCAAAAAAACATAAAGAATAGTAGAGCCAAGCAAGAACCAAACTTGTATATCTATAATAAGTAGAATGACCTAACTGATTGACGATCAAGTGTTTGCAGGCAGCCAATGAGAGTTAGGGTTTGTGCTTATGAAGATGGAGCAAAAGCAGGTCATTGTCTGCCTCAATAATCCACCTATGACGTATTTAAGTTAGTTCCTCATGTGACTGCTTTTTTTTTTTCCCTTCTTCATTTTAATCTTATTTTAATGAATTTGGTAAATATGGAACAAACTAAACCCCATGTTTTTAATGGGATCTGACTCGTGACTCCAAAGCACTAATATTTTTTCTTTAAAAAATAAAGAAATATTATGTGAAGAGCAACTTGTCTCCAGGACATGGCTCGTATCATGGGTAGTTTTCATGATACGTTGAAATTTTTACGCAATAGTAAATCCAATAACTTATGCATTGCAATATTTGAAAATACGAGTGCGTTTTGTAATGTGCGTCGCTTTCAATTTTATGTACGAAATAAAAATTTATGCACCTTCTTATGTGACAGGTAATATGTAAGATTGTGATATTGGGGGTTATAAATAATAGAATATTAAATTTATTGAGTGATTTTCTCGTTTTTTTATGATGCCAATAAAAGAAAAATGATTGATCCCACAATGATGACACCGAGTTTAATTTGTCGTTTGAATGAGTGATACAGGCAAAAGCGAGAAAAAAGATGGTAGTGAGATAGATGGCTTTAGTACTTTATGAAGCTTAATATGGAATTATGAAGCTTAATATGGAATGAAAGAAAATGAAGAAATGTTTGCAAAAGTAGCTAGGTAGCATATTTAACATAAAGAAAGGGGACATGTTGTTATTTGATCTATTTGTAACTCATTTGTTTGATGATAACAAACTCCCAATATCAGTGAATAGGTGAAGTGTCATGGACTAAATGTGCTTATTTGCCTATTTGGTGTGTTTTTTTAGAACGAATGGGAATTTAAGTGTTTGCTCAATGTAAATATAAGTTTAACTGAAAAAATAAAAATTAAACAAATATGACAAGTAAGCATGGGAGGGGCTCTAGCTAAATTACCTATCAAAACTATGTGAATATTTGATGTACACTTATATATATATATATATAATAACAACCGCTTCTGGAAATAATATGAGAAATTTTTCCCGCCCTTTTGTAGTTACTATAAAAAGTAAAAAAGATATGTGTAAAAATAAAAAAAGTGATAAATATTTGATATTTCATTATTTTTGGTAGTCAACTTTCTTTAAATAATCACTTTTTAAAATAATATAAAATAGAATTATTTAAAATTAGTTTTCCAAATATGTGTGTGTATTGCATTAATTATTATATTTATGTTTTTTTCTTAAAAATATTTAATAACTTGTTTATTTTTTATCCATTTTTTACATATAATATATCAAATTAATTAATTTTTTATGACCTTCAGTTGGACATCCATATTACATATATAAAATATAAATAACAAAAATATAATAGTGAAAAATATATTAAAAAAATATACTCATCATTTTGTAATTTGTAATGGCTTTAAAAGTTATGCATTTGAGCTATTGGACATCAATTTGTATATTCATGTATTTATTTGCTATTTGTGATCTCTATATATAGTTGTTATTTGGGCTTAGCCATTTCTTAAAAATTATTTGGAATTATATTTAAATTTATTAAATTCAATTAAAAAATTTAACTAAAGAAAACGTCTCAAAATATGTATCCAAATTTTATACATCACATGTATCTATGCATAACACTATATATATATGTACGAAAAAAATTAAGATTTATTTAATATGAAATTATACTCATAATAGTATTTTATATATAGCAAATTACTTTTTATATAATAACATACTTTTCATGTTGATTGAAATTATTTTTTATATTTATCAATGTATTTTGATACTCAAGTTTTAAAGTTTTACATTTGGAATTAGATATGAGTTTGTATGTTTGCTAATTTTTTAATATATGTGTATATATAAAGATAAAATAATTTTTGTTTTTTTTGAAATATTTCGTTTTCCCTTAAAATTGCGTTGCTAAATAAAAAGCATGATTTTTGTTTAATCCTTTAACAATTTTGATAATTGATAAATTTTCTAAACCCCAAAAAATATTATAGTTTGAAATGATTTTATTGTTAATTTTATTGACAATATAATTTATTTAATATTCAGGATTAGGGTAGTAAATAAGATTCAACATTTGGCAGTTAAAACATTTTTCAAACTTTACTTTCTCATAGATAAATATGTTCCATAAATAGATACAATTTATGTTCACACAACAAAATATTTCGTATTTAAAGAGATTTTCTTATAGTATATAATAATTTATTTTTATTGTTTAATCGTATGATTTATAATCAAATTAGTTATCTTTATATTTTAATTATTTTTTTAAACTTTTTACAATCACTATTCTTTTAAAACATAAATAACATAAATCCATAAATTGTGAAATAACGAATAAGAACAGGTAAAAATAAAAATATTCTTAGGTTTAATTTTTAGAATTAATAAAACAATAAATTACGAATATATTTAATATTATTAAAATATAATATACATATTCAGGGAATAGAGATGAGAACAGATAATTCCAATTTTATCTAATCGGAATAGGAAGGGAGATGGACATATAAATAATGTCTCTATTCCATTCCCGATTCTAAAGAAGCAAAGATTTCTCATCCTAGCTCACATCCCGAATTAACCAAGTGATTGTCCAACCCATTCTATTCGGTTACCAACGGGGATGGTTCCTCTTGAGGGATGATGCAAAGATATAATTCATTGAACTATTAGAATTTTTTTATGTAACAATACAAAATAGAGGCCTAACAGACATATACCCCGTGCATCGCACGGGCAAAAAACTAGTTTGTTATAAAGTGAAGATCACTCCAAGTCAAGGTAGTTAATTAATCAATCCAACAATTCCAAATCCGTTAGCTCAGGAAACTCCAAAGTAATGGTAGTCTTGAGGTGAAAACTAGCCTGCAGCATGCAAATAAGGTTAGAAGGACATTGAGTTCTCCTAGGAAACACCCTCCGATGCTTAAGTCAACAGATGTCCAAAAAATAATCTAGAGCACATTAATTAATTAAGAAAATTAAGTTCATATTAATTCACAAATGAATAAGGGGGGAACTTTTATACTTGGATCGTGAGCCTCATGGGCTTGATATATTGAACTTTGCCTCTTGTGTTGTAAGTAAATGTATGAGCCACATAGGCTGCTTAATAACCTCTTGATCCAAAAATAATTAAATAATATTAGGCAATTAAATAATAATTTTTAAAATTAAAAATAGCAATAATTAAGAAATAGTGAAAAGTCAATTTACCCACTCAGGATGCGGAAGTTAAGCTTCTTGCATGGAGTTGGTCCTTAGGAGATTTTTGTCCTCTGAAATGGATAGGGACTCCTTTAGCCTTTCTTGGTGCTTGGTAAGGAGAAGCATTTTTTATAATACGTAATACTCAGTAGGTCGGAGTCCTAGCTAGGTTTATGGTAGGACGTTCTCCACAATACTTAGTTTCTTGGAGACTCATTTTGAGAATCTCGTTTTTTGGAGATCTTTTCTAGCCTCTTCACACTTAGTCTCTTGGAGATTTCTTCTGCGCGCTCATGACTCATTGATAGATTGCCTTGAAATTTACATGTCTTATTCACTTTTTTACAAGGATAACAAACATTTAGAGGGGCCGATCAGAGAAAGGATTAATTAGGGAGAGAACTAAGTTGAGACTCATGCGACAATGGAGGACAACACGTGAAGACAACCATTGGTTGAGAGTTAGTCGGGCGATCGCACCAATCGAGGGTCGGTTCAATGGTTGTGTGCCTCCATATCCTAGCCAATCGATGGTTGTGTGCCTCCATATCCTATGGCACGAAGCCATCTCTTATGGGTCTCATGCTTGATGAGGGTCTTGGATAACTTTGTGCTTCTTGCTATATAGCTACCTGGAGTCACCTCTTGGGGACTTAGTCTTAGAAAGTGACATGGATATCGCGTGACTGGACGTCTCATGGGACTTTTAATTTAGTGCATTTCATGGATATCGGTTAGCTAGTCCTTTTATATGACTTACACTAAAGTATGTCCTGGATAATGCGAACTACCTCCTACGGAGAATTTGCTTGTAAATAGACGGGATAACGCGATCCTACCTCTTATGAACTTTCTTAGTTTATCTCTTGAATGATTGGGAAGTTTCCTCTCTTAGTGGAGGTGATAACCTGCAAGGGTTAGCTGTGCGAGTTTTGCAAGTAATTACTTTAAGAATTATTTATGAAGAGATTGAAAACGAATGATATGAACGAAGTAAATCTAAGTAATGATTAGTAGTAGAAGTAACTGAAGACTTTTATTTGGGACTTGCAAAGTAGTACATTCATTATATAAACTAACTTGCATAATAATGCAAATGAGTTTACAACTCATGAGTAGGATGCCATGACAACTAGGCAATGCCTCAAGGGTAATACTTGTGAAGATTATCTATATTCCAACTATGGGGTACATATCTTCCATCCATGTGTTGCAACTTATAAGCCCTGGTTTTAGTATCTCGGTGACCTTATAAGGTCATTATCACTTGTGTCTAACTTTTAACTAGTCCAGGAGTCCTGTTTCCCTCATGGGCGTTTCTTTGGGGGTTGTAAGATTTGGCAACATTTCTCTTGTGAACTTGACTCGTGAAAGCTTTTTCTCCGAGTTCCTGTATTAAGTCCAGGTTGAGTCTCAAGATGTTATCATTCATCTCTGGGGGGTAGTTCGTTACTCTGAGGCTTGATTTCCCAATTTATGTTGGGGAACTGCTTCTGTTCCATGAGTCAGGCTGAATAGACACTCATCAGTGATTGTTGCCAGAGTAGTGCGATATGCCCATAGGACGGAAATGTGTTCTTCCGCCCAATTTCCTTTAGTTGTACCCAATCTATTCTTTAGGTATTGGAAAATGGTATAGTTAGTCACTTATGCATGTCGATTGGCTCGCGTGTTCCTAACACATACAAAGAATTATTATATTATCTTATGTTGGTACCACTGCCTTAGTTTTACTACTGTATTCCATTATCCAATACCAACACTTGGGGAATCCTAAATCTCTAAATAATGCTCTTCTAGAGAAAATTTATGACCTCCTTTTTTGATATCTTCTGAAGTGGTTCTGCCTCTACCTATTTAGTAAAATAGATTACTGTCACTATCAGGAATTTCTTCTGAGCTACTGCCAAAGAAAATGATCCCAATATGTCCATTCTCCATTGAGTAAAGAGGCAATGACTCTAAATATTATATTGCCTCTGTTGTGAGATGTACTATCCCATCGTGTTCTTGGCATGGGGACAATGTCTCACCAAGGTCTCTACATTCTTCAAAAGAGTTGGCCAAAAATAGCCTTGTCTTAGGGTTTTTGCAGCTAGTGCTCTTACCCCTGAGTGTTAGCACAAGTCCCTTCATGAATCTCTCTAAGTACATAGTTCGTTTCGTCAGGGGCTAGGAAACTCAGGTCCTCATGTTAGGCTAGAAGAATCATTTCTTGTACAGCTCTTCATCTATCATGAAAAGGTGTGATGCTTGCTTTCATAATCTTTGGTCGAGTTGGGGGAGCTAGGGATGGTCCCTTCCTTGAATTATTGGACTATAGCATCTTCCATGAGTGGGTGTTTAGCATGGCATTAAGCACCTTTGCTTCTAGTTTCTCAAGCTTCAAGTGACTCGACACAAGAAAAGTTATTGTTGTGATGTTGATAGCTGCCATTGAGCTTGCTAGCCTTGGGAGTTGGTCTTTCTTTATGTTATCCTTGTGGTGATTTGTATCATTGAAAAAATTCAAATTTACTTATAAGTTCCTTCTTGGAGGCTAGATACTTGATTATCTTCTCTTCTCTTATTGAGTAGGTTTTTTTGATTTGATTGGCTACTAACTGAGAGTTGTTGAAGTGGTAAGTATCCAAGCTACTTCTGCAACGGCCAACTTTCCTCCTTTAGTAAGGGTTCATACTCTGCTTGATTATTAGAAGCAGACAAATCGATCTTAACTGTATATTCAGGCATGTCTCCTTGTGGGCTTTCTAGCACAAATTCTGTTGCGCTTCCCGATAAAGTGAAAGAGCCATTCACGTATAAGTTCCAGCTTAGGAGTGGGTTATTGGGTATGTATCTATGCATATCTACTAAGAAATCTTCCAACACTTGAGCTTTAATGGCAGGCCTTGGTTGGAACTTAATTCTATACTTGCTATTTGAACTGCCCATTTAAGTATCCTTCTTGGAGTGGGGAGGTGTGATAGTATTTGTCTCAATGGATAGTTGGCCAATACCATGACGAGGTGAGACTAGAAGTAATGGTCTGAGCTTTCTCGAACAGATAATTAAAGTCAATGCCAGCTTCCCAATCTATGTGTCCCAATCTGTTTTGCAAACCCTACAATTTGTAGGATGAAATTTAAGAGTTTGCTATAGTTACTTTTAGACTTATTTGCAAAACAGGTTTTTACAAGACCTTTTTGCTGCACAAAACTAATTTTGCAGTTTTACCTTTGTAGACACTTAATTTTAATACCAAATATTGTAAAGATAAGATATTGCAAATAAGTAAGTGATTAACCATATTTTGATAAACAAATCAAGTAAAATCAAATCAAATCATAATCTTGTGATTATGGCAAGGTATCAAGGCAAATCATGATAGACTAGTCAAATTATGTCATTTCATTCGAGTGATTATGACAAGAATTCTTATCCTATACCTATAAATAAAGACCCTCTTCATAATTCTTAGACACCAAAAAATAAAAACACAAGTTTCGAGAAGAAGTCCAAGCAAGAAAGGCGGCGATAATATTCTCTCAACTCAATAAGTTCAAATTCAATGAGATCCATGGTGATCAATGTGGCATTCAAGGCGTACATCACGGAGTTCATCCAAATGTAGCATTTAATTCGATACCAATGTCTAAACCCTCAAATTAACTTTATCGAAGACCAAATCAACTTTGGAGGAGATCAAAAGGTCAAGTCCATGAAGAAATCTTCAAGGCCGAAATTCAAGTGTTCTTGAAGTTCATGTTTGTAGTATTGTTCCCCTGTGAGTAAAAATCTTGAAAAATTGAATAGGTTAAATTGCATAATGCTACATTTGGGCCGACGTAATTTCTTGTGGGTAGGGCGTGCATGGTGCGATACGATTGAGATTCAAAAATCTCGGAATCGCACAAAAGTTCGATATTTCAAAAATTGATATCCAAACCGTCATCGTGGCGAAAAATATCCGTCTGCATCGTCCAAAATTTTGGGGCGGTTCGATCTGATATACAATTCTAATGGACCGGTTTGGTTGAACAAAGAATCGAACAATCAAATATTATCCATATTTTAAAAAGGCAAAAAGATAATCAACATGAAACTATTAATTAAAAGTTTACTTTAACTATTTAATTCATCATACAAAAATATAAATTACTATATGAATTGCCAAAACATCTCTAGTAATACTTTCAAGTTTTGATATGATATTGACTTTCCACCAACCACATATATTTAAATCATTTGTGTATTTTTAAGAAAACTCCTCAATGTACCACTCCAATTCTCCTTTGGCAATTAATTTTTCATATTATCCTCTTATAGCTAGGAAATATTATTGATATATGAAAATTGAAATTGAAGTTTATATAAGTTTATAGTCTAAATGTCTCAATTTCTTGATTAGAAGATTACTCTAGTTTAGGTGCAATTTAATAATCATTTAATTAATTTTAATATCAATTATTTTTTTAATAAGATGATGTGTCTAGTTATGATCATTAATAAGTCATATATCATCAAATTAAAATATTTTATACAAATCACATATGATTTTTAATTTAACTTATTGAGTACATTTAAATAATTATTATGATAGCATCCATTAAATAATTAATATAGTGTAACTCTTAGTAAATTAATTTCCTATTCAATTATTCATTTGATATATTGATAAAGTATTCTAATTTTTAATTTGATAATTTTTAGTATTATGTTTTATATAATATTTAATTTCAAAGAATATGTAATCAATTCACTATAAAAATGTAAATAAGATAATGATAATATATATATATATATATATATATATATAATTTTGAGGAAATTACATAGGACCAAACCCTCTATACTATTCTCGTTTACACTTTACCATATAAACTATTTATGTTTTGTTATACTTTACCACATGAACTATCATTTTTTTGCACTTTGCCTTATATGGTCAATTTTGACCCTAAAATTTTATTTTTCTTTGAATAATGACAATAATTCATTATGGTCATCCATATTGCATGCTTATCATCTTATTGTATATAAAATTAACATTCCTTAAATTCATACCTTGTTTCAACGAAATGTAGCTAGGTATTCTTAGTAGATTTTTGGGTTGCTTTGTCACGCGTAAGTTTTATGGTTATGTAGTATGAGTTTTACACTCAATCTTAATAGACATTTGCAATTCATACCAACATGACCAAAAAAGCAAAAATATTGCAAAGAAAAGAAAAATCGCCGCTAACTTTAGACATTAGCAATCAATCTTAAATATTCGTCACTAACTAATTATAAAAGAAAAAACAATATAATATTAGTCAATTAGCGATAAAAATATTCATCACTAACCATTTGGAAGAATACTCAACTACATTCTAATCAAACAATATATGAATTTAAGAGATTATTAGTTTTTTATATGGAATCATGATGGGTTGATATATATTATTGGTCTGTAATGAACCATTTCTATTATTTTAAGAAAAATAAAATTGAGGAAAAATATTAAACCCTTCATACTATTCGGTTTTTTGCACTTTACCATATGAATTATTTTTTTTTTACACTTTACCATACAAACTATACAAGTTTTACACTTTGCTCTTTTGACACCGCCTTTGAATAATGACAATATTCTTTGAATATCATGTTATTGTATATAAAATCCATGTGAGGGCAAAATCGCTTTTTCCTAAAATTCAATCTTAAATTGTTACACTTTCTCATCCCGAACTTTGTTAAAAATCTCACTTTGCCATATGAACTTTACGCAGAAAAATTTTCACTTTACCATATCAATTTAAAAGAAATTTATGAAAAACTATGTGTGTACGTGTATGTATCTTTTTCATATTTTTATTCATTAAAAATAAATTTTATTAATGTTTATCTCAATAAAGTATATTATCAATGATATAATTTTAGGGTTTACGGTTTAGGATTTAAGCATATTTATACATCATTGATATTGATTTATTTTACATAGTTTATACATCTTTGAATTATTTTATGGTTTAGACATTTTTATAATGATTTTATCACAACTTTCTCTTGTGATATTGCTTTAGATATCTACTTTTAATTCTTAGTTCAATTCTTCGCTACATATTCAAAACTCTATTATTGTGTTTAGGAATTATTTCTATTTTTTTGCAAATTCACATAATTACACGCCCGACAAAACTTTCCTTATGAAACAACTTTGGTAGATTTACCAACTACATTGATATCATACATTAATAAGTAGTGCTTAATTTCAATAGGTATTTGGTGAGCGGAAAAAAAATCATAACTGGACCACAAATTTGGTATGCATCATTTTACTGAATATTGTACCAAAATAATGAGTTCAGCTCAAAATTTTACCAAATTTTTTTCGGTATTCCGGTTCGGTATTTTAGTAAATTAAAATATTGTAAAAAAATTATAATTGAGGAATAAATATTGTAATCATAATTATAATTTTTATTTATTATTTATTTAATTTAGTATGTAAATAATATATAATCATACATAAGTAAGTAATATACACAAAACTATATACATAACAATATAAAAACAAATTCAATATGTATTGAAATTTTTGTTTTGGTTCAGTTCACTATATTGTTTAGACTTAATTTTTGTTATTTTTATGCATTAAATAGGATAAATAAATGTATGCACACAATTGTTTTCATTTTTTTATTTCAAAAACTGATATGGCAAAGTGAAAATTGTACATTGTTCATATGGCAATGTGAAATTCTTAACAAATTCATATTATAAAGTGCAACAACTTATGTTTGAATTTTAGGAAAAAGAAAATCTTGCCCTCACGTGGAGGGCATGTGCCGGAATATTCAGAGAATATTCCACCGGCGATAACTGTTGTAGGGTAAAGTGCAAAATTTGTGTAGTTTGTAGGGTAAAGTGTAAAGAAAATTAGTTCATATGGTAACGTGTGAAAAACCGCATAGTTTGGGGGGTTTAGTGTTTTTTCCTCAATAAAATTTTAGGGGTAAAAATGTCCATATATGGCAAAGTGCAAAAACTTATATAGTTCATATGGTAAAGTGTAAAAAAGGATTTAGTGTAATTTCCTCTAAAAAATTCTTTAAAATCGGTTCTAGTTTCGGATCTTTGGTTCGGTACAGCTCGGTGTGGTTCTCAGTATTGATATTTGAAAAATATACAGAACCATACCAATAAAAAATTCGGGACAGTTCGGTTTGAGAAAAGTCAAAAAGTCAATGGAAAATTTTTGGTTTGGATATCGGTTCGGTTTTGGTAATTCCCAGGTCTCGTGCACACCCCTACTTGTGGGCTTCTCATCTGAATGGGTCATCGTTCATTTTGAAGGACTTTAAGATATGGACCGGACACAATGCAAATGGAAATGGAAGAATTGTGTCAGTTTGTGGCTCAAATGAGACCTTAATTTATTTGTATTTTTATGTTTAGAACGGACCATAAATTTGTTCTTTTTTAAATTATTTTTTTTGTTATTTTAATTATTTTGTGAATTAAATGTCATTCGTATAATATGTCATGTAGATCGCACGTACACCTCTCTAGGTACGATACTGTCATGCATATTTTCAACATTTATTTTCTTCTCTATTATTTTAATCAGATTAGAAAATTTATATTGAAATCATGGAAAGCCTCCGAGAAATGTTCGAGCAACAAGGATGGAAGTCAGCCAAGAAACCATTAGGTCTATAATGAACATGTGCATTGAAGCCTGGATGTTCGTGAGAGATCACATTCTTTCATTGATCATTCGAGTTTAATGTGGCTGAGGTTTTAGGTGCGAGATCAAATCGGAGACTCGGAGTTGACATGGCTTTAGAGAATCTCTCCGAGATGTTCTCACATTCAAAGTTAGTTATAACATGAACAAGCATAACATGTTCCCCGACCGAGCCATTGAAAGAGCTCCAAAATGCGAGAATGTTCTAAAGAGCAAGGGTGGTGATGCATTTGTTGTTTCTTCTCTCGGACCATATATCCTCTTCCAAGCCAAAAGAAAATGGAGGAAACAAGAGGAAAAAGTGTAATAAGAAGGGCCCACAACAAAAGATTGAGAAGGCCCAAGACAGGATGGAAAACCTAAAGGAAATTGCTTCAATTGTGGAGAGAATGGTCACTGGAAGAGAAACTGTTCGAAATACCTAGCTTCTTAAAAGCACGGTGATGGTGAGTTATCTTTTATCGAGCCATTTTTATTCATTGATTCTACTGATACTTGGACAGTAGACTATGGAGCTACTAATTATATTTGTTCTAAGTAACCAGGGAGCTCAATGAAGGAGAACATACTTTAAGAGTTGATGATCGTGAAAATCTTGTCACTAGACCGCAAATGTACGGTGTAGCTAGTAGATAGCAGCAAGCAAGGTCGTATTCCACAGGAATTGAATATGAAGCGTATAAAGTACAATAAATATCGTACTCCAATTTTATTGAAGTGATCGGAAATCAAAAAGAGTTATCTAAACTAAACCTAAAATTATCAATTAAAATATCAAAGTATTGTTAAAACCTAGACTTCACAAGATTTCAAACAATATCAAAGAGCAATCCTGGGAACATAATCTCAACATGCTTCATCAATATTAGTTTCAATTAATGCTTCATCAAAACCAGCTTCTGTGTATCTCTGGGTTCAATCCCTAAAGTAGTTTATTCCCTCTCCCGAGTACAAACAAATTCTTGATTAATAAGAATTGAAGGTATCCCTACACAACAATTAATATCAATTGCCAAAAGCATATATACTTGAAGTAATCCCCCACAAACGTTTATAGGTCTCCTGACTCAATACCCGTTTATGTTATGAATTCATTTATCACAAGTTAGATCTCATCTCCTGGAGTTTGAACTAACAAATAAGACATACAAATTATTGGCCAGATATTCTACAAGAAATTTAGCACACGAATTCATAAATAGAACACCAGAAATAATTAAGAAGAGACAATCAAATTAGAACTAATATGAATCCACAGTTTCAATTTTGCCCTAGGATCAAGAGATCTAGCCTAACATATTTGATTGCAAATTCATAGACAAATCTGAAAACAAACAGTTTAACATTGAATTAAGTGCCAAACAAAAGCTCTAAACTATGATGATGGAACCCTCTTGTGTAGATAGATCCTTCTTCACAATCTTGAACCCTTGCGCCTTTGTAGTTGGAAGAGGTCTTATGTTGTTCTTCGTTGTATTGTGTGTTTTTCTCTCAATTTCGTGTTCTTTCTTCCTAAAAATCATGTGTTCTTGTATGTAATATTGTGTCTCCAGCTTTAGAGCTTGGTCTTCCTTTGTAGATGCTTTGAGAGATCCCTAGTATAGTCCCGACAAAATTAGGAAACAAATTTGTAGGTCCAAAGGAGTGATGTGTAAAGTTTAGAAGGGAGGGTTGAATAAACTTTACCAACTTCTCGATTTTAGTCCATTTAAACAATTTCGAGTTAACTCAAGTCACTAAGTCCTTGAGGGACAACTAGGTTGGCTTACATGGCAAAGTTACCGACTCCTGACTTGAGTCAGAGCTGTTGGTGGTATAACTTAGCTATTTTCAGCTAACACTTAGAAATGCAGTTGACTTGGTTTTACCAGCGGAAGACTTTCACCCTTAGAGTTTTTAGTACGTTTTTCAACACTTATTTTAGCAATGTTATTATCAACAAACTTAAGCAATTTAACTATCGGCATATATGAAAATAATGCGAGAAATAAAGTGCACTGAAAGTAAATGACACAAACAATTTTTATAGTGGTTCGAGGATGGGATAATTCCTCTAGTCCACTCTTCTCTCCAACTCTTGGAGGAATCCACTAGGTAACTTGACTTGGTTACAAAGTAGTTAACATCCGAGTCGGTTTGATCACAAAGCCTGCTTTGCTCCAGGACTCGAAACTTCTTCACAAGACGAGTCCCCTGTTACGTCGACTTCCTTCAAACCTTTGGACTTGATTATGTAGCCCTCCAATAGGTTCAAAGCACGGTTCAATCGGGAACCTTACTAAAACTCCTTCAACCTTGGAGAGTAGACCCCTTTTTGATGAAAAACAATTTTTCCTCTTCAATTGATGAAGTTGTCTTTCCTCAATGAGTGTGTTGGATCGATTTCCTTCGAGTTTAGGCTTGAGGATTTCTGTAAAAGCTTGAGAGATATTTGCGAGTTATTGCTTGAATGCTTGTATCTTTGGTGTTAAACTCGGTAATATTCTCTAAAAATGATTTCTCACCTTTTATAGTGCGGATTTGAAAATTTGCCCATTGAATAGATAGACACAATTTTCAAATAGCACTTCTTGGTCATTGGCTTGTCTTTTCTTGATCTGCGATAAAAGTGATGGTGACATTTCCTTGTTTTAATGAAGTGTGCGGCTTTTCGGGTTTTGACACACGCTTTAGTGCTTGCCATTGGTTCATTTCTTTTGCACCTTCCGGGATGAGCGTTTTTAGACATGGCGGCATGGACATATTATAATAATAAGTAATGTCCTTGACTTTTGTGTAACGGATCCATCACAATCGACTTGACTTGACACCCGCTTTACCCCTTTATCTTGAGTCGGCTCTAATCTTACAGAACGACTTAACTATCACACCGTGAAACAACCTTTAATAACTTGGTGACATACCTATGTCCTTCACTCAGCTGCCTCACAGTTGGATCTTCTCTTCAGTCTTCAGTCAAGTCTTGTAGTCTTCAACATGGCTGTCTTCAACTCAGCTCATGCAGCCCTATCTATTACAAGTTGAATTACATTTGAAATGGGGTGCCAACTTCCTAATCTAAGTTTTACATGGTATCATCAAAATCTATACATAAATTTCCCCAACAATTTCCTCCTTTTTGATGATGCCAAAACTTAAATAAACATCAAAGCAAATAGTGCAGAAAATGAAGAATGATTGTATAAAATGTCATTTTATTTGACATATCATTCTTTGCACTTTACAATGGTTTTACAATGTATAGACCTATACAAGGTATCAGAGCTATACAAACGTGTAAGAGCATTACATGTATCAGAGCATCCATAACTAGTATCAGAGCATTCAGGTATAATAAGGCATATATACAATGTACTTACAAGTATGTGTATTTACAGTTGAGTAAACTACAACATGAAGGGGTTCAGCCGTCTTCAACGCCTCGACTGCTTCCTTCTTCTCTCAGCCTCCTCTTCTGCTCTTCTGCGATCTTCCTCTGCTCTTCTTCTTTTTCTATCTTTTTCCTCCATTTTCTTCTTTTCATAGGTTTTTTTTTTTTGCAGAAAGGTCCTCCCTTTGCTGCATTTCTTTCCATTTACGATCAAGCCTAGCATTTTGTTCCTCATGCCTTCTTCTTGTTTCCTCATTCCTCCTTTCTCCCTCTAAGTTGGATAGCTCATCCAACCCAGCCCAGTAGATTAGCCCTTTCTTCTGGGGATCCACATAGCGAACATCTTTAGGCCTTGGCTGTGATGGAGTAACTCTGACTCTTCCACCACTACCATGCCTTTCCTTTCCCCTGCCAGACTCTGCTCCTCCTCTTGGAGTGTATTGTACAGGCGCCTTAGTAGTCTGCTGACTACTTGAAGTCTACTGCTTCTCAGCTGTTTTGCATAATTCTAATCCCTTCTCCCAGTACAAGTCCCACACATGAGGTAGAGTCATATTCTTGAAAAATCCTTCTAATGTTAGAGTTTGAAATTCCTTTATGGATCTTAGCTCAGATCCTGCATGAGGAATAGCTAATTCCTTGGGGGCTTCACAGCAGGGTAATCCTTCAACAATCTAGCTGGGGGCCCGTCGAACTCCGTTTTTAAATTTTCAATCGGGACTTGCTACTTCTCAACTACATTCTCAAAGTAAGCTTCAATGGCTTCTCGAGACTTCTTGAATGCCAATGCAACTTTCACTTCTACTGACAGATTTTGTGGCAGCTGACTCAGGATAGAGGCGGTGACATTGCCTTGTTGAGGAGTTTGGGCAAGCATTATCTTCAAGGGTGGCTTCTTCATCTCACTTCCTTCCCCCTTGCTGCTAGCTTCCCCCTTACTTTCTTCTGCTATACTTTCATCTTCCCCCTTTTTGGCATCATCACCAGGAGGTAGAGTCGACTGTGAGGATACTCCTCCAAGGATTAGATCCAGCTTCTTATTAGTCATGTCCATTTTATCATGACTGGCGGAGTGTGCTGTTATGAATTCAGACCGCAGTGCCTTCATCTCAGCTGCCATCAACTTCATCTATGTCTGGAGCACCATTATCTCTATACAAATGGTGGCCTATGTTTTTAGATGGTATGCCTTGTGTTGTGCCTTCAGAAACTCCATATCCATCTTGTGCGATCGGGTCTATCCGCGGATGTGATCCTTCTTCCGCTCTCTCTTTGAATTTGGCGTTTTCTGCACTCCATATTACCATCTTGGCAAATAGAGATTTGAAATAAATGACTTTCTCATGCCTCAGTGCTTTCGTCTGTGCTGTCCATTCCCTTATTCTCAAAACTGTGCCATGGATGTGTCCTGTCATTGTAGCATCTCCGTTGTCCAACCATTGGTTGAGTGCTGCGAATCTCTTTTCCATATTTTCTATTTCAATGCAAATGGCCTTGAAGGCTTTTCTGAAGTCGACTACATTAGCGGACTGCTCTTCAGACCACACAACATCAAAGTCAAAACCAAATGGTACCATTGTATAGTCATCAGGAGTTCTAGTTTCTTCAGCAGGACTTGGACATGGTATCTAACACTCTCAATAGCTGACTCTGCTTCCAAAGGGACTTTTGCCTCAAATGGGAAGTATTCTGTGAATAGGACCTCAGGGAAAATGGGAATCTCTCCTCCTCCTGCTTTGGGAGCCTTACACTGTCCCTTCAGGTGTTCTTCAGCTCTGTGTGCCTCGGTTGTCTCAGCGTCATCGGCAGTTTCTGCAGATGTGTTCGCCTGCTGAGCTGATTGACCCCCAACTTTCTTAACAACCTCATTGGCATCAGTTGATTCTTCCTGTTGAGTATTTTGTTCCTCAGCTGATTTATCAGCATCATGGGAAGGTAATGGCACCATAGGTGGTGGGCCATCAACCAATGTAAAATTTACAGAGGGCAACTTTGTCACTAGCTTTACCCTTTCTTTGTGCCAAGGCCTCCTCGGTGGGTCCTCTTCGATATGTCTTTAGAATCGCACATAACATCGTCATCCGTCTCCAAAATTTGACGTTGACGTGTTCTGTGAGTCATGAAGGCCACTTATTTCTTCCTTCTCCACCGACTCTTCTTGAGGGGCAAGCACTTCTTCTACTCCTTTCTTACCCATGGAAGTCTCAACCTCCACTGGGCCTTCTTTACCCTCGCCAGTCTTAACCACCGATGGGCCTTGAGCAATCCCTTTTGCGCCTCAATCTGCAGCAGAGTCTTCAGTCATCCCTTCAGTAGACTGAGCTGCTTTAGGGTCTTAGGGTCTGGCATTCTTTGAGGTAACAACCTCATGGATTGCCCTTTCACGGCCAGTCTCAACTCCCTTGTCTTCACTTCCATCCTTTGCCTTGGCCGCATCGATGCTTCATCGGCTGCGGGCGGTTGGGATTTCAGGTGAGGCATATCGGAACCATCCGAGCCTCGTCAATCCACTCGATGTACATTTTTATTCTCACCTTCGTCTCAATCTCCTTTTGAGTGGTGTCTCCCATAGCTTTCTCCAACCCTACTGGTGTGGTGGTTTGAGTTTCCCCCTCACCGCGTGCCACCCGAGTCTCGAGCTATGGGGTCACTTGAGACTTGAGACTCGGCTTCTTATCCAAATGAGTGGGAAGCCGATAGGGCGGTGTCACAACACCTTCTTTAGAGTTAGGCTTGGCTAATGTGCCTTCTACTCCGTCCTTAACTTCATCACCAATTCTCCTGGTATCTTGGTCCTCCGAGTGCACCGGGAAGTGGTGGCATCAATCACCTTCACCATTTCCATAATATCCGGGCTAGGAGAGATCATAATTGAAGAAAACTCTCATGGGCCCATTTGCAATCTCTCTCGTGCACTCTTTAGATTCTTTCAAAGGCTTGCCGCAACTCGGCTTTCTCTGACAAAGATCGCAGGTCCTTCTCCTCATCATTAGTCTCAATTGAAGAAAACTCTCTGGTGACAGAAGCACTCTCGTGCACACCCTCAATTGCTTTTACCTTTGCCTTACGCTTCTCCTCATCTTTCTTTTGGAATAGGATGGTTGCATAAAAATTTAGGTACAACGTTGAACGGACCCCACTGAATGTTTCCCAAAAACTCGGGAGTTCTTCTTCCTCGTCTATGAACTCCGGACTGCGGAATTGAGTTCTAGAATAACTCAACTTCCGGTTTCTCTCCATACATATAGTCTCTCCCTCCTTCAAAATTCGGGTATGGATGAGACATCATGAGCAGCCCTCTCCTCCTCGGTTGATCTCGCAGCCATCTCTTATTCTCTCTATTGTTCGCCAACGATTGTGTCCTCCGGGATAGGGTCACCGACTCTCCTTCACTTGTGTCGGCTTTTCTTGCATGGGGCTTGCCTCGAGCGGTGATAGATCGGTCCTAAACATCTTCTTGTTCACGTGGGCGAGTTTCCCATTCCTTAGAGGAATGCCCTTCACCTCCATCAAGTGGCCTATCACCAGGACATATCCCACGACACAGACCAACATCATTTATGGTCTTGTTCATCACATTCGAAAATTATCCCAAAGATGAACTCAACTATTTCACCTTTTTCTCCTTCATTATAGCAACCATCACCATCTTGTCCTAAACTTACTCCTTGACAGTTGATTGAAACCGCAAAACTTCATGTCCATGCACTTAGCTACCACATCCATGAGCTTGTGGTAGTCCTCCTTGATTAAGGACTTCTTTGCCGTGTAGATCGGCTTTGCGGTGACTGATTGAAACCGCAAAACTTAGCAATCTCCTTCCAAGCGGAAAACGTTAATGTCTTTCTTAGTAATCTCCTTCAACCTGATGAAGGCGGATGACAATGGCGACTAAGTCCGCACGCTTATCTTTATTTTAGTGCGATTAGTACGGATGACCGTAACTCACCATCGTGAACCTCATTGTTCACGTAAAACATCGCCACTTCTTCGGGATAAGTGTGCGAGAACTCCATAGTGAGAAACTCCTTGGACCGGATTTTTCTAGTTTATCGGAATCTTCTTGACTAGAGCTTTGTCATTCCCTTGCTTGACCATTCCTTCAAAATCCACCGTAGCTCAGTGGATTTTCTCAAATATTCACATAATCATAGGTCGGTGCCATTTTAAGATCCGAACTTGAAACTTTGAACAAAAAAATGAACTAGGGTTTTGCTTCCGGTTCCGGAAAAACTTCTTTCTTTTGCATTAGAGAGATGAATGTAGTGTGTGGATAGAGAAAATGAGTTTTGAGTATATATGGGATGTGAGGCGATGGTTTTCTTAATTCAAAAAGTTTGAAAATGATCAACGGTTGAGATTGTGTCTTGAAACCGCATTAATTTCCCTACATTAAATGCAACAACATTTATATCCAATCATGGGTAAAATGGGTACAAGCTTTTTATGACACCATAATTCACTGATGTCATGCACAAAACATTCCCGCTCATGAAAACGATCGTTTTGTCACTTAGCGCTTAAATAACTCTCGGCCATCTTCCGTAACATAACTTTGCTTCTCTCTTCACATAATAAGCACTTTACGTCTGTCCAAATAACTCGTGTTGGGAAAATTTATGTATTGATTTTGATGATACCATGTAAAACTTAGATTAGAAAGTTGGCACCCCATTTCAAATATAATTCAACTTGTAGTAGATAGGGTTGTATGGGCTGAGCTAAAGTTTGCCAAGTTGAAGACCACAGGACTCGACTAAAGATTGAAGTGAAGACCAACTGTGTGTGGCAACCGAGTGAAGCGAAGTGAAGAATCGATCAAGTGTAAAAAGACTCTCTCGGTCGGAGACTAAAAAGTCATTCCAAAATGATTGGAATCAAATGTCAAAAGGGTATGCAACGGACAAGACTTGAAGAAAGCTAAGAGATCCGTAAGAAAAGGTTGCAGAGCATTTAATTCATGGTACGATCTCCATCAATGCCGCAAGACAAGACAACAACCTACGAGTGTGATTTGAAAATTATGTCTATTTCTTCAACGGACATATTTTCAAATGTGCACTATAAAAAGCTGAGGAATCAGGTGAGAGAAGGTTACGGAGTTTAACACATCATACAAGCAATAAAGCAATAACCTACAAACATCTCTCAAGCTTACAAAGAAATCCTCAAGCCCATATTCGAAGGAAATCGATCCAATAGTCTCAGTGAAGGAAAGATTACTTCATCAGTTGAAGAGGAAAAATTATTTTCAAGAACAAAAGAGTCTACTCTCCAAGGTTGAAGGAGAAGTAGTGAGGTTCTAGATCGAACCAGTGCTTTGAACCTATTGGGGGGCTACGTGATCAAGTCCAAAGGTTTGAAGAGAGCTGAAGTAGCAGGACAACCGTCTTGTGAAGAAGCTGAGTCCTAGGAGCAACAGGTTGTGTGATCAAAGCTGAGTCGGACTGTAAACTACTTTATAACCAAGTCAAGTTACCTAGTGGATTCCTCCAGGAGTTGGCAAAGAGTGGACTATAGGAATTACCCTATCCTCGAACTACTATAAAAACTGCTCGTGTCTATTTACTTTTCAGCACACTTTATTTCTTGCTTTATTTTCATATGTACTGATAAGTTAAATTTCTTAAAGTCTGCTGATAATAACCATTGCTAAAACAAGTGTTGAAAAAATACTTAAAACTCTAAGGGTGAAAAGGTTTACTGGGTAAAACCAAGTCAATCAGATTTCTAAGTGTTAGTGAAAAAATAGCTAAGTTATACTATCAACAACTAAGTCGAAATCATTGGTGGGTAAATTTGCTAAGTAAGCCAACCTAGTTGTCCTCAAGGACTTAGCCGACTTGGAGTTAACTCAAATTATTTAAAAGGACTAAAATCGAAAAGTTGGTAAAGTTTATTCACCCTCCTTTAAACTTTACACATCACCCCTTGGGATCTGCAAGTGGTATCGAGCGTGACTCAATGTACAAGAAAGAAAGCATTTCGATCGTGCCACATGGGAAAGCAAATTAAGTCTTCTTTCAAGGACAAGCCAAGTCCTTCTTCAACTGCATATTGCACTTACGCATATGGATTTATTTGGTTCTGTTGAGGCGGCTAGTATCAGTGGAAAGAAATACACCTTAGTGGTGATGGATGATTATTCAAGATACATATGGACAATCTTTATGTGTAAAAAAAGAAAACATTGCAGAAACTACCTCAGCTGATGAGAAGAGTTCAAAATGAGAAGAGTCAAACGATTATAAAGATAAGGTCTGACAGGGGAACTAAGTTTGTCAATAGGATTATGTTTAGTGTGAGTTTTGCATGTATTTTGGGCATGAATTTGGATATAATAGGTTGATAAACATGCATTAACTCAGTAAAATGGGTCGTGTTCTCATATTGTGGAAAAGATATTATGCTTTGTTCGTTTTGCATGTAATTAACGATGTTTGGAGTACTTTTTAGGCAATTTGGAGCATTGCAGTATAGGGCCATCGAGAATCAAGCGATTACGTGAAGTATGGAGCTAAACCAAGAAGAAATCAGAGGAACCGAGTGGAGAAGAAGGACGCACAGGCAGCCTATGCGCATAGGCACGGCCCATGCGTGATCCATACATCAGGACTGAACCTTTGACTTGACGCACGGTCTGGTCATTCCTATATGCACGGCCCGTGCGTCTGATCAAGAGAAAAATAAAAGTTTCGACTAGACACACGGGCAGCCCATGCGCATAGGCACGTAGACCGACCGTGCGTCTGTGGGATTTGCGAGTTTTGCTTCGTATTGACTTAGATTTGGCCTGGGGATGTTATAAGTAGAGAGGAGGCAGACCCAGAAGAGGGGACACATACTTTTACCCTAGAAAACAGAGAAAAGAGCATCCTTCTCCTGGAGGAATCGAGAGAAAGATCGAGATCGCATCCGCGCTTGAGGATTGAAAATTGATTGAGAGATCATCGATATCCCTGAGTTTTTCTTACTCCATTGTATTCTTATTTTTCTTCTATTTCGATATGGATATGAACAATTTGTCTATGAATTCTTCGTTTCCCATGTCCGGCTAAACACCTTGTGATTCCGGGGTTTGGGATTAGGTTAATTAACTCTTGTTTTGATGCTTAATTTTAATTGAAGTTATTATTTCGAACCCTATTCGAGTACTTTGCTTTATTACTTGTTTTATCATATGGCCAATGGATTAACATGCTTGACGTGTTGATTCATAATTCGAGAGATGAGTTTCAATACTAGATCTTGAGTATTTGACATGAATACTTTGCATGATTGAGAAGTCTGTAAGTATTTGTGAGGATTTCCGATCTTACATGATTTTGGGAGTTGTTTAGCTTATGTTGAGTAGAGATGCTAGCATAGATAATTCAATCAACGTATTTATTGTGTCTCGAGAGAGAGGATAAATTATTTTGTGATTGTCTTATAGGGAAGATAGGTAATAACTTTTGCTTGATTAATCTGAGAACAAGAGAGTGATTAATCAAACCACAACCCCTGGAATCCATCCATTCACTTGATGTTTTCAATTGTAAATCTTTGCTTTGTTATTTTTATGATAAAATTTTTTTAGTTTTACAAAACAACCATCACAATTCGATCGTCTAAATAAAAATAGTGTTATTATAATTCTAATACTTAGTATATTAATTTATTAGTCTCGTGGATCGACCTTACTTACCCTATCTAATAACTACGCCGTTCATTTGCGGTGAAGCTAAAAATAACGCGAACAAGTTTTTGGTGCGATTCAGGGGATTAATTAAATTTTTAGTAATAATATTGCGATAAATAGTATTATTTTTAATTTATATATTTTTCTTTTTATTTTGTTAAGTTCCACTCCTACAATTTGATTTGTTTCTTTTAGTTTGTTCAGGTAGTGCATGAACACTCGCTCAAAGCGAAGGGAATTAGCACCGTTCATACCAGAAGTTGAAGCTTTCGCCAGGCAAATAAGTGCAGCTACTAAACGAGCAGAAAGAGATCTAGATCATACTATGGAGGTTGTGGAAGAGAACAATGGTGATAACAACCAGAACAATGGGAACAATAATCAGGCACCTATACCAGAAGTTTCGGCAGTCCAGCGACAAGCGATTCGCGATTACTTTCGCCCTCAGACAAATCACAACTATGGTGGAATTGCCCACATCCTGATTAATGCTAATAACTTTGAGTTGAATTTGGCGTTAATTTCAATGATTCAACAGAAACCGTTTGGGGGATTTGCAAATCGAGGATACCAACTCTCATCTTGCACACTTCATGCAAATCTGTAACACGATCAAGATGAATGGAGTGTCAGATGATGCTATACGTATGCGCCTATTCCCTTTCTCTTTAAGGGATAAGGCAAGAAACTGGTTAGGCACATTGACTCAGGGGAGTGTTAACACTTGGGATGATTTGCGCCAAGTTCTTATTCAAATTCTTCCCACCAAGCAAGACACTACAACTTAAGAGCGAGATCACTCGTTCCAGACAATTCGACTAAACCACCTGCACGAGTCCTAGGAGAGATTCAGAGATCTTTTGAGGACGTGTCCGCAACATGGGTTCCCGGAGGATCAACAACTTTGTTTCTTCTACAACGGGTTGTTGGGGCGCATAATATCCTTTGTGGATGCCGCAACAGAGGAGCTTTACTTGCAAAAATCCCACAAGATGCATTTCATTTCTTTGGAGAGATGGCGATGAATAGTTATCGGCCTTCCGAGAGGACAAACATCAAAAGGTAGTTGAAGTTTCTAACTCGACCCGATCAAAGCATTAACGGCTCAGGTGACTATTTTGACAAATCGGTTAAGTGTTTTTTTTCAAGGGCAAAGCAAACATGGCTGCAAATAATGGAGGAGTTTAACAAGATTCTATGGAAGAGGCTCATTATGTCAATAATCGAAATTTCAACAATTTCGAAATAATCCAACTCCTACTCATTATCATCCGATTTGAGGAATCACGAAAATTTTCATATGCTAACACGAAGAATGTGATCCAACCACCACCAGGATTCAATGTGTCAAATGGAGTTATTAATGCGGAGGCAAAGCCATCTATGGAGGACGTTAACTTGCTTCATTTATGAGTCGATGAGTTCATTTATGAATGAAACGAGGAACCAATTTATTAAAGATGAGGCTACGTTGGACAAGATTGAGGCACATGTCATGCAATTGGCTAACACTTTGTGGGCTCACAAATGAAATATCTAGAAACTCGAGTTGGCGATTAGGCGCGATCGTAGGTGGACATCATCGAAGGGCAAATTTCCGAGCAACACTAAAGTCAACCTGGAAGGAACAAGATAACGCCATTCATCTAAGGAGTGGTACAAAGTACAAGGGGCAAGTTTCCGGTATTCATGAAAAATTGCAACCACGCATGGCCGTGCGTCGGCACGCACGGCAGCCCATTCATGGTGTCGATCAACAAATCTTGACTCCTAGAGATGAAGACACTGTAGCAAATGGCGAAGTTGAGGTCTTAGGTTTCATGTAGTTGCATGTAGAGAACTTAGGTTGCATTGAATTAGAAACACGTTTATAGTTTTAGCATGTTTACTTTGCTTTAGTAGGTCTTAGGGAGTGAGTAAACCTGGTTTTGATGTGTGCGATACGACTTGGGGATATTTTGAAAATTCTTGTCTTTGTTTTGATTTGGGTGTTGAGTGCGAATTGATCAAGATGAGAATGGATGATATGGAGCATGTGACTACTGAAAATATGGATTTTATGCTTTGATTTACGGATATGCAAGCCTATGAGCTTTTGAGCCTTTACTACTTTCATTATATGCGGACTTGTTTGTTGTTATGAGTCTATCATTCATGTTTGTTAGAACTCTAGAACTTGCTTTGGTATCTCTGTCAAAGCCACATGTTGTATGCCATTTGTGAAAATGATTTAAGGCCAATTTTGTTTAAATTTTCAAGCATTTGGCCTACCCAATGATATTGAATTCCTAGTTAACCAATTTGAGCCTGTTGCCTTATTTTTTGATAGCCACACCTTCAAATTTAACTTGATATATCTTTTGCCCTAAACTTGAGCTTATAACATTGAGTAAGTGGTTGAATGAGGTTGGATCGATGAAGTCAATAATATAGATGATTGTGTGAGAGTTGGTTTATGGGAACAAAAGAAAAGAAAAGGAGGAAAAGAATGATGAATACTCATGAAAGAGTAGGAAAAAAATCGACTCTATGATTGGGTTTGTTATGAATAAACTTGTAGGTCAGGTGTAATATGATTTGAAAAAGTTTGGTTTTACCAAAGAAAAAGGATATGAAGAATTGATGGAAAATGGTGTGGTTTGAGAAAGCATAGACTATTATTAGTTGGTGTTTTTATATGAGGTTTGTTGATTCAAATGAGACTATGCTTACCACTATATGCTCGAGTTTGAGTCACTTTATCCATATTTTCCTACCCTAACCAAAGATCCTTCATTACAACTGAATGGCAAAGTCCTTTTTGATTCATGAATTGCATACACTTTAGTGGCGGAGATCTAAGACGATTTGCAAGCTTATGGTAGTTCTTCATCATTGATAAGTGTTGGGAAATTTATTTATTAGATTTTGATGAATGCCATGTAAAACTTAGACTAGAAAGTTGGCATCCCATTTTCCTTGTAATTTGCATTGTAATAGATAGGGTTGTACGAGCCGAGTCAGGTCGGCTATGCCTGGATATACAAGAAGTCAATCAAGACTAAAATGAAGACTCATTGTGAAACAAAATTGAGTATGGCAAGGAGGAGAAGTCAAGAACTCGATCAAGGAGTATCAACCGGGATTCACCGTGTGTGAAGTATCGACAAAGTCAACTCAAGAAGCCAAGTTAAGTTGAAGTGACAGATGAGTCTTTCAATCATTGAGCGCACTCAAGTCACCAGGGAAAAGGCAAAATGCAAAGAGAGACAATCGAAAGAATCCGTTGCACATAAGTCAAGAATATTACCTAAACAAGTAATACTTCCATGTTGCCATGTCTTAAAGTGCTCACCCCAAAAGCGTGCAAAAGGAATAAACCAATGGGAAGCACTGCACCTTGTGTCGACTCAAAAGTCAATGCTCATAATACGAGGAAATGTCAATATCAAGGATCGCAACAAGACAAGCCAACGAACACAAGTGACTTTTGAAAATCAACCTATCTGTTGTGACGCCTCCCTATTACTATACCGAAAATATATAAATAGTAAAACTAGGCCACAAACCCTATTTAAAACGTGTAATTGTTTTTTATCCACAAACAAAAGATGTAACCAACCCTGTTATTAAACATAACAACCATCCACGTGATCAAACGCGTAACCCCACATCACCCTGGCTATTTACATGGATATATTTGCATCGAGTTCTTTAAAGAGGGTACAACCCTAAACCAAAATATAATACAAGACCATAAATGGAAAGGTGACTCATCAATATAGCCCAACAAAGTCGTCATCCATGTACACTATCCTCAATAACCCGTAGGAGCTCCAACACCGCCCAAGAAGTCCATGAAATCCAAAGATCACCACACTCACCTACAATGCATGAACTACATGAGCTAAAGCTCAATAAGCAAAATCATGCATGTTAATGAGATGATATGAATTACAAAAGCAATGTACCCAAGATACCTTCCAAGAATGCATGTTCATGAATAAAAATATTTCAACCAAATTCCTTTTTCTTTTATCGGGCCCTTGACCTCTACTACGCACCGGAAAAGAGCTCAATATCAATTTTCAAATGGCCAATAACCGATTGACACAAAGTAGGGCCCATCCTCTTGTGACCGCCGGATGTCCGCCTCATGCCTCGCACCCGCGATCCACAAGAAGTCATCCCACTCCGCACCAACCATAAGGGGTACTATCAAGTGGACCATCCTCCCGTGACCACCAGCGTCCGCCTCATGCCGCCCCTGCGATCCTCCGGGGAAGTCATCCCACTTGCGGTACCCAAACATCATATATATAAGCCACACAGGCATCGGTGCACTAGTAGCGGCCAACCAAAATATTTTCTTTTCAAGAAAATCATGTCGTGCATGCCTCATTTCAACAATACTCACATGTTGTGCATGCACGTCACGAATGCCAATGAATGACATGCTCAATGAAACAATAATCATCACACTCCAATATCCACCAAGCAACATACGAATATCAATGTTTCCATAATGCATCCATCAAGATACAAGAATCGCATTAGTATAAATAAGACAGAAATACCATGTTCATGCATTGTAGTTGCGGATGGATTTTTACTTACCTTTCACCGTTGGGTGTTCAATGAAAATTTGCAAAATGTCTTTCCCATTAACCGTACATATAATCAATCAGTAATGACACAAGGCATTATTTCGTAATATTAATTCATCAATGAGTTTATTAGCCTAATCCCATGAGGGAACCGAACCTATAGATATATATTAAACTTAACGTGTTAAACATTATAAATATTGAATCTTATAATTCAAACCCGACAAACCTCGATTCTCCCGTGTATGAAATTCAAATAACAAGACATTGAAACTAATCTTGTTTATCTATTTTATTATATTCTCCTAATTTACAATTAATAAGGAAACACAGTTATTTCAAGCAACAGTAAAAAAATACTCTCCAAAAATAAATGCTTATATTCAAATTGGTTGCTTAGTCAAGCACTAACCTATTTCTTTAATTATATGATAACCAACACCTATATGCTATTCCTAAGAAATGGTTTAAATCATTTATATATAGTGGGTGATTGAACACCTTTTTAAGTTTCAGTGCAAATTTTGAATTTCAGAAATTTGAACAGAACTAATTCATAGAATAACAATATAACACTTACTAGTTTCATTTGTATAATTGGAACAATTCATCAAAAAATCTTCATCGCCTTTCCTTTCTTCCTCTTTTTTTTTTCTTTGTACTGTTCGGCCCGACACCCATTTTTATCTTCTTTTTTATTGAACCGTGAGTATTGGTTTTTACTTGTCCATGAGGCGGTTGATTTTAAAATACAATGTTTCAATACTTATCACTTAAGGGAAGCCATCTATTACTTCTATATGGATAATCACTAACCATGTATATAAATATAAATGTGTTTGTGTGTACCTTTAACTGACGTGTGCCATATATACAATTATATATAATATATTTAACTCATATGTGAGTGGGAACTAAGACAATTATAAGTATATATATTAATAAAACTATTAATCTTAAATAATATAACATCTTAGTATCGGTTCTCGATCATAAGTTACATTAATACGTTCAATCAATTTTATCGCATCTTGTATCTTCTAATACGCACAATGTTGCTACTTTTCACCCTTAAATTTACCACGTGTAGCCTTGTAAGTCTTATCCTTTCAATGTTACCACATGTAATTCAATAGCTAGCATCAAATAGTCCATGAATAATTTCTTTTCCTTTTTTTTCAACTACTTAAATTAGTAATCCAACGGCTAACCACTATAAGTGAGTTCTAAAATTATAAATCTAACCATATCGTATAAAATAATCAGATTATGCAAATAGCACATAAACAACATGGAATGCACGAACTACATTGGCCAAAGTGAGAAGTGTGAGGCTCGGGTATTACATCTCTTCAACGGACAGATATTTGAAAGTTCACTATAAAAGGTCAAGAATCACTTTGAGAAAATGTTACCTTGAAAACCTTGATTACTAGAACTACGAGCAAGAACGCAATACTCATTCTCAGAACCTCGAAAGATATTCTCAAGTTATTCAAGCAAATCCTCAAGCCCTACATCTCGAGAAGGAAATCGATCCAACACCAAACTCGTGAATGAAAGATAACTTCAAACTGTTGAAGAGGAAACTTTTGAAGAATCAAAAGGGGTCTACATTCCACGAAGGATTGTAGGAAGGTTCAAGGTCGAACCAGTCTCGAGTTTTTGGAGGGCTTCGTGATCAAATCCAAAGAGCTTGAGCAAGTGAGTCAGTAGTAGCAAGGCAAACCGACCGTGAAGAAGCCGAGTCATACGAGAAGCCACCGAGTGATCAAGACATCTCCCGATCGAGTCCAAAAGGATCAAGTCAGTTGTGTGATCAAGACTTGATCCGGACTTTACCACTTTGTATACGATCAATACCTAGTGGATTCCTCCAGGAGTTGGAGAAGAGAGGAGTAGAAGAATTACCCCATATTCGAACCTCTATAAAATTTATTGTGTCATTTACATTTCAAAGATTTAATTTCTCGCATATCATTTTATATCTCACGATAATTTTCCATCCAACTCGATAATTAACAAAGTGCTAAAACCAAGTGTTAAAACAAACTTAAAACAAATTCAAGGGTGTTAAGTCTTCCGCTGAAAATCTCATCACAACCAAGTTAAGGTTTAGACTAAACAAATTGAGTTATTCTATCAACAGCTCAATCGAGTCCGGTGAGTGGCTAACTCTATTTGGTTAACTAACCTAGTCATTGTCCCTCAAGGACGAGAGCTGTATTTAACTCTATATTATTTTAAAAGGACTGAAATCAAAAAGTTGGTAAAGTTTATTCAACCCTCCCCCATTCTAAACCTTACTCATACCCCTCGGGACCTACAAGTGGTATCGTGAGCGGTTGGTTCATTGAGCCTTCCGCATCGTTACTTGAACTAGATCTCCAATCTTTCAAAGAAGTTTTTAACACTTGTTCTTTCAAAAGCCATTTTTAAAACAAAGCAAAGTTATTATCATGGAAGCAAATTTGACACACATTCCTATGTTCACCATTGAAGAATTTGATGACCGGAAAATACGTATGCGGGCTCATCTATCGCTTTACATGATGAGATGTGGATAGTGATAGAGGATGGGCCACCGCAAATAATGAAGGTGAACACAAATGCAAGGAGAGTCATTGTACCAAGGAGAAGAGATCGCCCTCCTAGACCAAATATGGTTGAAAACCAAGAGTCAATGGAAAATGATGACAAAAAAGATACAACTTGGACAATGTGGCCAAGGATATACTTTACAAGACTTTGGACAAAGCCATGTTCAACAAAGTCAAATCTTGCAAGAGACAAAGAAATCAAATGGGATAAACTGACTTTAATTTGTGAAGGATCTCGAGCAAATTAAGAAAACAAATTATCTCGTTGTTCAAAAATTTGAAAATTTTAAAATGCTTGCGGTGAGACAATGGATCAACTAGATGCTAGATTCACTGAAATTACAAATGAGCTCTCAAAGACTTGGAAAGGAATACACACAAAAGGAAATGTGTATGAAGATACTAAGAAGCCTCCTAGGTGAGTGGGAAATGAAGACCATGGCTCTAAGGCACTCGATGGACCTATGAAAAACATCCAATCATGAACTATTCTCGGACCTAAAAAATTATGAGTTTGAGCCGAGAAGAAAGGATCAAGAGAAACAATTTGATCTAAAACAACCGCACTTATAGTTAAGGATGGGAAGAGAGCCGAGGTTAAGGAAGCCATTGACTAGAGGAAATTGCCCGATGGTTAAAAGATTCAACAAGTTCTTCAACAAGAACTACAAAAGGAACAAAGGTGAATCATCCGAGAAGGCATTCGGATCCCTCCAAGTCAAGGGAAGATAGGCCACCAAAGAGAGCCGAGTATCAAAAGGTCGAATATCAAAGAGCCGACAATCCAAGAAATGAGAGAGCTGACCAAAAAGTTGAAAACCCGTGTTGGAATTGCGCAGACAACCAGGACATTTTGTTATTGATCCATATCCTCGTAGTCAACAAATACAGAATGAAGAAGAAAAAAAGTCTTGAGAGGAAGAAGACAAGAAAAGAAAAAGGCAATATTGGTCACGAGATCTAATGAAACAGCTAAGGCAAAAGAAGCGCGGAACTTCGAGAGTAGTGAAGTCGACTACTCAAGTGACTCAAGAAGAAGCCTTAACTGCCTAATGGCCAAAGAACAAGATCAACCCGACCAAGAAGATGAGGTACACTCTAACTCATCTCACTTAGATTCTAGTGATAGTGATTGTGACACACACACTTCATCACCCACTCCATCTTTATGATTCATTAGGCAAGATGATGAAAGACTTTGAGCACATTAAATCCTCTCACACGCTATTAAATGAGGAAAACAACCGACTCAAAAGCCAAAACTCACAAAATGACTAAGGAGCCGAGTGCTCTAAGTCACATAGCCGATGAGAACAAAGAGTCAAGGCCGAGAATGCTAAACTAATAAGCAGAGATAGTCGCTATAGAAAAGAGAGAAAATGATCTCAAAAATGTGATTGCTTCATTCCCAAAGGCATCTAAATCATTGGATGACCTTATCATGAGCCAAAAAGAATGTGGAGACAAGACAGCATAGGATTCAATTCCTTTGTGCACAAATCAAACTCAAGAGTGATCTTGGAAAAAGGATCTTCAAGTAATGAAGCATCTAAAAATCCAAGACACCAAATATTGCACACACATTCATTCCAAAGCACAATCACAAACAAACTGGCTTTGATATAAAGGAAAAGGAAAATATCCAGATTGAGTATCTTTGAGAGGACAAAACTGAGAAGAACTCGTGAAGAAGAAACAGAGCTACCGTAATCCCCGTAAGTTCTATCAAAGGAACACAAATGATGGGAATTGTAGAAACTACCCAAGTCAAGTGATTGGAATAATGTGATATATCGGCAAAGACCTATGGAATACATGCCAAAATGGCAAAGGCCAAAAACTCAACAAAGGTCATTCCAAAGGCAAAAGAGCTATCATCAAGACACATATGCGCCAAGCACTATACTCGTAAATATCACAACTACCCAAAGAAGGCAATTGCTAAAACACACACACATGCATATAGACAAAAGAGACAAATTATGAACCTAAAGCCCCAAAGCAATTTGCCAAAGGGAATTATGATTATGGCACAAATAGATGGCAACCTCTTGAGTCGAGTCGATCATTTGGCTATAAGTTGGTTGGATCATCTTACAAAGACTAACCCCTCGGACCTGGCAAGTATGGGTACCTAAAAACGATTTCCTTGATTGCGGTTCAAGAATGATGAGTGCCAAGGAACCTGGTACATGGATAGTGGTTGTTCCGCATATACGACAGGAACAAGAAAATCACAAAATTGAAGGAGATTAGAGGCGCAAAAGTCATATTTGGAGAAAATGAAGATCCAGGGAAATAAGAGGCACTCGGATCCATCAAGAAAAAATGGATTAGAAATCACGATGTTGCTTATGTCGAAGGCCTCAACTTCAACTTGTTAAGCATCACCAACTCGTGACAAGGGCTATAATGTTGGATTCAATATGGGAGTATGCCAAATCAAAGATACTCAATCAAATGAAGTGGTGTTGCAAGGATCCGCATGAAGAACATGCATGTGGTAGATTGGTTGATTTGCCATACCAAGCACTTGTCTCTAGCAAAGAGTACAACCGAATCAAGTTGGTTTGTGGCACAAGATCTTGAGTCACCCGAATTTCAAGACAATCAAAAAGCCTCGCAAGGAGTAATCTTGTCGAAGGACTACGGACTCGATGTACAAGAAGGAAAGTGTTTGTGATGCATGCGGATGGGAAAGCGGATCAAATCATCATTCAAAGAGAAGTCAAATCCATCTTCAACAAGGATATTGCATCCGTTGCATATGGATCTATTTGGTCCATTGAGCCACTAGCATAAGTGGGAAGAAATACACTCTAGTAGTGGTGGATGATTATTCAAGATATACATGGACAATCTTCATGTGTAAAAAGAAGGAAACTTTGCAAAAGTTGCCTCAATCGATGAAAAGAGTTCAAAATGAGAAGAGTCAAACCATTATAAAGATAAGATCGATAGAGGAACCGAGTTTGTCAATGGAATAATAACTCGATATTGTATTGAAAATGGTATAGCTCATGAATTATCTGCAAAGGAATCCACAAAGAAAAAGAAGAAGCATAACTCTCAAGGAAGTCGCAAGACCATGCTAGTGTTCGGATCGCTAAAAGATTTTGGGTCAAGCCATCAACACTCGCTGCTATACTCAAAATAGATGCATGATAAATAGACAAATGACAAAGACTCCTATGAAATATGGACAAGGAGAAAGCCAAATGTTGGGTACTTGAAATATTTGGATGCAAATGTTTTGTCCACTACAATGGCAAGGATAATCTAAAGGCTTTTGATGCTAAAGTCGATGAATGTATCTTTTTGGGATACTCGGTTGAAAGCAAAGCCTATAGAGTGCTAAACAAAAGGACTATGGTCACATAAGAGTCTATCCATGTGGTTTTTGATGAACCCAATATAAATGGAGAAGACATTGAAGAGTTAGTGATAAGCTAAATCAGCCAACTATGCGTAAGAGTCCATATGTTGAAGTCAAGCCGAGCAATTAATCAAGGTGAAGATGAGATAGTGAATCTCAAAGACAAATGGAGAATCTGCACTAAATGATGATGAGAGAGTCGCTCAAGATAACACAAATGCAAAGACGACTAAACCAAGTCGACTTACTCCAACCTCGATGTGAGATGGCCGAGAGACCATCCACCGAGCTAGTCATTGGAGATGTAAGAGATGGTGTAAGAACCATATCCAAAGCCCAACAAGAAGCTATGTTTACTTGGTTTATTTCCCAAATAGAGCCAAAGGATGTGTCACAAGCATTGGATGACACACATTGATTCAAGCCATGCAAGAAGAATCAATCGGTTTGAAAGAAACAAAGTATAAGAATTGGTACAAAGACCAACCCATCAAAATGTTATTGGCACAAAATGGGTTTTCGAAACAAGGTGAATGAGGAAGGTTACGTGGTAAGAAATAAAGCAATATTGGTAGCCAAAGGGTATTTCCAAGAAGAAGGAATAGATTTTGATGAAATCTTTGCTCCTGTTGCAAGATTAGAAGCAATAAGGATGTTTCTTGCCTATGCTGCACACAAGAACTTCACTGTATATCAAATGGATGTGAAAAGTGCATTCTTAAATGGATTGTTGGAAGAAGAAGTCTATGTTGAACAACCTCCAGGATTTGAGCAGCAGACTCTTGGAGATAAGGTGTACAAGCTCAAGAAAGCCTTATATGGATTGAAACAAGCAAGAGCATGGTATGATACATTATCTCAATTTCTGACAGATAATGGTTTCACCAAAGGCAAAGTGGACAGAACACTCTTCAGAATTCAAGATGGAGAGAGTATACTGCTTGTTCAAATATATGTGGACGATATCATTTTTGGATCCACAAACAAAGAGCTGTGTGATAAGTTCTCAAACCTCATGCAAGGTAAATTTGAAATGAGCATGATGGGAGAGCTGACATTCTTTCTAGGACTTCAAGTTAAACAACCGAATGACTAACCTTCATAAGTCAAACAAAGTACACCGGAGAATACATCACCAAGATACATCATCAAGATGGATATGGATGCGATGGCAAGCTCCGTGGATCAAACAAGATACATAGTACTTATTGGATCACGCTCTATCTCACAACAAGTAGCGCGGACATCACCTTTGCAAAGTAGGTGTATGTGCAAGATTCCAATCTACTCCAAAGGAAAGCCATATGATCGCAAGCTAAGAGAATCCTAAGATATTTGAAGGGATGCCAAGAAGTTGGCCTATGGTATCAAAAAGGAAGGTGGATTCAGCTACTGGTTTACTCGAAATCCGACTATCTTTGGATGTAGAGTTGACGTGAAGAGTACTTGGTACATGTCAAATGCTTAGAAACAGATTGGTTTCCTGGTTTAGCAAGAAGCAAAACTCAATAGCCACATCCACAAAAGCCGAGTACATAGTTGCGGGCAATTGTTGTGCCCAAGTCTTATGGATGAGAAAACAACTCGAGAGATTATGAAATTAAAGAAAATGAAATTCCAATTATGTGTGATAACACAAGTGCTATTGCAATCACTCGTAACCCCGTGTTGCATTCAAGAACAAAGCACATTGATGTCGGTATCATTTTATAAGAGATCATGTTCTCCCTCTTTTTCCAAGAATTCATGCACTATGTTGAAAAGAAAGACATCACCTTGGAATACATCTCATCCGACAAACAATTAGGCGACATATTCACAAAGCCATTATGTGAATCAAGATTTGAAGAACTCAAGCATGAGCTAGGGTTAATTGAGCTGAGTTGACACTAAGAAAACTCAAGAGATGGAACGTGAAAAGATGAAAATAGAGCAGAGCGTGTGAATCGAATAAGTGAATCGACCATATCGGAAAGCCACCAGTATGTCGAGAGTTAATCGACAACCGAGTCACCATACGAATAGAGAGAAGAAGAGTTGAGTCATTTATGCGGAGCTGAGTCATTTATGAGCTAAGTGACAAAAACGCATCGTTTTTTAATAAGCGGGAATGTTTTTAAGGATGACATCAGCGTAATAATGACAGTGTGATCTAAAGTCGCACGACAAAGCCTATGATTGGATATAAATGCTGCCGCATTAAATACGGGCAATTAAATGCTAATCGTCGTGCTAAGCAACTGAGCCATCGATCTTGATCAAATTTCAAAACCGAAAGCACGCCCTTTCATAACCAATATATACCATTTTGTTCGTTTCTCTCACATTTCTCAAAACTGTTCATCTCTCCAAAAGCAAAGAAAACATTTTTCTCTCAAAACCCTACCAAATCTTCAAAACAAGTTCGTTCGGTAAAAACTCGTAAAAATGGCATCAACCTATGATTTCACCAAGCTAGAGAAGCAAATCCACACCGGTTCTACCGTGGATTTCGAAGGATGGTTAAACAAAGGTTTTAGATGAAACCCTTGTGAAGAAGATAGCCGACAAAATCGAGAAATCTGATCAAACCCTTTCTCACGATGGAGTTCCAAATGACATACGTTGAGGAGGTAGCACGATTCTACGTGAACACCGAGGTTCACGATGAGGGCATCAAATCCTCTATTCACGGAAATGACTTCACCATTACTCTGAAGATCTAGTGGAGCATTGTTTGTTGCCGTCGGAAGGAGTGTCGGAGATATTTGAGGCTAATGTAAACTTGGTCGCTTTGCATGGAAGGAGTGGCCGGACCTGAATGTGATGCGAAGGTGGTTTACATAGGCGATAAGAAGTCATGAAGGACGATTATCACAAGTTGATGGATATCGTTGCAAAATGTGTGGGTATGAAGTTTGGAAGCTTCAATCAACTATCCAAAATGAAGTTGATCGTCATGGCTGCGATCATGGGGAGAAGAAGGTTAACTAGCGAAATTCATGTACAATAGACTGCGCGAGAATGTTGGAAATAAGTCTTTCAAGGACGATAGGTCATTCGGAGGTTCTTTGGGCTATGGCCTTGTAGTTGGGCGGTTGATGGAGGTGAAGGGTGTTCCACTCCGACATGGAAAGTCGTTCCATGTCAATAAGAAGATATTCCGGCAAACCTCTCGGAGCCCAAGAAAGCTTATGCCAAGAGGGCGGACACGGTGAGGGGAATCACCACCCTGAAGAAACAGATTGTTGCCTCCCTGGAAGAATAAAGTCGCCATGCACTGAAAGAAAGAAAACGATTGCCCTACGCAAGAAGAAGAAAAAGATGCACCCGCCCACTGTAGCCGTGTCTCCCGCCCGCGGCCGCGGTGGAGAAGGAATCTTATTATTACCTTCTCCAGAATGAAGAAGAAGAGGATCGCCAAGCGAGAAAGCCACCGCCTCTAAGGCAACTCAAAGGCCTTTACCTTCGAGGAACCTAGGAAGTAGAACTGACATTCCTCTGGTGAAAACCAAGAGAAGGAGAAGACTCACCAGCGTTGAGCTTGAGAAGACAAATGAGTCCCGCTCACTCACCGAAAAGATCTATGAGACTCTTGAAGAAGTGCGATCTCGAAGTGCTTGATGAAACCGCCAAGTCTCACGAGGCCGATCAAGAGGCACATCGAAGACCCGATTGTGGATAAAAGAGCTTAGGAACAAGAAATAATCGAGGCAATGAGAATCTCCTATCGGCAGGACGGTGTATCCACCGCGACGACGCCATCGAGGACGAAGAGCAACAGAGTTTGCTACCCTCTATTCCTAAAAAGGAAGGGCAACAGGGAGAGGATGATGATGATGATGTAATGATGTACTCTCCATTGTATCCAGACATCCAAAATCGTCTGCGAGAATGGAGAAAATGGAAGTTGAGTCACTCTAGGGTGCAGTTTGAACACCCAGAGTTTATTGATGAGGAAGAGGAACTCTTCAAGTTTCTCGAAGTTGATACAGTGCTGCAAGCTCTTGATGAGGATAATTGTATTAATATGCTGCAAATTCGGAAGGAGAACGAACAGGCAAGAGCAACTGAGGAAGCAGAGGCGCGTGAGAAAGCCAACATTTGTCCTCTTCATCGAACCGGTGATCACACTCATCCGCATATAGATGTAATGATGTACTCTCCACTTGATCCTGGCTGCGACGGAGGAGATAAAAATGCAGCAAGCCATGCGGGAATCCAGGATAATGCATGAGCAACAACGGTGACGGAAGGACCGGAGAGTCTTCCAAATCTCACCGGAGATTGATCCGTTGGGAGTGGTACAACAGATTGCCACCGTTATTGCTTTGCAACCACTTCCCACTCACCCCGGAGGATGGATCTAAGGGAAATGGCGATGAAAATGGGAACTTGGGGACCCAAGTCGAGCCAACCCCTGTTGAGGGTGTCTTACCACCTGCCCCCATGGGTAAACACTCAAAGGACACGATCAGAGTCCGGAGAAGAGTGACCCCATCACAAGTCACTCACCGGTGTGCCACCGAGAGGGAAACTCCCCACGCAGCTAGGTTGGAGGATGCTACCGACTCCACCCCGAATCTAGGAGGCAAAGTGGAGAAGGAACAAGAAAAAGAACCACATCAAGTTGTCACCGACGACGCCGTATAGTTAACTGCTCACCAAGTGCCAATAGCTGCGGTGAGGACGCTGATGATGTAGTCGAGGCACGTGATGGATCTCCCCGGAGTTAACACTGGCAATGAAAGCGTAATCCACGGAGTTGAGACTCCTGTGGATGCCATTGCGAAAGATCCTAAGATAGCTGCGCTGTCGAAGGGGATTGTACAGGCCCGCCTGCATTGAGACCAAGAGGTAATGTAGGCCTAAGGGAGGTTGAGACTTCCCTAGGTAAAAATCAAGGAGATAAGAGCATTCCTCGGACCATAATTGCTGATTCAAAGGAGGAAATCAATGCTCTTCATGACTCCCAGATGATCCCGATACAACCTTCCCGGGATCTGCGCGATGAAGTGAGTCTACCCCAACCGCACATCAAAAAGACTCAAATGAGGATGCTTTACCAAATGCGGGTAAGCGAATTCAAGGCTGCTCGTCAAAAGTTCAATTTTGATGATGAGCCAGTCTTCAAGACTTCATCATCGTCCGATGACAATCGATGGTGCAAATGAGGACACGCAAATTCATTTAGAAGAAGCCACTAAGGCCGGCGAAGGCTGTTAAAACAAATGAGCCTCGATCAGCACCGGCCAATCATCTCACCAAGGCCCGGTGAGAACGAGTCATCTCGCGAGCTCCCAAAGTCAGCAGCAGGAATGCGACTCAACCTGAATCATCACAAGCACGAACAGTGAATCCTCAATTCCATATGTGCGTGATGATGTGTTTGAAGAAACCTTTCCTTTCCAGTTGAGATGCCCGACCTTGAAGAGTAAACAACCCGTGAACAACGCCGTTTCAATGTTCGACCAGATCCACTCATTCCCACCGACTCCATCATCCCAACAGACTTTGATTTTGATGTTGCTTTGGCCGCCACCGAGACCGAGGTGACAACTGAGGTACGGGAGGTCTTCAAGACAATCCTTGCAGAGATTGAGAAGATAGAACGGCACCAGGCCACATTGGATATGCGGCTGGACAACAATGATGCAACTCTTACAAACCGATTTGCACGGAATAGTGATTAGAAACCGAATGGTGTCAACAACAACGACAATGCGACTTGAGCAAGTCGATACTTCAAGGCATTATACAACAAAATGTTGATCTGGAGCGCTGATAATGCTGACATGAAGACGAGGATGCAAGAAAATATTGATAGAATGCATGCCTCCCATACCACCGAAATGGAATAGCTGCGAAATTTCATCGAAAGGAACTTGGCGCGTAGAGGAGAATATGAATGAAACGTTCACCTTCTTATGGCTGAAATGAAGCCGGGTGGCGGCCGAATCAAAAGTCACCCGCTCGAAATTTCGAATAAAGATACTCCGCAGCCAGAATTCCAAAGAAACTCAGCTATCATGTTTCATGCTTGTCGGCATGTTTCAGGGTTCCTCTCTCCTTTGATGATGCCAAGAAGGGGAAGAGGAATACCTAAAGACTTTAAAAGGGTCACGACGAAAAGAGAAGGTTGCGAATTTGTTGAGAAGAAGAAAAACAAAGAAGAAACGAGAAGAAAGAAAAGAGAAACGCAATTGAGGGGAAGGTTCAAAAGATATGACTCTACTTTTGCTTTGAAACCCCTCAACAAGGACTTGTCATAGCTAACATAATCAAGAAACTTCCAAAGACTCTGCCACTCCAACACTCTGTTGTGCCTATATCTCGAGAAGAGAAAAATCGTAGAAGCGAGGGATGAAGGAGGTCGAAGGAAAAATGGGTGCCCGTGTGATGGATATCTTTCAAACATTACGGAGGCATTCCAAAGCAGGAAGAGACACGATGCCATTGCGACGCGTCGAAATGAGCCTAGATCGTTGATTGATGAATTCAAAACGCTCAAATCAGAAGGATACTTGAAGGCATGTCCATGGCCCAAGCCTAGGACTTGTATTGGGAAAAAGGCCTCAAGTTGTGCGAAGAAGCTGACAGCAAAGCAGACTACTAGCGATCCTCTGCTGGTCACTCTGCCGGAAAGAAGAAGGCTCGATAATACACGTCCGAGGAAGAGGAAGAAGCGAGTGAGGAAGAGGTTTTAGACCTAGACCTCTACCCAAAAACATTGAATACATAGATCCGAGGAAGAAAGGATGGATCTATTGGGGATTGATGCCATAGCAACTGGGAAGTGGCTAGGAAGAATCTTTGAATATGTCAAAAGGATTGAAGAAGAAAATAAGAGACAAGATCAGCTGTGGGAAGAGAGTCAACGAAGACAAGAAAGGAAGAGAAAAGACGAAGCTGCTAGAAGAGCCTACGAGAAAAAGAAAGCATCCGAAGAAGAAAGGAAGAGAAAAAGAGCAGAGGAGGGCAGACAGAGTCAAGAGGAAAGAAGGAGACAATGAAGCGATGAAGTGTTGTTGTCCACCCCTTCATGTATTTTACTATTGTAAATACATATGTATGTAAGTCTTCCATGCGTTGAATAAGAATCAGTAATTTCTATATTCTTGCGTAGATATAGAATGCCATGTTGCTCGATACACTTTGTAAACAACTGTAAAGGACAAGAATGTTATGATCAATAAAAAGATCAATTCTCTACGCATACATTCTCTTTTCTACATTATCTGTATGTATCTTTGCTATTTACATTTTGTATGTATGATTTAAGTTTTGGCATCATCAAAAAGGGGAAAATTGTTGGGAAATTTATTTATTAGATTTTGATGAATATCATGTAAAACTTAGAATAGAAAGTTGGCACCCCATTTTCCTTGTAATTTGCATTGTAATAGATAGGGATGTACGAAATGAGTCAAGTCGCTATGCCTGGATATACAAGAAGTCAACTAAAGACAAAAATGAAGACTCATTTGAAACAACCGAGTATGGCAAGGAGGAGAAGTCAAGAACTCGATTGAAGGAGTATCGGCTAGATTCACTGTGTGAAGTATCACCAAGTCAACTCAAGAAGCCAGGTCAATTTGAAGTGACAGATGAGTCTTTCAATCATTGGAGCAGACTCAAGTCAAATGGGGAAAAGGCAAAAGCGGTACAAGAGGAGACAATCAAAAGAATCATTGCACAAAAGTCAAGAATATTACCTAAACAAGTAATACTTCCATGCTTTGCCAGTCTTAAAGTGCTCATCCCATAAGCATGCAAAAGGAATAAACCAATGGGAATCACCGCACCTTGTGTCGACTAAAAAAGTTGAATGCTCATAATACGAGGAAATGTCAATATCAAGGACTCGCAACAAGACAAGCCAACGAACACAAGTGACTTTTGAAAATCACCTATCTCTTCAACGGAAGATTTTTGAAAGTTCACTATAAAAGGCCGAGGAATCACTTTGAGAAAAGGTTACCTTGAAAACCTTGATTACCAGAACTACGAGCAAGAAAGCAATACTCATTCTGTAACCTGAAAGATATTCTCAAGTTATTCAAGCAAATCCTCAAGCCTACATCTCGAGAAGGAAATCGATCCAACACCAAACTGTGAAGGAAAGACAACTTCAAACTGTTGAAGAGGAAACTTTTGAAGAATCAAAAGGGGTCTACATTCCAAGAAGGATTGTAGAAAGGTTCAAGGTCGAACCAGTCTCAAGTTATTGGAGGGCTTCGTGATCAAATCCAAGAAGCTTGAGCAAGTGAGCTGAAGTAGCAAAGCGGCCGCCCATGAAGAAGGCGAGTCGGACGAGAAGCCAACCTGTGTGTGACCAAGGCATCTCAGTGCCGAGTCCCAATGGATCAAGTCACCTGTGTGATCAAGACTTGTATCTGGATGATAACCACTTTGTATTCTAATCAATACTTAGTGGATTCCCTGGAGGAGTTGGAGAAGAGAGGAGTAGAAGAATTACCCCATCTTCGAACCTCTATAAAAATTATTGTGTCATTTACATTTCAGCATTTAATTTCTGCATATCATTTTATATCTGTTGATAATTTGCTATCCAACTGATAATTAACAAAGTGCTAAAACCAAGTGTTAAAACAAACTTAAACCAAATTCAAGGGTGTTAAGTCTTCCGCTGAAAATCTCATCACAGCCAAGTTAAGGTTTAGACTAAACAACCTGAGTTATTCTATCAACGGCTCAATCGAGTCCGCATGAGTGGCTAACTCTATTTGGTTAACTAACCTAGTTGTCCCTCAAGGACGTAGGCGTGGTGTATTTAACTCTACTGTATTATTTTAAAAAGACTGAAATCGAAAAGTTGGTAAGGTTTATTCAACCCCCCTTCTAAACCTTACTCACACCCCTTGGGACCTATAATAAGATTTGAGCGTAAACACGTCCCTTATACACTTAAGAGAGAGCATACACTTGATCATTGAGAGTCGTAATTCAAAGCATTTGCCATGGTTATATTGAAACATGTTCTATTTTAGAGATTTGAGGTTTGATTGATTCATTACTTGATACCTTTGGATAAGCAAAGATGAGTTCTTGGTGTTGTTCTGGATTATGTTTTTCATTCCTCCCACTTGTGTTTTGTTTGGTTTATAAAGCGTTGGCCGGACCATCAACAATTTAAGTTTGGGGTTTGTTTAGTGTGAGTTTTGCATGTATTTTGGGCATGAATTTGGATATAATAGGTTGATAAACATGCATTAACTTAGTAAAATAGGTCGTGTTCTCATATTGTGGAAAAGATATTACGCTTTGCTCGTTTTGCGGCAGAAATTAACGAAGTTTAAAGTACTTTTGAGGCAATTTGAAGCATTGCGAAAGATAGGACCGTCAAGAATTGAGCGATTATTCGAATTATGGAGCTGAATCGAGAAGAAATCGAGGAACCGAAAGGAAAAGAGGCACGCACGGGCTGCTGTCTTTGCGCATAAACTGCACAACCCGTGCATGATCCATACATCGATGAACCTTTGACTTGATGCACGGGCTCATCATGCCTATCGCGCACGCCCGTCGTCCGATCAAGAGAAATATAAAAGTTTCAACTTGACGCCGCAGCGACCCGTGCGTCTGGCGGGTTTGTAGAATTTCACTTGGTATTGACTTAGGTTTGGCCCAGGGATTTTATAAATAGATAGGAGGCGGACCCGGAGAGGGGACACATACTTTTACCCTAGAAAATAGAGAAAAGAGCATCCTTCTTCTACCGGAGGAATCAAGAGAAATGTCGAGATCGCATCCACGCTTGAGGATTGAAGATTGATTGAGAGATCATCGATATCTCTCGAGTTTTTCTTACTCCATTGTGTTCATATTTTTCATCTAGTTTGATATGGATGTGAATAATTTGTCTATGAATTCCTCGTTTCCCATGTCTAGCTAAACACTTTGTGATTCCGGATTTGGGATTAGGTTAATTAACTCTTGTTTGATGCTTAATTTTAATTGAAGTTATTATTTTGAACCCTATTCGAGTACTTTGCTTTATTACTTGTTTTATCATATGGCCAATGGTTTAACATGCTTGATGTGTTGATTCATAATTCGAGAGATGAGTTTCAATACTAGATCTTGAGTACTTGACATGAATACTTTGCATATTGAGAAGTCCGTGAGTATTTGTGCGGATTGCTTGATCTTACATGCTTTTGGGGAGAGTTGTTTATCTTATGTTGAGTAGAGATGCTAGCATAGATCATTCAATCAACGTATTTATTGTGTCTCGAGTGAGGACAAATTACTTTGTGATCGTCTTATAGGAAGATAGATAATAACTTTGGCTTGATTAATCGAGAACAACAAGAGTGATTAATCAAACCACAACCCGGAATCCATCCATTCACTTGATCTTTTAATCGTAACTCTTTACTTCGTTATTTTTATGATAAAATATTTTCATAGTTTTACAAAACAACCATCACAATTAGATCGTCTAAATAAAAATAGTGCTATAATAATCCCAGTACTTAGTATATTAATTTATTAGACTTAGTGGGATTGACCTTGCTTACCCTATCTATTAACTACGCCGTGCACTTGTGGTGAAGCTAAAAATAAGGCAAACAAATTGTAACTCATTGCATTGAAAATGGTATTGCTAATGAGTCGTCAGCTGCAAAAACACCATAGCAAAATGGAGTAGCTGAAAGAATGAATAGAACTCTCAAGGAAGCTGCGAGGACCATGTTAGTTGAAGATGGTTTGCGTAAAAGATTTTGGGCTGAAGCCATTAATACTGCCGGCTCCACTCAGAATAGGTGTATGATTAACAGACAACTGTCCAAAACCCCCTATGAAATTTGGACAGGGAGGAGGCCAAATGTTGGATATTTTCGTATCTTTGGATGTAAGTGCTTCATTCACAACAATGGCAAGGACTACTTAAAAGCTTTTGATGGTAAAGGCGATGAAGGTATCTTTTTGGGATACTCAACCGAGAGTAAAGCTTATAGAGTGCTAAAAGAGGACTATGGTCACATATGAGTCTATCCATGTGGTTTTTGATGAACCTAATGTCAATGGAGAAGACATAGATGAGTTAGGCGACAAAAGGAATCATCCAACCTGCTCGAAGAGTCCTTATGTTGAAGCAGATATAAGAGGACTCAACCCTGATGAAGATGAGATAGCTGAATCTCAGAGATAGCTGGAAGATCTGTAGCTGAATAATGATGAGGAAGCTGCTCAAGACAACTTAGCTGCGAGATATCTGAACCCAGCAGACTTACTCCAACCAGATGTGAGACCATCCACTTATGTTAATTATTAGATATGTTAGAGATGGAGTAAGAACCAGATCCTGGACTCAACATGAAGTCATGTTTACTTATTTCATTTCCCAGATATAGCCTAAAGATGTGTCACAAGCATTGGATGACAAACATTCGATTCTAGCTATGCAGGAAGAGCTGAATCAGTTTGAGAGAAATAAGGTTTGGGAATTAGTTCAAAGGCCTACCCACCAAAATGTTATTGGTACTAAGTGGGCTTTAGAAACAAGATGAATGAAGAGGGATCTATAGTAAGAAACAAAGCAAGGTTGGTAGCCAAAAGGTATTGCCATGAGGAAGGTATATATTTTGATGAAACATTTCCACCTGTTGCCAGAATGGAAGCAATTAGGATGTTTCTTGCTTATGCTGCACACAAGAACTTCACTTGTTTATCAAATGGATGTGAAGAGTGCAATTTTAAATGAACTTTTGGAAGAAGAAGTCTATGTGGAGAAACATCCAGGTTTTGAGCAGAAAATTTTGGAGATAAAGTCTACAAGCACATGAAGGCATTGTATGGATTGAAACTAGCACCAAGAGCCTTATATGACACATTTTCCCGGTTTCTTCGACAATGGATTCACCAAAGGCAAGGTTGATAGAACACTCTTTAGAATTCCGGATGGGCGAGTATATTGCTTGTTCAAATTTATGTGGATGACATTATCTTTGGATCCACGAACAAAGAGTTGCGTGACAAATTTTCAATGCTCATGCAAAAAGTTTGAAATGAGTATGATGGGAGAGTGACTTTCTTCCTAGGTTTTCAAGTCAAGCAAATGAAGGAGGGAACCTTCATAAGTCAAACCAAATATACCAGAGATCTAATGAAGAAATTTGTTATGGAAGAGAAGTCATCGATGAAGATTCCCATGAATACATCGATCGAAGATGGAAATGGATACATATGGCAAAGTCAGTAGATCCAACTAGATATAGAGCCACTTATTGGATCTTTGCTCTATTTAACAAAAAGTAGACCGTACATCACCTTTGATGTAGGTGTATGTGCTAGACTCAATCTACACCAAAAAGAGTCACATGATCAGCAAACAAAAGAATCCCGAGGTATTTGAAGGGATGCCAAGAAGTTGGCTTATGGTATCCAAAGGATGGAGGATTCAAGCTTGTTGGCTACTTAAACTCGAGTATCTTTGGATGTAGAGTAGACAAGAAAAGTACACCAGTACTGTCAAATGCTTGAAATGATTAGTTTCTCGGTTAAAAAGAAACAAAATTCAATATTAACATCCTCGGTGAAGCGAGTACATAGTCATGAGGAAGTCATTGTGCCCAAGTGTTATGGATGAGGCAACAAGCGAGAGACTATGATATAGAAGAAAAAAGAAATTCTAATCATGTGCCATAACGAAGTGCTATAGCAATAACTCGAAACCAATATTGCATTTAAGAACCAAGCACATTGATGCCGGATATCATTTTATAAGAGATCATCTTGAAAATATAGACATCACTTCGAATACATATCAACCGATAAGCGATTCAGTGATATATTCACTAAGCTATTATGTGAATCAAGATTTGAAGAGCTTAAAAATGAACTTGGATTGATTAAGCTGAGTTAGGATGCTTAGAAGACTCAATCAAAAAGTCCAAAAGGAGAGAGAATTGAAATCGAGTAAATTTTTATTTTTTAGCAAAGTGAAACAATCAAGACGGCTAGTCACCATCGAGATAGCTTGGACAACTGAAGTGCTTATTATGTGAAGAGAAGCATAGTTATGTCACTTTTGAAAGATAGGTGAGTTATTTAAGAGCTTAATGACAAAACACAGTCGTTTTCTTTGAGAGGGAATGTTTTGGACATGACATCGCATAATTATGATGTCAGTAAAAAGCACGTATCCATTTAGCATATGGTTGGATATAAATGTTGTTGCATTTAATGCGGTTTCAAGACTTAATCTCAACCGTTGATCATTTTCAAACTTTTTGAATTCCAAAAACTGTCCCTTCACATCCCATATATACTCAAATCCTTTTTTCTCTCTCCTCACAAAGGAATCGTCTCTCTCAAGCAAAAGGCAAAAGTTCTCTCTGCAGCCTTAAGAAAAAACCCTAGTTCTGTTTCCATTCGAAAGTTCAAGTTTTCAAGTTCTGATTTCAGAAATGGCACCTACACATGACTACGTGAAGATGGTTGAGAAAATCCACTTTGGTTAAGCAAGGAGTTGACAAAGCTCTTGCTAGGAAGATCATTGAAAAGTTAGAAAATCCGGCGGAAGGAGTTTCTCTCCATGGAGTTCTTGCACACCTACTTGGAAGAGGTGGCGATGTTCTATGAAGTTTGGCAGTTTCAATCAACTGTCAAGGACTAAGCTGGCAGTCATGGTTGCCATAATGGAGGAGAAAAAAAGATCTGGGCTAAGTTCATCTTCAGCAGAATCTGCCAGAATGTGATGAACAAGACCATTCACGATGCTGGTCTGTTCGTAAGCTCGCTGGGATATGGCCTGGTGATAGGCCACCTAATGGAGGTGAAGGGAATTCCTTTAAGGAATGGGAAACCCTCCCACGTAAACAAAAAGATGTTCAATGCTAACCTCTCAGCTGCTTAGAGGCAAGCCCATGCACGAAGAGCTGACACTAGTGAAGGGGAGTCAAATGACCTTGTCCAGGAGGACACTACTGCAATTGCTAAGGCTCCTTCTCCAAAGCCTAGGCAGAAGAAGAAGAAAGCTCATGCAGCAAAGTCGGCACCTTCCCCTACAACCATGGAAGACCCCGCACCTTCCCCAGCAGCCGATACTGAGAAGGAATCCCTTGCACCTTCTCCAGTCGTGAAGAAAAAGCGCTCAACCCAGCGTATGGAAGCCAGCCGCACTAAAAAGATAAAGATGGTAGAGCCACGCCATTGAAGAAGAAGAAGAAGAAAAAGAAGAGAAAGAGATTCCTCTAGTCTGAACAAAGAGAAGGCGATTGGCGAAGCAATCCGCCTTGGTTAAGCCAGCCGAGTCTGGCACGTATGTTGTGAAGGAGAGTCTTTGAGGAGGAACCACGATGCAGTAAGTGAAAAGTGGTGAGGAAACCACTACTAAAGAAAATGAGATGTTGTTGGAGAACAACAGAAAATGCAAGATGAGACTACTTGGTGGAGATCGGTAGAGTGCGAGATGAGACAACTGTTCGGGAGACAACTAAGGAAAAAGAAGTTGGACCAAACTGACTAGGGTGAGGAGTTAGTTGTTCGCTCCCCTCAAACCGATGCGAACCATTGAGGAGGAGAGGGCTCCTCTTGAGCCCATGCGGAGGATGATGACCTTGTGATGTTGTGTCCGGCATATCCGGACATACATGATAGGCTTTAGAATTTGGAGTGCCTGGAAGTTTAGTTTGGCTAGGCACTAATTCGCAATCCCAGAATTCATTTAGGAGAAAGAATACCTCTTAGACTTTTTGGGAACGTTGGTGTACGCACAACTCTCGATGAAAGCGATTGCACGACATTTTGTTTGGCGAAAAGGAGAATGAGAGGCTTAAAGCTATTGAGATGGCTAAGTCCATAGCTTAATCGAAGAAGCCTCATTCCCCGCATATTCACGATGTCCCCGCACATGCGAGAGCCAGTACCCGGCGGATGACAATGATATAGAAAAATGGAACCTGCTGATGAGGTGGAGAGAGCTGAGCTCGGCAAGCATTGAAAGAATCCAAAGAGCTACACGAAAGAGATTGAAAATGGGCCCAGAAGAGTCCTCTTAAATTATGATCTCTCCTAGCCCAAAAATTTTGGAAATGGTGAGGGTGATTGATGCCACCATTTCCCCAGTGCACTCGGAGGACGAAAATACCAGGAGAACTGGCGATGAAGCTAAGGATGGAGTAGAAGAGGGCATATTATCCAAGCCTATCCCCAATGAAGCGTTGAGACACCCGCCCTATCGGGCTGCTCACTCAATAAGAAAGGAAGACGAGTCTCAGGTTTCGAGTGACCACATTGCTCGAGACTCAGTTGGTGCGCCAGCTGAGAGGGAAATGCAAACTACCACAGCTGGGTCAGAGGAGGCTATGGGAGACAATACCCAAATGAATATTGGAGGTGATGATCAGAACGTAACCAATAATAGATTGGGGTTAACGACGCCCGACAACCGATATCTTAGCGGAAATCCCATTGCCTTGTAGGCCGATGAAGCTACTGATGAAACCAAGGCAAATGATGGAAGTGTAGCCAAAGGAGTTGAGACTCCTAGCTCGAAAGTGCAATCCGTGAGGTTGAGGCCTCAAAGGATGCCATTGAAGACCCCAAAGCGGCTCGAGTCTGCTGAAGAGATAAATCAAGATTGCAAAAGGGATTGATGACGAACCATTAGTGGTTAAGATCTGCTGAGGGTAAAGAAGGCCCGGAGGAGGTTGAGACTTCCTTGGGTAACAAAGGCGAAGAAGACGTGCCGCCGCTTCAAGAAGAGTTAATGGAGGAAGAAGAGATTAGTGCCCTTCATGACTCATAAGAACATGTCAACGTTGAATTTTTGCATACGATAACGAAGTTGAGTCGATCCCATAGAAAAATCCACAGAGGACATAGGCGAGGAGGAGGCTTTGGCACAAAGGAAGGGCAAAGCTAGTGACCCTTATCAATTTTACTTTGGTTGATGGCCCACCCCTATGGTGCCATCACCTTCCCATGACGACGATAAATCACCGAGGAACATAATACTCAACAAGAAGAATCAACTGATGCCAATGAAATCATAAGACAATGAGGTTAGTCACTCAATTGCATGGCTAACACAAGACAAGATGTAGATGACGCCGAGACAAGAGGACAAAAAGTGAGGAACTTTTAAAGAAAAAGGGTAAGGCTCCGAGGAAGGAGGAGAGGGAGAGATACTTATTTTCCTAAGGACTTATTCACTGAATATTTCCCTTTCCGAGGCTAACATCCCTTGGAAGGCGAGTCACCGAGAGTGCCAAATACCATGTCCAAGCGTAGTGAACAATTTGGAACTCCCGATGACTACACTATGGTACCGTTTGGTTTTGAATTCAATGTTGTGTGGCCTGAAGAGCAGTCCGCTGATGCAACAGAGTTTCGAAAAGCCTTCAAGGCCATTTGCAATGAAATTGAGAATATGGAGAAAGTATTCGCAACACTCAACCAATGGTTAGACAACAGAGACGCCAACATCACGGGAGATATTCGAGGCATGATTTTAAGAATAAGGAATGGACAACACAAACGAAGGCACTAAGGCATGAGCAGGTTACTTATTTCAAATCTCTTTTTGCCAAAATGGTAATATGGACTGCAGAGAACGCCAAATTCCAGCAGAGACAGAGAGATCATATCTTCAGAATGGGTCAATCGCACAAGACTGGCACGGAGTTGTTGAAGGCACAACACAAGGCAGACCTTCTAAAGATAGAGGCCACCATCCGTACAGAGATTATGGTGCTCCAGACTGAAATGAAGTTGGTGGCAGCTGAAATAAAGGCACTACAGTCTGAATTCAGAACAACACACTTCGAGAGTCATGATAAGATGGACTTGACCAACAAGAAACTTGATCTCAACCTGGGAGGAGTATCCTCTCAGTCTACTCTACCCTTTGGTGATGATGCCAAAAGGGGGAAGAAGAAATAAAGATGATGGAAGTTAGGGGGAAGCAAGTAGCAAGGGAGAAGGGAGTGAAATGAAGAAGCCGCCCTTGAAAATTATGCTTGCTCAAACCCCTCACCAAGGACATGTTACAGCCTCTATCCTAAGTTAGCTGCCGCAAGAATTATCTGTTGAAGAGAAAACGCTTTGTCCTTCAAGAAATCTCGAGAAGCCATTGAAGCTGAGTTTGAGATAGTAGCTGAAAGGCAGCAAGACAGGATAGAAAAAATAAAAGTGAAGTTCGAAGGCCCCCCAGCTGGACTACTGAAGGATTCCCTAGCTGTGAAACCCCCTCGTGAGTTAGCTTTACCTGATGCAGTATCTGAGCCAAAATCCTTAGAGAAATTTCAAACTCTAGCATCAAAAGGATTTTTCAGGAGTATGACTCTACCTCTGGCGTGGGATCTGTACTGGGAGAAAGGATTAGAATTGTTCAAATCAGCTGAGATCCAACAAAGTTCAAGTAGTCAGCAGACTACTAAGGTGCTTGTGCAGTACACTCCAAGAGGAGGAGCTGAGTCACAAAGAGGAAAGGGAAGGCATGGCAATGGTGGAAAGAGGTAGAGGTACTCCATCACAGCCAAGGCCTAAAGATGTTCGGTATGTAGATCCTCAGAAGAAAGGGATAAACTACTGGGATTGGCTGGATGAACTGGCTGACAGAGAAGTAGTTAGGAACGAGGAGACAAGAAGAAGAGAACGCTAGGCTTGATCGAGAATGGAGAGAAAGACAACAGAGGGAGGACCTGCTAGTAAAAAGAGCCAACGAAAGAAAAAAAGGGAGGAAGAAAGACAGAAAGCGAAGAAGAGCTTAAGAGTATCATAGAAGAGCTGAAGAGGATGAGAGAAGAAGGAACCAGGCGAGACGATGAAGATGGTGAACCCCTACATGTTGTACTTTACTTAACTGTAAATACATTTGTAAGTATGTTTTGTATACCTTGCTATATGTAAATGCTCTGATACATGTAATTTTTTTTTGATACATTGTATAGGTTTATACATTGTAAAAAGCATTGTAAAATAAAAAGAATGATATATTCAATAAAATGACATATTATACAATCATTCTTTATTTTCTACACTACATGCTTTGTTGTTTATTTAAGTTTTGGTATCATCAAAAGGAGAAATTGTTGAGAAAATTTATGTATAGATTTTGATGACACCATGTAAAACTTAGATTAAGAAGTTGTCAACCCATTTCAAATGTAATTCAACTTGTCATAGATAGGGTTGTATGAGCTGAGTTAAAGTCAGCCAAGTTGAAGACTACAAGACTCAACTGAAGATTGAAGTGAAGACCCAGCTGTGTGGCGGTGAGTGAATCAAGTGAAGAATCGAATCAAGTCAAGTGAAAAGCTATCTCGATCAGTGTTGTGACAATAAGTCATTCCAAAATGATTGGAATCGAATGTCAAAGGGTATACAACTGACAAGACTTGAAGAAAGTCGAAAGAGATCCATTGTCAAGACAAGTCAAGGTCTTGCTGAAAATATGCATGTGTCAGGCTGCCAGCAATAAAGTTGTTTTACTAGAAGAGTGCAAAAAACAAGGAACCAATGAGATGTACCTGAAATCCTGCAGATATTAAGGAAAGGCTGCAGAGCATTTGATTCATGGTACGATCTCCATCAATGCCGCAAAGACAAGACAAGCCAACAACCTACGAGTGTGATTTGAAAATTATGCCTATCTCTTCAACGAACATATTTTCAAATGTACACTATAAAAGGCTGAGGAATCAAGTGAGAGAAGGTTATGGAGTTTAACACAAGCATACAGGCAATCAAGCAATAAACTTCAAACATCTCTCAAGCTTACAAAGAAATCCTCAAGCTCAGATTCGAAGGAAATTAATCCAACACACTCAGTGAAGGAAAGACTACTTCATCAGTTAAGAGGAAAAATCGTTTTCAAGAACAAAAGGGTCTACTTTCCAAGGTTGAATGAGAAGTAGTGAGGTTCTAGATCGAACCGATGCTTTAAACCTGTTGGAGGCCTACGTGATCAATTCCAAAGGTTTGAAGGGAGCTGAAGTAGCAGGATAGCCGTCTTGTGAAGAAGCTGGGTCCCAGGAGCAACAGGCTGTGTGATCAAAGCTGACTCGGCCTGTAAACTGCTTTGTAACCAAGTCAAGTTAGTTAGTGGATTCCTCTAGGATTTGGAGAAGAGTGGACTATAGGAATCACCCCATCCTCGAACCGCTATAAAAACTGCTCGTGTCTATTTACTTTTCAGCACACTTTATTTCTTGCTTTATTTTCATATCTGCTGATAAGTTAAATTGCTTAAAGTCTGCTGATAATAACCATTACTAAAACAAGTGTTGAAAAACGTACTTAAAACTCTAAGGGTGAAAAGTCTTCCGCTGGTAAAACCAAGTCAACTGTATTTCTATGTGTTAGCTGAAAACAGCTAAGTTATACTATCAACAACTCAGTTAAACCTGTTGAGTGGGTAACTTTGCTGAGTAAGCCAACCTAGTTGTCCCTCAAGGACTTAGCTGACTTGAGTTAACTTTGAAATTATTTAAAAGGACTAAAATTGAAAAGTTGGTAAAGTTTATTCAACCCCCCTTCTAAACTTTACACATCACCCATTGGGACCTACAACTCGATACAGCTGACTAGCCGTCTTGGTTCTTTCACTTTGCAGAAAAATGAAACTTTGTTGATTTCCGATACTCTCTTCTTTGACTCTGTTGATTGAGTCTTCTGAGCCTTCTGAGCCTTCTAACTCAGCTCAATCAATCAAAGTTCATTTTTAAGCTCTTCAAATCTTGATTCGCATAATGGCTTAGTGAATATATCAGCTAACTGATTATCAGTTGATATGTATTCCAAAGTGACGTCTTTCTTTTCAGCCTGATCTCCTATAAAATGATATCGATATCAATGTGATTCGTTCTTGAATGCACATCTTGGGTTACGAGTGATTGCAATATCACTTGTGTTATCACACATAATTGGAATATCTTTTTCTTCTATATCATAGTCTCTCAGTTGTTGCCTCATCCATAACACTTGGGCATCACAGCTGCCTCCAGCTAGGTACTTTACTTTAGTTGTGGATGTAGCTATTGAATTTGTTTCTTGCTAAACCAAGAAACTAATTTATTTCTAAGTATTTGACAGTACTTGTTGTACTTTTCTCTCGTCCACTCTACACCCAAAGATAGTCCGAGTCGGAGTATCGAACTAGCTTGAATCCTCCATTATTTGGATACCGTAAGCCAACTTATTGGCATCTCTTCAAATAACTTAGGATTCTCTTGGGCCGTAGTCATGTGACTCACTTTTGGTGCAGATTGAATTCTAGCACATACACCTACAATAAGGGTTATGTCCGCCTACTTGCTATTAGATAGAGCAATGATCCAATAAGGGCTCTATATCTGGTTTGATCTGACTTTGCCATCTACATCCATATCCAACTTGACTGTTGTATTCATGGGATATTTGGTTTGGCTTATGAAGGTTCCATCCTTCATTTGTTTGACTTGAAGACTAGGATGAAAGTCAGCTCTCCCATCATACTCATTTCAATCTTCCTTGCATGAATTTGAAAATTTGTCACCACGACTCTTCGTTTGTGGAACCAAAGATAATGTCATCTACATAAATTTGATCAAGCAATATACTCTCCCCATCTTGAATTCTCAAGAGTGTTTCTTTCAACCTTGCCTTTGGTGATTCCATTGTCAATAAGAAATCGGGACAATGTATTATACCAAGCTCTTGGTGTTTGTTTCAATCCATACAATGCTTTTTTGAGCTTGTAGACTTTATCTCCAATAGTTTTCTACTCAAAACCTGGAGGTTGCTCCACATAGACTTCTTATTCCAAAAGTCCATTTAAAAATGCACTTTTCACATCCATTTGATAAAAAGTGAAGTTCTTGTGTGCGGCATAAGGAAGAAACGTCCTGGTTGCTTCCAATCTAGCAATAGGTGCAAAGGTTTCATCGTAATCTATACCTTCCTCTTGGCAATACCCTTTGGCTACCAATCTTGCTTTGTTTCTTACTACAGATTCCTGTTCATTCATCTTGTTTCTAACTGCCCACTTAGTACCAATAACATTTTGGTGGGTAGGCCTTTGAACTAATTCCCATACCTTGTTTCTTTTAAACTGATTCAGCTCTTCATGCATAGCTAGAATCCAATGTGTGTCATCCAATGCTTGTGACACATCTTTAGGCTCAAACTGGGAGATGAAACAAGTGAACATAGCTTCATGTTGATTCCTTAATCTGGTTCTTACTCCATCTCTTACATCTCCAATAATTAACTCAGGTGGATGGTCTCTCAACCATCTCACATCTTGTTGGAGTAAGTCGATGGGTCCAGATCGTCTCGCACTAAGTTGTCTTGAAAGCGACTTCCTCATCATCATTCGATTCTAGACCTTCCACTGTCTCTCGATTGACTATCTGCCTCAACATAAGGACTTTTAAATAAATTGGTTGATTCGTCTTGTCATTAACTCAAATATGTCTTCTTCATTGACATTAGGTTCATCAAAAACCACATGGATAGACTCTACAAAGTGACCATAGTCCTCTTATTCATCACTCTATAATCTTTACTCTCAACTGAGTATCCCAAAAAGATACATTCATCAGTTTTAGCATCAAAAGCTTTCAAGTTGTCATTGCCATTGTTGTGAATGAAGCACTTACATCCAAAGATGTGAAAATATCCAACATTTGGCTTCCTCCATGTCCAAATTCTGTCCGTTAATCATACACCTATTTTGAGTATAGCAAGCACTATTAATGGCTTGACCCAAAATCTCTTTGGCATCGACTTGACCAACATGGTCCTCTCGCAACTTCCTTGAGAGTTATATTCCTTCTTTCAGCCACTCCATTCTGCTGTGGAGTTATTGCAGCTGATAACTCATGAGCAATACCATTTTCATTGCAATACTGAGTTATAATCCCATTGACAAACTCAGTTCCTTTATTAGACCTTATCTTTATAATGGTTCGACTCTTCTCATTTTGAACTCTTCTCATCAGCTGAGGAAGCTTCTGCAAAGTATCCTTCTTTTTACACATAAAGATTGTTCATGTGTATCTTGAATAATCATCTACCACCGCTAAGGTGTATTTCTTTCCACCAATGATAGCTTGTTCAACAGGAAAACAAATCCCTATGCAATAAGTGCAATATCCTGGTTGAAGAAGGACTTGGCTTGTCCTTGAAAGAAGACTTAATTTGCTTTCCCATCCGGCATGCATCACAAATCCATTCTTTCTTGTATACTTTTGAGTCGACAATCCTTCCACAAGATGACTCCTTGCAAGCTTGTTGATTGTTTTGAGATTCAGGTGACTTAGCTTCTTGTGCCACATCTAACTTGATTCGACTACTCTTTGCTAGCGTGACATGGGCTTGGTGTAGATTGACCAATCCACTACAAACATGTTTTTACGCTTGATCCTCGTAGCACAATTTCATTTTATTTAGCATCCTTGATTTGGCAAACACCCATGTTGAATCCCACATTATAGCCTCTGTCACGAGTTGGGCGATGCTCGGCCAGATTGAAGTTAATGCCTTCAACATATGCTACATCTGTGATCTCTAGTCCATTTTTCTTGATGGATCCGGTGCCTTTGATTTCCCCGGAGCTTCATTTCCTCCAAATATGACTTTAGCAACTTTGATTTCCTTAAACTTTGACAAATTTTTCTTGTTTCTTGTCATGTGTCCTCAAACAACCACTATCCATGTTCCAGGTTCCTTGACACTCAAATGTTCCTTGAACAACAATCAAGGAAATTAGTTTTTAGGTACCCATACTTGCCTGGGTACTCGGGGGGGTAGCAATATAAGGTGATCCAACCAACCTATAGCCAAATGATCTGACTCTAAGAGGTTGCCACCTATCAGTTCCATAATCATAATGAACATTTGCAAATTGCTTGGGGGCTTTAGGTTCATACAACTGTCTCTTTTGTCTGTATGCATCTGTGTGTGTTTGAGCATTTGCTTTCTTGGGGTAATAGTGGAACTTTTGTGCATATTGGGCTTTGTGCTTGGGTGCATATGTGTGCTGATTATAGCTCTTTTGCCTTGGGAATGACCTATGTTGAGTTTGAGGTCTTTCCCACTTTGGCTTATGTCCCATTAGTCTTGGCTGATATCTCATTTGGTTATTCCAATCAGCCTGTCTTGGGTAGTTTCTACCATTTCCATCATATGATTTTCATTGCTGAAATCTCTGGGGCTCTTGGTAGCTCTGTTTGGATATTCTGAGTATTTCTGTTTGGAGTATCTTTGATGGACTCTTCCAATTTCATTTTAGCCGTCCTTTTAGCATACTCGGTTGTCCTCTTACCTTTCCCCTTGTATCCAAGGCCGTATTGTTGTGATTGTGTTTATGAGTGGGTGTAGGTGCACCATATGGTGCTTTGGATTTTTGGACTACCTCATTGCTTGAGGATCCTTTCTCCATAACCACTCTTGGGACTTGAGCATGCACAAAGGAATTAAATCCAATGCCTGTCTTGTCTCCACTTTCTTTTGAATAATTATAAGTTCATCCAATGATTTGGATGCTTTCGTTAATGGTGCAATCACATATTTAAGATCTTTTTCCCTCTTTTCTGTTGCAGCTAAGTCTGCTTGGAACTTAGCTTTCATCCTTTAGCTTTGTGTTCTCATCAGCTATATGACTTAGAGTACTCAACCCCTTAGTCAGTTGTGATTTTTGGCATTTAAGCTGGTTTTTTTTCCTTATTTAGGAGTGTGTGTGAGGTTTTTATGAGTTCAAAGTCTTTCATCATTTTGCCAATAGAATCATAAAGATATGTGGGTGATGAAGTGTTTTTGTCACTATCACTTGAATCGAAATGAGATGAGCTTGAGTGTACCTCATCTTCTTGATTTTGGAGTCCTGTTCTTTGGCCATGAGGCATATCAAAGCCTCTTCCTCTCAGTAAACATTGGTGTAGTCGGCTTGACTACTATCCGACTATGTTGGTTCTTTGCACTTAGTTGTTTCAAACAGTCTCCGCACCAACATGGTTTTCTTTTTTTCTTGTCTTCTCTCTCAGACTTTTCTTTCTTCATTCATGTACTTGTTGACTGGTGGAGAAGGACGGTGAATAGCAAAGTATCCTGTTTGTCCGTAGTTCCAACACGGGTTCTCAACTCTCTGCAAGTCATCTCTTTAAGCTCTTTGATACTCTGTTCTTTGATATTCACTCTTTTGGGTGATTTGTCCTCCTTGCTTTGGAAGGTGTTGAGTGTCTCCTTAATGATTCACCCTTGTTTCTCTTGTAGTTCTTATTAAAAACTTGTTGAATCTTTTCACCATCAGGGCAATCTCCTCTTGGTCTATGGCCTCCTTGGATTCACTCTCTTTGCTTCACCATCCATGAGTGGAGTCTCTTAGGTACAACTGTCTCTTCTTGTTCTTTCCTTCTTAGTTTGAACTCATAGGCTTTAAGATCCGAGAACAATTGCGTAAGATCCATGGAGTGTCTCGAGCCATAACCTTCATTTCCCACTCACCGAGAGAGATCTTAGGATTTTCATACACATTTCCTTCTCGTGTGTATTCTTTCCCTAGAGTTGAGAGCTCATTGGTAATCTCTGTGAATCGGAATCCAGGTGATCCAGGCTTTCACCGCAATCATTTTAAAATTTTCAAATTTTTGAATAGCAACATTAACTTATTTTCCTTAATTTGGTCGAGATCCTTCACAAATTAAGGTAAGTTTTTCCTAAATCCCTTTGGCCATTTTACAAGATTTAACTTTATTAAACATGGCCTTATCAAGAGTTTTATAAAGTATATCCTTGGCAACATTGTCCAAGTTATATCTCTTTTTGTCTTCATTTGTCCACTCGCATCGTGGTTTTTCCACCATGGCAAGTCTAGGCTCTGCAGTGCTTCATCTTATCCTTCAACAGAGCATCCTTCTTATAGTCAGTATTAACTTTGAGGATTTTCAGCCGCCCATCCTCAATCACAAACCACGCCTCATTGATAATAACCTTGCTTTTGAAATAAAAGCTTTTAAAACTCAAGTGTTGATTCTTTGAAAAATAATGAGATCTAGTTTAGTAACCATTTGGAAGACTCAATGAACCAACCACTCGGATACCACTTATAGGTCCCAAGGGGTGATGTGTAAAGTTTAGAAGGAGGGATTGAATAAACTTTACCAACTTTTCGATTTTTGTCTTTTTAAACAATTTCGAGTTTAAGTCAAGTCGGCTAAGTCCTTGAGGGACAAACAGGTTGGCCTACATAGCAAAGTTACCCACTCAACGTACTCGACCGAGCCGTTGATAGTGTAACTTAGTTGTTTTCACTAACACTTAGAAATGCAAATTGACTTGGTTTTACTAGAAGAAGACTTTCACCCTTAGCGTTTTTAGTACGTTTTTCAACACTTGTTTTAGAAATGTTATTATCGAAGACTTAAGCAATTTAACTATCGAGATATGGAAATAATGTGAGAAATAAAGTGCAAAAAAGTAAATGACATAAGCAATTTTTATAGAGGTTCGAGGATGGAGTAATTCCTCTAGTCCACTCTTCTCCAACTCTTGGAGGAATCCACTAGGTAACTTGACTTGGTTACAAAGTAGTTAATAGTCCGAGTAATCTTTGATCACACACCTGCCGCTCCCGGGACTCGGCTTCTTTACAAGATGGTTGTCCCGTTACTCCGCATTCCTTCAAACCTTTGGACTTGATCATTGTTAGGAAATTTATTTGATAGATTTTGATGATACCATGTAAAACTTAAACTAGGAAGTTGGCACCCCATTTTCCTTTTAATTTGTATTGTAATAGATAGATCAAAAAGCTGAGTCAAGTCACTATGTTAAAGATTACAAGATGTCAACTACGAACTCGTGTGAATACTCTCTTTGTGTGTCGACTAAGTAAGGCCATGAAGGAAGACAATGACTCAATCGGAGGAGAGTCACCGAGGAACAATGTGAGAAGTGTCACCAAGTCAACTCAAGAAGCCAAGTCTACAAGTTGAAGTGACAGTTGAGTCAATCCAATGATTGGAGCGACTCAAGTCACCTAGGGTAAAGGCAGCATCAAGTCAAGACAAAACTGACTTAGATCCGTTGATTAAAATCAGGAATATTACTTCATTTAGTAATATGACAAGCTGACAGGTCTAAAGTGTTTGGCCTTGAATTGTGCAAAAGAATAAGGCAATGGGAAACACCGCACCATGTGTCGCACTCCGCAAATGAAATGCCATTAATTCGAGGAAAGGTCAACATCACCAAGGCTACAGACCAAGAAAAGACAAGCCAACGAACACAAAGTGACATTTGAAACTAGCCTATATCTTCAATGGGCAAAATTTCAAATGAGCACTATAAAAGGCTGAGGAAGCTATTGAGAAGAGGTTACCTTGACAACCTAAACCACAAACAAGCAAGCAACATTCAAGCATTTAACCTACAATATTCTCATAGAAATTCAAGCAATTCCTCAAGCCTCAAATTCAAGAAACTCGATCCAACACAAGCCGTGAAGGAGAGATAACTTCAACTTTGTTGAAGAGGAAACATTTGAAGAAGCAAAGGGGTTTACTTTCCAAGTCAGGATCGTAGAAAGGTTCAAGGTCGAACCATTATCAAGTTTGTTGGAGGCCTTCGTGATCAAATCCAAGAACTTGAGAAGTGAGTCAAGTAGCAAGCGCACGCCTGTGAAGAAGCTGAGTCGCAAGAGAAGGCCAGCTTTGTGTGATCAAAGTTGTCTCCAGGACATCGATAATCGCTTTGTAAACTGATCTGTTACATAGTGGATTCCTGCAGGAGTTGGAGAAGAGAGGATTAGAAGAATTACCCCATCTTCTAACCTCTATAAAATATTTGGGCCATTTACTTTCAGCAAGCTTACTTTCCTGCATATTTATTTTATATCTGCTGTTAGTATTTTATTTGCTATCCAACTGATAAATAACCAAGTGCTAAAAATCAAGTGTTAAAAACAAGCTTAAAACAAAACAAAGGGTGTTAAGCCTTCCGCTGTTAAAACCAAACCAGTCGAGTTAAGTATTTGGCTTAAGCAGCCGAGTTATACTATCAACAGTTCTATTGAGTCTGTTGAGTGGTTAACTTAGCTGAAAAGCCAACTTAGCTGTCCTCAAGGACACAGCTGTTTGAGTCAACTCTGTTAAATATTTTTAAAGTACTAAAATCGAAAATTTGGTAAGGTTTATTCAACCCCCCTTCTAAACCTTACATCACACCCCTTGGGACCTAGAAGTGGTATCAGAGCGGTTGGTTCATTGAGCCTTCCGCACTGGTTACTGAACTAGATCTTTATCTTTTCAAAAGGTTTTAACACTTGTGTTTTTCAAAGTTTTTCATCTTTTAAGCAAAGTTATTATCATGGAAGCAAATCTAACACGCATTCCTGTGTTCACTGTTGAGGAATTTGATGATTGGAAAATACGCATGCAGCTCATCTATCCGCATTACATGATGAAATGTGGCTTGTGATAGAGGATGGGCTCTGCAGATACTATAAGTAAACACACAGTTATACGAAGAAGCGGTGCGAGAGGAGAAGAAGTTCTTCTTGAAGCAAGACCAGCCATGGTTGAAAAACCAAGGACCGAGTGGACTAATAAGGATAGAAAGAGATACAACCTGGACAATGTGGCCAAGGATATTCTCTACAAGACATTAGACAAAGTCATGTTCAATAAAGTCAACTCTTGCAAATTTGCACGGAGATTTGGGAAAAGCTAACCTTAATTTGTGAAGGATCGAACAAATTAAGCAAACTAAATTAATCTGTTATTCGCTCAAAATTTTGAAAATATCAAAATGTTTACAGGTGAAACTATGGTTCATTGAATGCCGAGTTTCGAGATTACAAATGAGCTTTCGGCTCTTGGGAAAGAATATACACAAAAGGAAATGTGTATGAAGATCTTAAGAAGCTTCCCAAATGAATGGGAAATGAAGGTCATGGCTCTAAGACATTCCATGGACCTCTCAAGAACTTCTAACCATGAGCTATTCTCGACCTCAAAGCCTATGAGTTGGAGCCGAGAAGAAAAGAGCAAGAGGAGACAATTGTACCCAAGACATCCGCATTATTGGCGGTGAAGGGAAAAGAGTTGAGCGAAAGGAAGCCATAGACCATGAGGAGATTGGCCGATGGTTAAAGATTCAACAAGTTATTTAATAAGAACTACAAGAGAAACAAGGGTGAAACCTCCGGAAGACATTTAACACCTTCCAAGTCAACGGAAGATAGGCCTCCCAAGAGAGTTGAGCATCAAAGGGTTGATTATCGAGAGCCGATAATCCAAGAATAGACAGAGTTGATCGAGAGCCGAGAACCTATGTTGAACCGCTGACAACTGAACATTTTTTTGTTGACTGCGTCTATCTACTATCAACAAATACATGAATGAAGAAGATAGAAAGGTCTTTAGGGAGAGAAGACAGAAAACAAGAAAGTCATGTTGGCTCGCTTTGAGACTCTTTGAGCCGACCCAGTGCAAAGAGGTAGCACACTCATATAGTAGTGAAGCGGACTACTCAAGTGATTCTCGAGGGAAGAGGCTATGATCTCGGTCATGGCCAAAGAACAAGATCAAGAAGATGAGGTACATTCTAACTCATCTCATTCTGATTCAAGTGATAGTGATTGTGATACACACACTTCATCACCTACTGATCTTTATGATTCATTAGGCAAAATGATGAAAGATTTTAAACACATAAATGAGGAAACAGCCAGCTTAAAAGCCAAAACACATAGTCGACTAAAGAGCGTAGTACTGAAATAAGAGTCATATAGGCGATGAGAACACTAAGTAGAGAAAGGCTGAAAATACCAAGATTATAGCGAGTTAGAGTTAGTCACTACGAAAAGAGGGAAAAAGATCTTAAAAATGTGATTGCGTCATTGACAAAAGCATCCAAATCATTGGAAAAACTTATTATGAGTCAAAAAGAATGTGGAGATAAGACAGACATCCAAGAGTGATTTTGGAAAAAAGATCTTCAAGTAATTAAGCATCCCAAAAACCCAAAACACCAAATGTTGCACACACATCCATTCCAAAGCACAATCAACATCATACTCGGCCTTGGATATAAAGGGAAAGGAAAGCGACCAATTGAGTATGCTCGGAGGTTACGAGAAAAAATCGCAAAAATACTCTATGAAAAGCAAATAGAGCTACCAAAAACCGCAAAAATTTCATCAGAGAAATACATATGATGGGAATGGTAGAAAATATCCAAAATATGCTGATTGGAATAATGTGAAACATCAGCAAAGACCTATGGAATACAAGCCAAAATGGCAATGACCTAAACCTCAGCAAAGGTCATTCCAAAGGCAAAAGAGCTTTTATCAAAGACACATACGCACCAAGTACTACACTCGGAAATACCACAACTACCCTAAGAAAGAAATTGATAAAACACATACACATGCATACGGACAAAAGAGACAGCTGTATGATCCTAAAATCCCCATGCAATTTGCTAATGTGCACTATGATTATGACACTGATAGATGGCAACCACTTAGAGTTAGACCATTTGGCTATTGGTTGGTTGGAGCATCTTATAGCACTAACCCCTTAGGACCCAGCACAAAGTATGGTACCTAAAAACGATTTCCTTGATTGTAGGTTCAAGGAATACCGAGTGCCAAACTTTTGGAGGAAATGAAGCTCTAGGGGAGATTAAAGGCACAGGATCCATCAAGAAAAATAGAATGGAAATCACAGATGTTGCTTATGTTGAAGGGGTCAACTTCAACCTGTTAAGTTTCAGCCAACTCTGTGACAAAGGCCACAATGTAGGATTCAACATGGGAGTGTGCCAGATCAAAGATGCTGAATCAAATGAAATAGTGTTGCAAGGGTCAAGACAAAAGAATATGTATGTGCTAGATTGGTCTACTGCTACACCAAGCACATGTCTGCTAGCAAAGAGCACAACCAAATCAAGTTGGCTATGGTACAAGAAGTTTAGTCACACGAATTTCAAGACAATCAATAAGCTTGCAAGGAGTCATCTTGTAGAAGGATTACCAGACTCAATATACAAGAAAGAGAGTGTATGTGATGCATGCCAGATGGGAAATCAAATAAAATCTTCATTCAAGGATAAGCCAAGTCCTTTTTCAACTAGGATATTGCATCTCATTTGCATATGGATATATTTGGTCCATTGAGCCACTAGCATAAGTGGAAAGAAATACACCTTAGTAGTGGTAGATGATTATTCAAGATATACATAGACAATCTTGATGTGTAAAGAGAAGGAAACATTGCATAAGTTACCTCAAATTGATGAAAAGAGTTCAAAATGAGAAGAGTCAAGCCATTATAAAAATAAGATTTGACAAGGAACCGAGTTTGTCAATGGGATAATAAATCAAGATTGTGTTGAAAATGGTATTGCTCATGAGTTATCAGTTGTAAGAACTCCACAGAATGGAGTAGGCCGAAAAAAAAGCAGAACTCTCAAGGAAGTTCGCAAGGACCATGTTAGCTTTGAAGTTGGATTGCTAAGAGATTTTGGGTCAAGCATAAATACAAAGATGCTATACTCAAAATAGATGCATGATTAATAGGCAATTGACCAAGACTCCCTATGAGATTTGGACAGGGAGAAAGCTAAATGTTGGGTACTTCTGGATATTTGGATGTAAATGATTCATCCATAACAATGGCAAAGACAATTTGAAGGCTTTTGATGCTAAAGATGATGAAGGTATCTTTTTGGGATACTCACCGAGAGTAAAGCCTATTGAGTGTTAAACAAGAGGACTATGGTCACGAGAAAGAGTCTATCTATTTGGTTTTGATGAACCTAATGTAAGTGGAGAAGACATTGAAGAGTTATCTAATAAGTCGAATCACCAACTATGCGAGAATAGTCCTTATGTGGAAGTCAAGAAGAGCACTCAACCCCGATGATGATGAGATAGTCAATCTCAAAGACAAATGGAAGGTCTACTGAGATGAATGAAGATGAAAGAGTTGTTCAAGACAACTTGTCATGAGACAATGAATCTAGTGACTAACTCCAACTTTGATGTGAGATGGCCGAGAGACCATCCACCGAGTTAGTCATCGGACATGTTAGTGATGGCATAAGAACTAGATCCGGCACAACAGAGAAGCCATGTTCACTTGTTTCATTTCTCGATAGAGCCTAAAGATGTGTCTCAAGCATTGGATGACACACATTAGATTTTGACCATGCAAGAAGAGTTGAATCGGTTTGAAAGAAACAAAGTATGAGAATTAGTTCAAAGGCCAACAAATCAAAATGTTGTTGGTACAAAATTGGTTTTCGAAACAAGATGAATGAGGAAGCATATGTTGTAAGAAACAAAGCTATATTGGTAGCCAAAGGGTGCGCCAAGAAGAAGGTATAGATTTTGAAGAAACCTTTGATCCTGTTGCAAGGTTGGAAGCAATAAGGATGTTTCTTGCTTATGTTGCACATAAAAACTTCACTTTGCATATCAAATGGATGTGAAGAGTGCATTTCTAAATGGACTCATTAGAGGAAGAAGTCTATGTTGAACAACCTCTAGGTTTTGAGCGGAAAACTATTGGAGATAAGGTCTACAAGCTCAAGAAAGCACTCGTATGGATTGAAACAAGAACCAAGTGAATGGTATGATACATTGTCTCAATTTCTAACTCGACAATGGATTCACCAAAGGAAAAGTTGATATGAACACTCTTCAGATTCAAGATGGAGAGAGTATCTTGCTTGTTCAAATATATGTGGATCACATCATTTTTGGTTCCACAAACAAAGAGCTATTTGACAAGTTCTCAAACCTCATGCAAGACAAATTTGAGATGAGCATGATGGAAGAGTTGACTTTCTTCCTAGGACTTCAAGTCAAACAATTGAAGGATGGAACCTCCATAAGCCAAACAAAGTTTACCAGAGATTTAATGAAGAAATTTGGTATGGAAAGAGAAGTCTTCTGTGAAAATTTCAACGAATACTTGATCAAGATGAACATGGATGCGGATGGCAAAGTCTGTTGATCAAACTAGATATAGAGCCCTCATTGGATCTTTGCTCTATCTAACAAAAAGCGGGCCGGACATCACCTTCGCAATAGGTGTATGTGCAATATTTAAATCTGCACCAAAGGAGAGCCACATGATCTGCAGCTAAGACAATCCTAAGATATTTGAAGGGATGCCGAGAAAAGTCGGCTTATGGTATCCAAAGGAAGGTGGATTCAAGTTGATCGGTTACTCGGACTCAAACTATCTTTGGATGTAGAGTTGACGGAAGAGTACTTCGGTACATGTCAAATGCTTGAAATAGATTGGTTTCTTGGTTCAAGAAGAAACAAAATTCAATAGCTACATCCATAGCTAAAGCAGAGTACATAGCTATGTAGGTTGAATAAACCTTACCAAGTCTTATGGATGAGAAAGCAAGTGAGAGATTATGATATTGAAGAAAAAGATATGTAGGTCCCAAGGGGTGTAAGTGTAAGGTTTAGAAGGGGGGTTGAATAAACCTTACCAAATTTTCGATTTAGTCCTTTTAAATATTCGAGTTGATACTACACAACTGTGTCCTCGGTGGACAACCAATTTAGTTAATCAAGAGTTAGTCTCTCAAACGGACTCAACGAGCCATTGATGGAATAACTCACCAAGTAAGTCTAAATTAACTCAATTGTGGTTTGTTTTCAGGAAGACTTAACACCCTTAAGTTTGGTTAAGCAAGGATTTAGTGCTTGGTTTAGTACTTAGAAATTATCAAGTGGATAGCAAATTTATCAAAGATTTAAACAATTAAGATGCGAGAATTGAAATCTTTGAAATGTAAATGACACAATCAAATTTTTATAGAGGTTCGAAGATGGGGTAATTCTTCTACTCCTCTCTTCTCCAACTCCTGGAGGAATCCACTAGGTATTGATCAAGATATACAAAGTGGTAACAGTCCGGATACAAGTCTTGATCACACAAAATTGACTTGATCCTTTGGGACTCGATCTGAGACGCCTTGATCACTCACCAAATGGCTTCTCGACGACTCGCTTCTTCACATGGCAAAATGCCTTGCTACTACTGACTCACTTGCTCAAGCTCTTTGGATTTGATCACGAAGCCCTCCAAAAGCTCAAGACTTGGTTCGACCAACCTTTCCTACAATCCTTCGTGGAATGTAGACACATTGATTTTTCAAAAAGATTTTCCTCTTCAACTGATTGAAGTTATCTTTCCTTCACAGGTGAGTGTTGGATTGACGTTCTTCGTAGTGTAGGCTTGAGGATTGAGAATATTTCGATTTTCTAGTAATTGCTTGAACGTTTTTGGTTCCGTTCGTAACTCTTCTCAAAATCATTTCTCAGCCTTTTATAGTGATCTTTCAAAAATTTGCCCGTTGAAGAGATATGCTTATTTTTGAAAGTCACTTGCGATCGTTGGCTTGTCTTGTTGCGATCCTTGAATTGCCATTTCCTCGTATGAATTTTTCTTCACCTTTTCGAGTTCGACACTGTGTAGTGATTCCCATTGGTTTATTCCTTTTGCACGCTTCGGGACCGAGCACTTCGAGAAAGGTGGTATAGAGATATTACTTGTTTAGGTAATTCTCTTGATTTACGTACAACGGATCTTTTTCGCTTATCTCGACTTGACTTGCATTTCTTTGCTTTCCCCAGGTGACTTAGAGTCAGCTTCCAATCATTGGATGACTCTTCATCTCACTTCAACTTGAGACTTGGCTTTTCTTGAGTTGACTTGACTGATGCTCCACTCACCGCATCTCACCGCTTCTTCAAGATAGAGTTCCGTCTACTCTTCTTTGCCATACTCACTGTCTCGCGCAATGAGTCTTCCTTCTAATCTCCAGTTGTCTTCTTGCATGTTAGGGCGTAGGCCGACTTAACTCCGGCTTGGCCATCCCTATTTATTACAATACATTTTACAACAAAAGATGGGGTGCCAACATCCTATTCTAAGTTTTACATGGCATTCATCAAAATCTAAACAATAAATTTCCTAACAATTTCCCCCTTTTTGATGATGCCAAAACTTAAATCATTCAAAAATGCAAATAGCAAAGATACATACTGAGATAGTGTATTTACATAGAATGTATGCGTAGAATCAATCCTTTTATTGATCATGACATTCTTGTTCTTTTACACAATCACATACAAGGTGTATCGAGCAAACATTTGTCTACACAAAAAAAATGAAGAATTTATAGCTTTATTACGTAAGACTTACATAGTATGTATTTACATGATAAAATACATGAAGGGGTGGACATCTACACTTCATCTTCTTTCTTTGCCTCATTCTTTCATCTTGTTCAAGATCTTCTTCTTTCTTCTCTTTTTCTCATCGTCACCGCCTTCTTCTTCTTCTTTTCATATGCTTTCCTGGCAGCTTCATCTCTTCTTAATCTTTCTTGTCTTTCCTCCCATAGCTGAGTTTTGTCTCTTGTTTTCTTCTTCTATTCTTCTCGCATACTCAACATTACTTTTAGCCACTTGCAAATTTGCTACTTGGTCAAGGCCGCCCAAGATCACTCCTTTCTTGCCGGATCTATGTACTCAATATTTTTGGGCGGAGGCCCAGTCTCAAACCTCTTCCTCCACCACTACTTCTTCCTGTGCCTGCTCGGGCGTGTATTGTACTGGGGTCTTCTTCTTTCCACTGAGTGACTGACCGGTAGTGACCAAAGAGAGTGATCGCCGGTAGTCCGGCGCTGTCTGTCGCCTTCTTCACATAACGTGAGACCCTTTTCCCAAGATAAGTCCCAAGCTTGAGCCATAGACATATTTGCAAAGTATCCTTCGGGATGCGGCGTTTTAAATTCATCAACTGATCATGGCTCGTCCCGACATCCGAGATGGCATAAGTGTCTCTGCTTCTCTTGGAATGCCTCCATGTTCTTTCAAGATGTTCATAACTCGGGCATCCATTCTTCCTTCCACTTCCTTCATCCCCGCTTCAATTGTTTTTCTCTTTTTTCGGCCATAGATATAGCGAGTGATGGAGTGGCGAGGCACAGGAGTTTGCCGATAATGTCACCGTGACAAGACCTTGTTGGGGGTTTGTGCAATCATCAAGGTCACATCCGATCCTTCCCCCTCAACAAGCTTTCCTTTCTTTTGTTTCAACACTTCCTTAGTTGACTTTCCCTTCGCAGTGCATCCTCTTTTTTCAAACCTTCAGATCTCTTTTGTGCTTTAAGGTATTCCTCTTCCCCTTTTTGGCATCATCAAAGGAGAGAGGAACGCCCGAAATGCAGATCGCAAGCGGAAGTCGAGCCTGGCGATAGTCGAGTTTTGTCTCGAGTCTGTGTGGAGTATGCGACACGAAATTCGAGCGAGTAGCGTTGGACTCTGCTGAAATTAGCTTCATTTCAGCCATGAGAAGGCTGAATTTTCTGTCCATATTTTCTTCCGTACGGAGATCACTCTTATTTTGCTCACGCAGCAGCTTTATCTCGCGGTGTGAGCTTCATGCATGTGCTCAATGTGTTCTCTCAATTTCGTTTTTGCATCGGCATTCTCGGCTCTCCATACAAGCGAACATGTTGAACAATGTCCTTAAGTATCTAACTTGTTCCACACGCATTGTTTCTTCTTTGTTGCCACCATTCCCGATCCTCACCGTTATGCCTCTCAAGTCGCTGAAGATTGGCATCTCTCGTTGTCCAACAAGCATGTCCATAGAGGCCGATGCCTCTCCATTCGTTCAATATCGCAAATAATGCCTTGAACACTTCGCGAACTTCGGTGATTCTTCCGTTGCGGTGATGGCCATGCAAAATAATCAAAGTCATAATTAACATGGAACGATGGTACTGGCGAAAAATGACAGAGCCGGTCTGCAAGGGCGTGCGATCTCGTTCTCGACTCTTCATGGAGGTCGGGTACCTCCAGGAGAAAGGAAATGATTCTACAAAGGAATCATCATGGCCAACAGGATTTGTTCAATGATGAGAGGGCGCGTGAAGCTCCTTTTGGAGTCGAACTCTGCTGCCGCACTTGGGAGCTGCGCAGATGGACTCTGTTTGGTGGGTCTCATGTGAAGTGGACCCGACTTTTTGAGCTCACTGTCTCAACAACTTCGTTGGTCTCAAAGGTTTCTCCAATTGAGTGGACTGATCCTCGGCCTTATCGGCGTCATCGGACGATGATGAGATTTCCATTGGTGGCTCATCATCAAAATTAAAGGTTTGACGAGTAGTCTTGGGATCGACTTGCTCGTCTTTGGAACATCCGCAATCGAGTCTTTTGGATCTGCCACGGGGATGACTCGGCTTCTTCGTCGCCTTCCGATCCCGAAAGGTTACATCGAGATTATCCTGGGAATCATGAAGCGCGCTTATCTCCTTTTCGGATGGATCAATGATAGCGGGAGGGATGTTCTCTACTTGACTTCTTTACCCCGGAAGTCTCAACCTCCCGTGGCCTTCATTACCTCCTACGATCTCAATCGTAGTGAGGCATGACCTCCCTTTCGACAAAGTGTCGGTGTCTTAGGGTCTTTCGTGGTGGCATCCATTGGAGTCTCAACCCCATGGATTGCACTTTCATCGCCAGTGTTAACTCCCGGGGTTGTTCCTTCCTCGTGCCTCGACCGCATCGCCAGCGTCATTAGCCTTCCGAGAAGTTGACACCTCAAATGAGACAGTCTCAATCGCCTGAGCTTCGTTGATGGCAACTTGCTGTTCATTTGGTGGTTGTACTTTCTCCACTTCGCCTCCTGGATTCGTTGTGGAGTCATCTGCAGCATTCTCCGACCTTGCCGCTGCGTGGAGGAGTTTCCCCTCACCGGGCGCACTGGTTGAGTGACTTGAAATGGGGTCACTCGTCTCCAAACTCCCGGCTATTTCTTACCGAGTGTTCGATCGTTGGGGCAGGTGGTAAGACACCTTCATTAGTGGTTGGCTCAACTGGGGTCCCCACTAACCCGATTTCATCGCCAGCTTCCTTAATTGCTTCTTCCGAGTGAGTGGGAAGTGGTGGCAAGAATAACGGTGGCGCTTTCTTTGAACCACTCCCATTGGATCAATTTCACTGTGTGTTTTGGAGGACTCTCCTGGTCCCTCCATCATGCTCTTCTCATGAAGAATTCTGGATTCATGCATTGCTCGCCGCAATTGCACCTCTTCTAAGCGGGCGCAGATGCGGATCCTCATCATCAAGCGATAAGACATCAAGGATATGATGTGTGTGTTCGTGGTGTCGGTGATAGGCGGATCTTTGGCCTTCTCACGTGCCTCGCCTTCCTCTTCCTGTCTTTCCTTCTCCTTGTCGTTGAAGATCCGCAAGATATCCGTGCGCTTTTCTTCATCCAAAGTTTGACCACAGCTGGTCACTCCAAGGAAGTTCAGCAGTTCCTCTTCTTCTTCTATAAATTCAGGCCGTTGGAATCTGTTCCTTGATCGACTCAATTTCCACTTCCTCCACTCTCACGATTTATTTTGGATGTCCGGGTAAAGTGGGGATAGGATCATCACATCACTGTCACTCTATCGCCTTCTTTTGTGTCTCGGCTGCGCGGACTACGGCTATTTCTTCATTTGCCTCTGTTGATCGCCTTCACAGAGACTTAGTCAAGCTTTCATCTATAGTATCTGGAGACTCTACTTCTCCAGCAGCCTCTCCAGATCTCTCCCGGTGAGTGGCGACTCACCCGTTTCTCAAGCTCGAGTGCTTGATGATTCTTCTTCGTCTCCTGGTTTGTACCGAGAGGGATTTCTCGGTTCGAGACGCTTTCTTCCGAGTCTTGGCGGGCCGGGGCCGTGCTAGTGTTTTCTTCTCGAGGAGATGGCCGTCTTGGCTTATCGCTTCTCTTTTTGACGATCGGAGAAGGTATTTGAGAGTCCTTCTCGACCGCTGCTGCTGGGCGAGACACACGCTACGCAGGGGCAGTGACTCTGGCTGCAGGGCAGGAGCAGTTTGACTTTCTTTGCTGCAGAGCAAGCGTTTTTCTTACCAGCCGCAGGGGCAGCTTTCTTCTTTGGTGGAGAGGAAACAATCAGCTGTATCTTCAGGGGTTAGCCGATTCCCCTCACTTGTGTCGCCTCTCTTGGCGTAGGCTCTCTCAGGCGCCGAGAGGTTTGATCTCGAACATCCTCTTGTTAACATGGAACGCCTTTCCATGTCTAAGAGGGACTCCTTTCACCTCCATCATCCGGCCAATCACCAGGCCATATCCTAGGATCCTCCAAATGTGCCATCTTCCTTGAAGGATTTGTTCCCTACATTCTCGCATAGTCTGCGTAGACAAACTCAGCCCAGTTTATTTTCCTTTCTTCAATGATCGCCGCCATCACGATCAATTTTCCCTTTGTGATTGGTCAAAGTCGCCAAATTTGATGTCAATACAATTGACAACTATGTCCAACAACTTGTGATAATCCTCCTTCAAAGACCTCTTGTTTCTTTGTGTAAACTATTTTATCAACAGAGTCGGGCTTGGCTATTTCCTTCCAAGCAAAGCAGCCAAGTTTACATCGCCGTTAATTTCGATGCTCCTTCCGTTGGTAGTGAGCGTGTTGACCAAATCCTTGGCGAGAGATGGTGAACTCCTTTCCGTGAACAGATGACTTTATTCCTTCATTGTGAATCTCGGCGTTCACATAGAATTGTGCGACCTCCTCCACATAAGTCATCGAATATTCCATCATCGAAATGATTTCAGCCCCGTCGTTTGGAGTTTTTCAGCTATTTTCTTTATGAGGGCGTCATTGGGCCCCTGTTTGACCATGCCCTCGAAATCCACAGTGACCGGTGTGGATTTGCTTTCCTAACTTGATAAAATCATAGGTTGGTGCCATTTTTCAGGATTTTATCGAAGAAAACTTAGAGATTGATTTGAAGATAGATAGGGTTTTTGAGAGAATTTTTGCCTTTGCTTCCGAGAGAGAGAAATGAACAGCTTTTGGTAGTGTGTGAGAGAAAGCGGGAGAAAATGGTTTAAGTATGGTTTATGAAAGGGCGTGCGGGTGGTTTTTTGAAATGTGATCAAAATCAATGGTTTAGATTTTGCACGCTATTTAGCATTTAATGTCTCGTATTTAATGCGGCAAAGATTTATATCCAATCATAAGCTTGGTGTGCGCTTTATGTATGTACACATCATCATTATCTTTGACGTCATTCTTAAAAACATTCCCGCTTAGTAAAAATGACTGCATTTTTGTCACTTTGCTCATAAGTGACTCAGCTTATCCCTTAGCCGATTTAACTCCTCTTCTCACGGTTCTCTTAGTGACTCATTGCTAATACCGACTTGGTATATTGTCTTTCCAATACAAATTTGATTTACTTAGCGATTTGTGAGTTCACTCTTTTCCCTTTTTGTGTTCCATTTCTTTTCTTTGAGTCTTCTTAATGTTAACTCACTCAATTAACCCCAACTCATGCTTGAGTTCTTCAAATCTTGACTCACATAATGGTTTTGTGAAGATGTCGGTAATTGTTTATCGGTTGAGATATATTCCACGATGATGTCCTTCTTTTCAACATGATCTCTTATGAAGTGATATCTCGACATCGATATGCTTTGTTCTTGAGTGCAACACAGGATTTTGAGTGATTGCAATTGCACTTGTGTTATCACACATGATTGGAATCTCTTTTTCTTCAACTTCATAGTCTCTCAAAATCTTTGTCTCATCCATAGGACTTGGGCACAACAATGCCCTTGACTATGTATTCTGCTTGATTGTAGAGGTGGCTATTGAATTTTGTTTTTTGCTAAACCAGAAATCAGCTGTTTTCTAGCATTTGACATGTGCCTCGAGGTGCTCTTCCTGTCAACTCGCATCCAAAGATAGTCCGTAGTCCGAATAGCCAATTAGCTTGAATCCACCTTCCTTTGGATACCTTAAGCCAACTTCTTGGCTTCCTTTCAAGTATCTCGATATTCTCTTAGATTCTCTTAGTCATATGGCTCTCTTTTTGGAGCGATTGAAATCTTGCACATACACCTACAAAGAAAGTGATGTCCGCCCTTCTTTGTAAGATAGAGCAATGATCCAATAAGTGCTCAGATCTTGTTTGATCTACGAGCTTGCCATCCGCATCCATGTCCATTTTGACTGATGTATTCATTGGAATTTTCACACAAGACTTCTCCTCCATACCAAATTTCTTCATTAAATCTCTGCTTGTATTTTGTTTGACTTATGAACGTTCCATCCTTCGATTGTTTCACTTGGAGTCCAAGGAAGAATGTCGGCTCTCCCCATCATGCTCATTTCAAATTTACTTTGCATGAGGTTTGAAAATTTTTCACACACTCTTTGTTTGTTGATCCAAAAATGATGTCATCCACATATATTTGAACAAGCAAAGATACTCTTTTTGTCTTGAATTCTGAAAAGTGTTCTATCTATTTTTCCTTTTGTGAATCCATTCTCGATTAGGAATTGTGACAACGTATCATACCATGCTCTGGGTGCCTGTTTCAATCCATACAGGGCTTTCTTGAGTTTGTATACCTTATCTCCAAGAGTTTTCTGCTCAAATCCTGGAGGTTGTTCAACATACACTTCTTCTTCCAATAAACCATTTAGGAATGCACTTTTTACATCCATCTGATATACAATGAAATTCTTGTGAGTTGCATAGGCAAGAAACATCCTTATAGCTTCCAATCTTGCTACAGGAGCAAATGTTTCATCAAAATCTATTCCTTCTTCTTGGCAATATCCTTTGGCTACTAGTCTTGCTTTGTTTCTTACGACAGAACCTTCCTCGTTCATCTTGTTTCTGAAAACCCATTTAGTACCAATAACATTTTGATGCGTGGGTCTTTGAACTAATTCCCATACTTTATTTCTTTCAAACTGATTCAGCTCTTCTTGCATAGCTTGAATCCAATGTGTGTCATCCAATGCTTGTAACACATCTTTGGGCTCTATTTGCGAGATAAAGCATGTGAACATAGCTTCTTGTTGAGTTCTGGATCTTGTTTTGACACCTTCTCTTATATCTCCAATGACAAGTTCTAGTGGATGGTCTCTTAGCCATCTTACATCGTTGAAGTAGGTTAGGCTGGGTTCAGTCGTCTAGCGGTGTGTTGCTTTGATAAGCTCTCTCGTAGTCACTTAGCCGCAAATTTTCCAAATGTTTTGAGATTCACTATCTCATCTTCTTCTCGAGTTTACAATTCCAGCTTTCCTTGCCAAAGATAGGATTTTTCTCAGTATGCTTGGATGATTCACTTATCACCGACTCTTCAATGTCTTTTCCATTTACATTTGGCTCATCAAATACCACATGAATGGATTCTTCTCGCAAACATAGTCCTTTTGTTGAGTACTCAGAGCTTTGCTTTCAAATTTGAGTATCCCAAGAAGATACCTTCATCGGCTTTAGCATCGAAAGCCTTTAGATTGTCCTTGCCATTGTTATGGATGAAGCATTTACATCCAAATATTCTAAAATATGCAACATTTGGTTTTCTTCCAGTCCAAATCTCATAGGAGTCTTTGTCACCGCCTATTTATCATGCATCTGTTTTGAGTGTAGCAAGTGTGTTTATTGCTTCACCCAAAATCTTTTTGTAACCCCCGTCAAACTAGCATGGTCATTCTTTGCTTCTTTGAGAGTTCTGTTCCTTCTTTCGCAACTCCATTCTGTGGAGTCCTTGTTGCTTGATAGTTCATGACCAATACCATTTTCAATACAATACTCGAGTTATTATTCCATTGACAAACTCGGTTCCTCTCCCGACCTTATTTTTATAATGGTTTGACTCTTCTCATTTTGAATCCTCTTCATCACCGTGGTAGTTTCGTAGAGTTTCTTTCTTCTTACACATGAATATTGTCCATGTATATCTTGAGTAGTCATCTACTACCACCAAGGTGTATTTCTTTCCACTTATCTTTGCCGGTTCCACTGGGCCAAATAGATCCATATGTAGCGTATGCAATACTCTTTGTTGAAGATGGGCATGTCTTTTCTTTGAATGAAGATTTGATTTGTTTTCCTTTCGACATGCATCACATATACTCTCCTTCTTGTATACTGATCGAAGTCCTTCCACAAGATTACTTCGTGCAAGCTTGTTAATCGTTTTGAAATTCAGTGACTCGGCTTTTTGTGCCACGCCAACTTGATTCAAATTTGTGCTTTTTGCTAGTAGACATGTGTTGGGTGTAGCGGTTGACCAATCTACTATATACATGTTCTTTTGTCCGCATCCTTGCAACACAACTTCATTAGATTCGATGTCCTTGATTTGCCATATACCCATGTTAAATCCAACATTATAACCCTTGTCACGAGTTGGGTGATGCTTAGTAAGTTGAAGTTGAGTCCTTCGACATATGCAACATCGTGATCTCTAATCCGTTCCTCTTGATGGATCCAATGCATCTAATTTCACCTGAGCTTCATTTCTCCAAATATGACTTTTGCTCCTTTAACTTCCTTGAATTTTGACAAATTTTTCTTGTTTCTGTCATATGTCCGAACAACCACCGTCCATGTACCAGGTTCCTTGCACTCGGCTATTCCTTGAACTCCGCAATCAAGGAAATTAAGTTTTAGGTACCCATGTTTGTCCGGGTCCTGAGGGGTTAGAGTTGTAAGATGATCCAACCAACCTATAGTCAAATGATTTGACTCTAAGGGGTTGCCATCTATCGATGCCATAATCATAATTAATCTTAGCAAATTGCTTGGGGATTTTAGGTTCATACAACTGTCTCTTTTGTCAGTATGCCTGTGTATATGTTTTAGCAATCGCCTTCTTTGGGTAATTGTGGTGTCTCTGAGTGTGTGCCTAGGTGCATATGTGTGCTTTGATGAAAGCTCTTATACTTTTGTAATGGCCTTTCTTGAGTTCTAGGCCTTTGCCATTTGGGCTTATATTCCATAAGTCTATGCCGATAGTTCACATCATTCCAATCGGCTTGGCCGGATATTTTCTACCATTCCCATCATATGTATTTCTTTTATAAATTTTCTCTCAGGGTTTTTGGTAGCTCGCTTCTTCTTTTTCAGAGTATTTTCTGTTTGGAGTTTGCTTTGAGGAACTCGACCAATCTCTTCTCATTTGTCCTTTCAAATAAGCACTCAACTACTTTTTTTCCTTTTCCTTTATAACCAAGGCCGCTTTGCTTGTAATTGTGCTTTGGAGTGAATGTGTTTGTAACATTTAGAGTTTTGGATTTTTTAGACTCTTCATTGCTTGAAGATCCTTTTTCCAAAATCACTTTTGGAGTTTGACATAGCACGAGAGGAATTAAATCCTAAACCTTTTCCTGGTCTCCACATTCTCTTTGACTCATAATAAGATCATCCAATGATTTAGATGCCATAGTGAATGATGCAATCACATTTTTGAGGTCATTCTCCCTCTTTTCTATGGCAACTATTTATAACTGTTAGTTTAGCATTTTCGACCTTTTAAACTTTTATTCTCATCACTATTTGACTTAGAATACTCGGCTCCTTAGTCACCGTGAGTTTTGGCTTTTTTGAGTAGACTGTTTTCCTCATTTAGTAGTGTGTGTGAGGATTTAATGTGTTCAAAATCTTTCATCATTTTGCCTAATGAATCATAAAGATCAGTGGGTGATGAAGTGTGTGTGTTACATCACTATCACTAGAATCCGAGTTTGATGAGTTAGAGTGTACCTCATCTTCTTGGTCGAGTTGATCTTGTTCCTTGGCCATTAAGCGGATCGGGGCTTCTTCTTCGAGTCACTTGAGTAGTCGGCTTCATCACTTGCTCTCAATCGCTTGTCTCTCTTGACTTGGTCATTTCTTGGACTATCTCTCAGAGCCAACATTGCCTTTTTTCTTTTCTTGTCTTCTTTCTCTCAAGACCTTTCTTTCTTCTTCATTCTGTATTTGTTGACTACGGGATATGGGCAATAGCATAGTGACCTGGTTATCTACATTCCAAAGATAGATATTCAACCTTCGATCGACTCTTTCCATTCTTGGATTGTCAACCCTTTGATATTCACTTTTTGATGATCTCGTTCTCTTGGTTGGCCTATCTTCCCTTGACTTGGAGGGAGCCGAGTGTCTTCCTCGGAGGATTCGCCCTTGCCTCTCTTGTAGTTCTTATTGAAGAACTTGTTGAACCTTTTAACCATCGTGAGCTATTTCTTCCGATCAATGACTTCTTTGACCTCGGCTCTCTTCCCATCTTAACAATTAGAGCAAAATTGTTTTTGGTATAGTTGTCTCTTCCTCGTCTTTTCTTCTCGGCTCAAACTCGTAGGCTTTGAGATCCGAGAATAATTCATGATTGGATGTCTTTGATAGGTCCATGGAATGTCTCGATGCCATGACCTTCATTTCCCATTCATTGGGAGACTTTTTAAGATCTTCATACACATTTCTTCTGTATATTCCTTTCCAAGTGCGAGATAGCTCGTTGGTGATTTCGTGAACCGAGCATCCGATTGATCCAGGTTTTCTCCTAAGATCATTTTGAAGTTCTCAAATTTCTGTAGACGGCCACCGATAATTTGTTTTCTTTGATTTGCTTTCGAGCCTTCACAAATCAATGTTAGCTTGTCCTGATTTCTTTAGCCGTTTTGCATGATTTGACTTTATTGAACATGGCTTTGTCAAGGTTTTGTAAAGGATGTCCTTGGCTACATTGTCCAGGTTGTATCTTTTTATGTCAACATTTGTCCATTCAGTTCTTGGTTTTTCAACCATGACTCGGCCGGGAGCAACATCCTCTTCTCCTTCACCGCAGACTCTTCTTACGATTGTGTTCACCTTTAAGATTTGCGTGGCCCATCCTCTATCACTATCCACATCTCATCATGTAATGCCGATAGATGAGCACCGCATACGAATTTTCCAATCATCAAATTCTTCAATAGTGAACAAAGGGATGCGTGTTAAATTTGTTTCCATGATAATAACTTTTAATGATAAAAAGAGCTTTGAAAGTTTAAGTACTAAAGCGATTTTGAAAAGTTTGGAGATCTAGTTCAAGAACTAAAGGTCGAAGGCTCAATGAACCAACCGCTCGATACCACTTGTAGGTCCCAAGGGGTGTAAGTGTAAGGTTTAGAAGGGGGTTGAATAAACCTTACCAAATTTTCGATTTAGTCCTTTTAAATATTCGAGTTGATACTACATTTGTGTCCTTGGTGGACAGCCAATTTAGTTAATCAAGAGAGTTAGTCTCTCAACACTCAACCGAGCCGTTGATGGAATAACTCACCGTTAAGTCTAAATTAACTCAACTGTGGTTTGTTTTCAAGAAGACTTAACACCCTTAAGTTTGGTTAAGCAAGGATTTAGTGCTTGGTTTAGTACTTAGAAATTATCAAGTGGATAGCAAATTTATCAAAGATTTAAACAATTATGATGCGGGAATTGAAATGCTTTGAAATGTATATGACACAATAAAATTTTTATAGAGGTTCGAAGATGGGGTAATTCTTCTACTCCTCTCTTCTCCAACTCCCGTAGGAATCCACTAGGTATTGATCGATATACAAAGTGGTAACAGTCCGGATACAAGTCTTGATCACACACTGACTTGATCCTTTGGGACTCGATGCTGAGACGCCTTGATCACTCACCAAGCTTCTCGACGACTCGACTTCTTCACAGGCAAAAATGCCTTTGCTACTACACTCACTTGCTCAAGCTCTTTGGATTTGATCACGAAGCCCTCCAAAAGCTCAAGACTTGGTTCGACCACGAACCTTCCTACAATCCTTCGTGGATTGTAGACCCCTTGATTTTTCGAAGATTTTCCTCTTCAACCGATTGAAGTTATCTTTCCTTCACGGTGAGTGTTGGATTGATGTTCTTCGTGAGTGTAGGCTTGAGGATTGAGAATATTTCATATTTTCCGATGAATTGCTTGAACGTTTTTGGTTACTCGTTCGTAACTCTTCTCAAAATCATTTCTCAGCCTTTTATAGTGATCTTTCAAAAATTTGCCCGTTGAAGAGATAGGCTTAATTTTGAAAGTCACTTGCACCGATCGTTTTGTCTTGTTGCGATCCTTGGAATTGCCATTTCCTCGTATGAATTTTTCTTCACCTTTTCGAGTTCGACACTTTGTGTAGTGCTTCCCATTGGTTTATTCCTTTTGCACGCTTCGGGGTGAGCACTTGAGAAAGGTGGTATGGAGATATTACTTGTTTAGGTAATTCTCTTGATTTACGTAACGGATCTTTTTTTCGATTATCTCGACTTGATTGCATTTCTTTGCTTTCCCAGGTGACTTAGAGTCAACTTCCAATAATGGATGACTCTTCTTCACTTCAACTTGAGACTTGGCTTTTCTTGAGTTGACTTGACGATGCTCCACTCACCGCATCTCACCGCTTCTTCATGAGTTCCGTCTACTCTTCTTTGCCATACTCACTTGTCTCGCAATGAGTCTTCCTTCTAATCTCCGGTTGTCTTCTTGCATGTTAGGGCGTAGTGACTTAACTCGGCTTGGGCATCCCTATTTATTACAATGCATTTTACAACAAAAGATGGGGTGCTAACATCCTATTCTAAGTTTTACATGGCATTCATCAAAATCTAAACAATAAATATCCTAACAATTTCCCCCTTTTGATGATGCCAAAACTTAAATCATTCAAAAATGCAAATAGCAAAGATACATGCAGATAGTGTATTTACATAGAATGTATGCGTAGAATCAATCCTTTTATTGATCATGACATTCTTGTTCTTTTACACAATCAAGCACAAGGTGTATCGAGCAAACATTTGTCTACACAAAAAATGAAGAATTTATAGCTTTATTACGTAAGACTTACATAGTATGTATTTACATGATAAAATACATGAAGGGGTGGACAGCTACACTTCATCTTCTTCACTTTGTCTCCTTCTTTCGTCTTGTTCAAAGATCTTCTTCTCTTCTTCTCTTTTTCTCATCGTCACCTTCTTTCTTCTTCTTTTCATATGCTTTCTGGCAGCTTCATCTCTTTTTAATCTTTCTTGTCTTTCCTCCCATAGCTGAGTTTGTCTCTTGTTTTCTTCTTCTATTCTTCTCGCATACTCAACATTACTTTTAGCCACTTGCAAATTTGCTACTTGGTCAAGGCCGCCCAAATCCCTCCTTTTCTTGCCTGGATCTATGTACTCAATATTTTTGGGCGGAGGCCTGGAGTCTCAAACCTCTTCCTCCACCACTACTTCTTCCGCTACCTCGGGCGTGTATTGTCTTCGGGTCTTCTTCTTTCCACTGAGTGACCAGTGAAGTGACCAGCAGAGTGACGGTTCTGAGTCCGCTGTCGGCCTTCTTCACATAACGTGAGACCCTTTTCACAAGACAAGTCCCAAGCTTGAGCCATAGACATATTTGCAAAGTATCCTTCGATGCGAGCGTTTTAAATTCATACGATCATGGCTCTGTCCCGACATCCGAGATGGCATAAGTGTCTCTCGTCTCTTTGAATGCCTCCATATTCTTTCAAGATGTTCATAACTCGGGCATCCATTCTTCCTTCCACTTCCTTCATCCCCGCTTCAATTGTTTTTCTCTTTTCGGCCATAGATATAGCAGAGTGTTGGAGTGGCGAGTCACAGGGAGTTTGCTTGATAATGTCACCGTGACAAGACCTTGTTGGGGTTTGTGCAATCATCAAGGTCACATCCGCGATCCTTCCCCCTCAACAAGCTTTCCTTTCTTTTGTTTCAACACTTCCTCGCTGACTTTCCCTTCGCAAAACCGCATCCTCTTTTTCAAACGAGATCTCTTTTTGTGCTTTAAGGTATTCCTCTTCCCCCTTTTTGGCATCATCAAAGGAGAGAGGAACGCCTGAAACAGATCGCAAGCGGAAGTCGAGCTCTGATAGTCGAGTTTTGTCTCGAGTCTGCTTTGTGGAGTATGCGGCACTGAAATTCGAGCGAGTAGCGTTGGACTCTCTTGAAATTAGCTTCATTTCAGCCATGAGAAGGCTGAATTTTTGTCCATATTTTCTTCCGCACCTGAGATCACTCTTATTTTTCTCACGCAGCTTTATCTATCTCGAAAGTGTGAGCTTCATGCATGTGCTCAATGTGTTCTCTCAATTTCGTTTTTGCATCGATTCTCGGCTCTCCATACAAGCGACTTGTTGAACAATGTCCTGAAGTATCTAACTTGTTCCACACGCATTGTTTGCTTGTTGCCACCATTCCCCGATCCTCACTTGTTATGCCTCTCAAGTCGCTAGAAGATTGGCATCTCTTTGTCGATCCGCATGTCCATAGAGGCCTCGATGCCTCTCCATTCGTTCAATATCGGCAAATAATGCCTTGAACACTTCGCGAACTTCGGTGATTCTTCCGTTGCGGTGATGGCCATGCGGCGTCAAAGTCATAATTAACATGGAACGATGGTACTGGCGAAATGACGGGAGCTGGTCTGTGTGGAAGCGTGCGATCTCGTTCTCGACTCTTCATGGAGGTCGGGTACCTCCAGGAGAAAGGAAATGATTCTACAAAGGAATCATCACGGCCAACAGGGATTTGTTCAATGATGAGAGGGCGCGTGAAGCTCCTTTTGGAGTCGAACTGCTGCGGCTTGGGAGCTGCGCATGGACTCTGTTTCACTGGGGTCCATTGTGAAGTGGACCCGGTTTTTGCCGAGCCTCACTGCTCTCAACAACTTCGTTGGTCTCACCGGTTTCTCCAATTGAGTGGACTGATCCTCGGCCTTATCGTAGCGTCATCGGACGATGATGAGATTTCCATTGGTGGCTCATCATAAAAATTAAAGGTTTGACGAGTAGTCTTGGGATCGAGACTTGCTCGTCTTTGGGAACATCCGCACTTGTTGAGTCTTTTGGATCTCACGGGGGATGACTCGCTTCTTCGTCGCTTCCCGATCCCGAGAAGGTTACATCGAGATTATCCTGGGAATCATGAAGCGCTTATCTCCTTTTTAGATGGATCAATGATAGCAGGAGGGATGTTCTCTACTTGACTTCTTTACCCCGGAAGTCTCAACCTCCCGTGGGCCTTCATTACCTCCTACAGCCTCAATCGTAGTGAGGCCTTGGACCTCCCTTCGACAAATGTGTCACCGTCTTAGGGTCTTCGTGGTGGCATCCATTGGAGTCTCAACCCCATGGATTGCACTTTCATCGCCCCAGTGTTAACTCCCGGGGTTGTTCCTTCCTCGTGCCTCGACCGCATCGCCAGCGTCATTAGCCTTCGAGAGAAGTTGACACCTCACCGAGACAGTCTCAATCGCCTGAGCTTCGTTGATGGCAACTTGTTGTTCGTTTGTGGTTGTACTTTCTCCACTTCGCCTCCGGATTCGTTGTGGAGTCATCTCGCAGATTCTCCGACCTTGCTGCCGTGGAGGAGTTTCCCCTCGGTTGGCGCACCAAAGTGACTTGGAATGGGGTCACTCGTCTCCAAACTCCCGACTGTTTCTACCGAGTGTTCACCGTTGGGGCGGTGGTAAGACACCTTCATTAGAGGTTGGCTCAATCAGGGTCCCCACTAACCCGGTTTCATCGCCAGCCTCCTTAATTGCTTCTTCCGAGTGAGTGGGAAGTGGTGGCAGCAACATCGGTGGCGATTTGTTGAACCACTCCCATTGGATCAATTTCAGTGTGTTTTGGAGGACTCTCCTGGTCCCTCCATCATGCTCTTCTCATGAAGAATTCTCGATTCATGCATTGCTCGCCGTATTTGCACCTCTTCCGTGGGCAAAGCAGAGTGCGGATCCTCATCCTCATCCCTGTCGATAAGACATCAAGGATATGATGTGTGTGTTCTGTGGTGTCGGTGATAGGGCGATCTTTGGCCTTCTCACATGCCTCGGCTTCCTCTCCTGTCTTTTCCTTCTCCTTGTCCTTGAAGATCTGCAAGATATCCGTGCGCTTTTCTTCATCGATCTTGGACCACGCTGGTCACTCCAAGGAAGTTCAGCAGCCTTCTTCTTCTTCTATAAATTCAGGCCGTTGGAACTGTTCCTTGATCGACTCAATTTTCACTTCCTCCACTCTCGCAGACGATTTTGGATGTCCGGGTAAAGTGGGGATAGGATCATCATATCACCGCCATCGGCTCTATCGCCTTCTTCTTGTGTCTCATTTGCGCGAACTCAGACTATTTCTTGATTTGCCTCTGTTGATCGCCTTCACAGACTTAGATGTTTCATCTATAGTATCCGGAGACTCTACTTCTCCAGCCTCCGTGTCTGCTCCACTGAGTGGTGACTCGGCCGGTTTCTCAAGCTCGGAGTGCTTGATGATTCTTCTTCGTCTCCTGGTTTGTACCGAGAGGATTTCTCGTTGAGACGCTTTCTTCGAGTCTTGGCGGTGGGCCGGTGCTGCTAGTGTTTTCTTCCGAGAGCTGGCCGTCTTGGCTTATCGTTCTCCTCCTTTTGACGATCGGAGAAGGTATTTGAGAGTCCTTCTCGACCGCCGCCGCTTTGGCAGAGACACGGGCCGCAGGGCGGAGCAGTTTGACTTTCTTTTGCTCGCAGAGCAATCTTCTTACCACCAAGTAGGGGCGCTTTTCTTCTTTGGTGGAGAGGAAACAATCAGTATCTTCGTGGTCATTCCCCTCACTTGTGTCGCCTCTCTTGGCGTAGGCTCTCTTCGCGCGCTGAGAGGTTTGATATGAACATCCTCTTGTTAACATGGAACGCCTTTCCATGTCTAAGAGGGACTCCTTTCACCTCCATCATCCGCCAATCACCAGGCCATATCCTAGGGATCCTCCAAATGTCCCATCTTCCTTGAAGGATTTGTTCCCTACATTCGGCATACCTGCTGTAGACAAACTCAGCCATTTATTTTCCTTTCTTCAATGATCGCCCATCACGATCAATTTTCCCTTTGACATTGGTCAAAGCTGCCAAATTTGATGTCAATACAATTGGCAACTATGTCCAACAGACTTGTGATAATCCTCCTTCAAGCCCTCTTGTTTGTTTGTCTGTAAACTATTTTATCGGCGTAGAATCGGGCTTGGCTATTTCCTTCCAAGCAGCGACCCAAGTTTACATCAGCCCGTTAATTTCGATGCTCCTTCCGTTGGTAGTGAGCGTTGTTCACCAAATCCTGGCAGAGATGGTGAACTCCTTTCCGTGAATGATGACTTTATTCCTTCATCGTGAATCTCGCGTTCACATAGAATCGTGCGACCTCCTCCACATAAGTCATCGAATATTCCATCATCGAAAATGATTTCAGCCCCGTCGTCGTTTGGAGTTTTTCAGCTATTTTCTTTATGAGGGCGTCATTGGGCCCCCTGTTTGACCATGCCCTCGAAATCCACTTAGAGACCCGGTGTGGATTTGCTTTCCTAACTTGATAAAATCATAGGTTGGTGCCATTTTTCAGATTTTATCGAAGAAAACTTAGAGATTGATTTGAAGATAGATAGGGTTTTTGAGAGAATTTTTGCATTTGCTTCGAGAGAGAGAGAAATGAATAGTTTTGGTAGTGTGTGAGAGAAACGGGCGAAAATGGTTTAAGTATGGTTTATGAAAGGGGCGTGCGGGTGGTTTTTTGAAATGTGATCAAAATCAACGGTTTAGATTTTGCACGCCTATTTAGCATTTAATGTCTCGTATTTAATGCGGCAAAGATTTATATCCAATCATAAGCTTGGTGTGCGGCTTTTATGTCCGTACACATCATCATTATCTTGACGTCATTCTTAAAAACATTCCCGCTTAGTAAAAACGATCGCGTTTTTGTCACTTTGCTCATAAGTGACTCAGCTTATCCCTTAGCTGATTTAACTCCTCTTCTCACGGTTCTCTTAGTGACTCAACTAACAACTGACTTGGTATAGCTGTCTTTCCAATACAGCTGATTTACTTAGCTGATTTGTGAGTTCAGCTCTTTTCCCTTTTTGTGTTCCATTTCTTTTCTTTGAGTCTTCTCAATGTTAACTCAGCTCAATTAACCCCAACTCATGCTTGAGTTCTTCAAATCTTGACTCACATAATGGTTTTGTGAAGATGTCGCCAATTGTTTATCGGTTGAGATATATTCCACGATGATGTCCTTTTTTCAACATGATCTCTTATGAAGTGATATCGACATCGATATGCTTTGTTCTTGAGTGCAACACAGATTTTGAGTGATTGCAATTGCACTTGTGTTATCACACATGATTGGAATCTCTTTTTCTTCAACTTCATAGTCTCTCACTGTCTCATCCCTAGGACTTGGGCACAACAAATGCCCGCAGCCTATGCATTCTGCGCTTCACCAGTAGAGGTGGCTATTGAATTTTGCTTTTTGCTAAACCCGGAAATCACTGTTTCCTAGCATTTGACATGTGCCTCGGTGCTCTTCTGTCAACTCGCATCCAAAGATAGTCGAGTCCGAATAGCCAATTAGCTTGAATCCACCTTCCTTTGGATACCATAAGCCAACTTCTTGGCTTCCTTTCAAGTATCTCCGTATTCTCTTAGCCTTTGTCATATGGCTCTCTTTTGGAGCAGATTGAAATCTTGCACATACACCTACAACAAAGGTGATGTCCGGCCCGCTTCTTTGTAAGATAGAGCAATGATCCAATAAGTGCTTTGTATCTTGTTTGATCTACAGTGCTTGCCATCCGCATCCATGTCCATTTTGATGTATTCATTGGTATTTTCACGAAGACTTCTCCTCCATACCAAATTTCTTCATTAAATCTCTCGTATTTTGTTTGACTTATGAACGTTCCATCCTTCGCTTGTTTCACTTGGAGTCCAAGGAAGAATGTCACTCTCCCATCATGCTCATTTCAAATTTACTTTGCATGAGGTTTGAAAATTTTTCACACAAACTCTTTGTTTGTGGATCCAAAAATGTTGTCATCCAAATATATTTGAACAAGCAAAGATACTCTTTTTTGTCTTGAATTAAAAAGTGTTCTATCTACTTTTCCTTTTGTGAATCCATTCTCGCTTAGGAATTGTGACAACGTATCATACCATGCTATGGGTGCCTGTTTCAATCCATACAGGGCTTTCTTGAGTTTGTATACCTTATCTCCAAGAGTTTTACGCTCAAATCCTCGGAGGTTGTTCAACATACACTTCTTCTTCCAATAAACCATTTAGGAATGCACTTTTTACATCCATCGATATACAATGAAATTCTTGTGAGCTGCATAGGCAAGAAACATCCTTATAGCTTCCAATCTTGCTACATGAGCAAATGTTTCATCAAAATCTATTCCTTCTTCTTGGCAATATCCTTTGGCTACTAGTCTTGCTTTGTTTCTTACCACGAACCTTCCTCGTTCATCTTGTTTCAAAACCCATTTAGTACCAATAACGTTTTTGATGCGTGGGTCTTTGAACTAATTCCCATACTTTATTTCTTTCAAACCGATTGACTCTTCTTGCATAGCTTGAATCCAATGTGTGTCATCCAATGCTTGTAACACATCTTTGTGCTCTATTTTATGAGATAAAGCATGTGAACATAGCTTCTTGTTGAGTTCGATCTTGTTTTGACACCTTCTCTTATATCTCCAATGACAAGTTCTCGTGGATGGTCTCTCACCATCTTACATCAAGGTTGAAGTAGGTTAGTGGGTTCGATCGTCTAGCGGTGTGTTGCTTTGATCACTCTCTCGTAGTCACTTAGCCGCAAATTTTCTAGCTGTTTTTGAGATTCACTATCTCATCTTCTTCTCGAGTTTACAATTCCACCTTCTTGACAAAGATAGGATTTTTCTCGTATGCTTGGATGATTCAAATTATCACCACTCTTCAATGTCTTTTCCATTTACATTTGGCTCATCAAATACCACATGAATGGATTCTTCCGCAACCATAGTCCTTTTGTTGAGTACTCAGAGGCTTTGCTTTGTTGAGTATCCCAAGAAGATACCTTCATCGGCTTTAGCATCGAAAGCCTTTAGATTGTCCTTACCATTGTTGTGGATGAAGCATTTACATCCAAATATTCTAAAATATGCAACATTTGGTTTTCTTCCACCAAATCTCATAGGAGTCTTTGTCACCGCCTATTTATCATGCATCTGTTTTGAGTGTAGCAAGTTGTGTTTATTGCTTGACCCAAAATCTTTTTGGTAACCCCGCCACTAGCATGGTCCTTGTTTGCTTCTTTGAGAGTTATGTTCCTTCTTTCTCGCAACTCCATTCGATGTGGAGTCCTTGTCTGGCGATAGTTCATGACCAATACCATTTTCAATACAATACGAGTTATTATTCCATTGACAAACTCGGTTCCTCTGTCTGACCTTATTTTGATAATGGTTTGACTCTTCTCATTTTGAATCCTCTTCATCAGCTTGTGGTAGTTTCTGTAGAGTTTCTTTCTTCTTACACATGAATATTGTCCATGTATATCTTGAGTAGTCATCTACTACCACCAAGGTGTATTTCTTTCCACTTATGCTTTGGCCGGTTCCACTTTGGGCCAAATAGATCCATATGTAGCAGATGCAATACTCTTGTTGAAGATGGGCATGTCTTTTCTTTGAATGAAGATTTGATTTGTTTTCCTTTCTGGACATGCATCACATATACTCTCCTTCTTGTATACTGAGTCTGGAAGTCCTTCCACAAGATTACTTCATGCAAGCTTGTTAATCGTTTTGAAATTCAGTGACTCGGCTTTTGTGCCACGTACCAACTTGATTCAATTGTGCTTTTTGCTAGTAGACAGTGTTGGGTGTAGCGGTTGACCAATCTACTATATACATGTTCTTTTGTCTCATCCTTGCAACACAACTTCATTAGATTCGATGTCCTTGATTTGGCATATACCCATGTTTGTCCGGGTCCCGAGGGGTTAGAGTTGTAAGATCATCCAACCAACTTATAGTCAAATGATTTGACTCTGAAGGGGTTGCCATCTATCGATGCCATAATCATAATTAATCTTAGCAAATTACTTGGGGATTTTAGGTTCATACAATGTCTCTTTTGTCTCGTATGCTGTGTATATGTTTTAGCAATCGCCTTCTTTGGGTAATTGTGGTGTCTCGAGTGTAGTGCCTAGGTGCATATGTGTGTCTTGATGAAAGCTCTTATACTTTTGGAATGGCCTTTGCTGAGTTCTGGCCTTTGCCATTTTGGGGCTTATATTCCATAAGTCTATGCCGATAGTTCACATCATTCCAATCACTTGGCTTGGATATTTTCTACCATTCCCATCATATGTATTTCTTTTATAAATTTTCCTGGGTTTTTGGTAGCTCGCTTCTTCTTTACAGAGTATTTTTACATTTGGAGTTCGCCGAGAACTCGATCAATCTCTTCTCACTTTTCCTTTCAGCCGCACTCAACCGGGTTTTTTCCTTTTCCTTTATAACCAAGGCCAGCTTTGCTTGTAATTGTGCTTTGGAGTGAATGCGTGTGTAACATTTAGAGTTTTGGATTTTTTAGACTCTTCATTGCTTGAAGATCCTTTTTCCAAAATCACTTTTGGAGTTTGACATAGCACGAGGAATTAAATCATAAACTTGTCTTGTCTCCACATTCTCTTTGACTCATAATAAGATCATCCAATGATTTAGATGCCATAGTGAATGATGCAATCACAATTTTGAGGTCATTCTCCCTCTTTTCTATGGCAATTATTTCTCACTGTTAGTTTAGCATTTTCACTTTTTAAACTTTTATTCTCATCAGCTATTTGACTTAGAGTACTCGGCTCCTTAGTCACCGTGAGTTTTGGCTTTTGAGTAGACTGTTTTTCTCATTTAGTAGTGTGTGTGAGCATTTAATGTGTTCAAAATCTTTCATCATTTTGCCTAATGAATCATAAAGATCAGTGGGTGATGAAGTGTGTGTGTCACGATCACTATCACTAGAATCCGATTTTGATGAGTTAGAGTGTACCTCATCTTCTTGGTCGTTGATCTTGTTCCTTGGCCATTAAGCGGTCGTGGCTTCTTCTTCGTAGTCACTTGAGTAGTCGGCTTCATGCTCTCTCTCAATCACCGTCTCTCTTGACTTGGCTTTTTTCAACCGTCTCTGTAGCCAACATTGCCTTTTTCTTTTCTTGTCTTCTTTCTCTAAAGACCTTTCTTTCTTCTTCATTCCCGTATTTGTTGACTACGAGGATATGGGCATTAATAGCATAGTGACCTGGTTATCTACGCTTCCAAAGATAGATATTCAACCTTCGATCGCTCTCTTTCCATTCTTGGATTGTCGGCTCTTTGATATTCACTTTTTGATGATCTCTGTTCTCTTGGTTGGCCTATCTTCCTTGACTTGGAGGAGCCGAGTGTCTTCTGAGGATTCGCCCTTGCTCTCTTGTAGTTCTTATTGAAGAACTTGTTGAACATTTTAACCATCGAGCTATTTTTCGGATCAATGACTTCTTTGACCTCAACTCTCTTCCCATCCTTAACAATTAGAGCAAAATTTTTTTGGTACAAATTGTCTCTTCCTCGTCTTTTTCTTCTCACCAAACTCGTAGGCTTTGAGATCCGAGAATAATTCATGATTGGATGTCTTTGATAGGTCCATGGAATGTCTCGATGCCATGACCTTCATTTCCCATTCGGTTGGGAGACTTTTTAAGATCTTCATACACATTTCTTCGTGTATATTCCTTTCCAAGTGCGAGATAGCTCGTTGGTGATTTCGTGAACCGAGCATCCAGCTTGATCCAGGTTTTCTCCGAGATCATTTTGAAGTTCTCAAATTTACAGACGGCCGATAATTTGTTTTCTTTGATTTGATTTGAGCCTTCACAAATCAATGTTAGCTTGTCCTGCATTTCTTTAGCCGTTTTGCATGATTTGACTTTATTGAACATGGCTTTGTCCAAGGTTTTGTAAAGGATGTCCTTGGCTACATTGTCCAGGTTGTATCTTTTTTGTCATCATTTGTCCATTCGCTTCTTGGTTTTTCAACCATGACCGTGCCGGGAGCAACATCCTCTTCTCCTTCACCGCAGCGACTTCTTTCTGTACCGTGTTCACCTTTAAGATTTGCAATGGCCCATCCTCTATCACTATCCACATCTCATCATGTAATGCCGATAGATGAGCCTCGCATCACGAATTTTCCAATCATCAAATTCTTCAATAGTGAACATAGGGATGCGTGTTAAATTTGCTTCCATGATAATAACTTTTAATGATAAAAAGAGCTTTGAAAGTTTAAGTACTAAAGCAGATTTTGAAAAGTTTGGAGATCTAGTTCAAGAACTCGGAAGGCTCAATGAACCAACCGCTCCGATACCACTTGTAGGTCCCAAGGGGTGTAAGTGTAAGGTTTAGAAGGGGGTTGAATAAACCTTACCAAATTTTCGATTTAGTCCTTTTAAATATTCGAGTTGATACTACACATCCGTGTCCTTGGTGGACACCAATTTAGTTAATCAAGAGAGTTAGTCTCTCAACGACTCAACCGAGCTATTGATGGAATAACTCGGTTGTTAAGTCTAAATTAACTCAACTCGTGGTTTGTTTTCATTGGAAGACTTAACACCCTTAAGTTTGGTTAAGCAAGGATTTAGTGCTTGGTTTAGTACTTAGAAATTATCAAGTGGATAGCAAATTTATCAAGATTTAAACAATTAAGATGCATGAATTGAAATCTTTGAAATGTAAATGACACAATAAAATTTTTATAGAGGTTCGAAGATGGGGTAATTCTTCTACTCCTCTCTTCTCCAACTCCTGGAGGAATCCACTAGGTATTGATTAGTATACAAAGTGGTAATGTCCCGGATACAAGTCTTGATCACACAAATTGACTTGATCCTTTGGGACTCGATGAGACGCCTTGATCACTCACCAAGCTTCTGATGCGACTCGACTTCTTCTTCTTCGGCAACGCTTTTGCTACTACACTCACTTGCTCAAGCTCTTTGGATTTGATCACGAAGCCCTCCAAAAGCTCAAGACTTGGTTCGACCACAACCTTCCTACAATCCTTCGTGGAATGTAGACCCCTTGATTTTTCAAGATTTTTCCTCTTCAACCGATTGAAGTTATCTTTCCTTCACAGGTGAGTGTTGGATTGATGTTCTTCGTAGTGTAGGCTTGAGGATTGAGAATATTTCGATTTTCTAGTAATTGCTTGAACGTTTTTGGTTACAGTTCGTAACTCTTCTCAAAATCATTTCTCACCTTTTTGTAGTGATCTTTCAAAAATTTGCCCGTTGAAGAGATAGCTTATTTTTGAAAGTCACTTGCATCGTTGGCTTGTCTTGTTGCGATCCTTGAATTGCCATTTCCTCGTATGAATTTTTCTTCACCTTTTGAGTTCGACATCAGTGTAGTGCTTCCCATTGGTTTATTCCTTTTGCACGCTTCGACCGAGCACTTGAGAAAGGTGGTATGGAGATATTACTTGTTTAGGTAATTCTCTTGATTTACGTGCAACGGATCTTTTTCGATTATCTCGACTTGATTTGCATTTCTTTGCTTTCCCAGGTGACTTAGAGTCGCTTCCAATCATGGATGACTCTTTTGTCACTTCAACTTGAGACTTGCTTTTCTTGAGTTGACTTGACTGATGCTCCACTCACCGCATCTCGGATGCTTCTTCGAGTTCCCGTCTACTCTTCTTTGCCATACTCGGTTGTCTCGCGTGAGTCTTCCTTCTAATCTCCATTGTCTTCTTGCATGTTAGGCGTAGGCGACTTAACTCGGCTTGGCCATCCCTATTTTTTACAATGCATTTTACAACAAAAGATGGGGTGCCAACATCCTATTCTAAGTTTTACATGGCATTCATCAAAATCTAAACAATAAATTTCCTAACAAGATATTCCAATTATGTGTGATAACACTAGTTCTATTGCAATCACTCAAAATCCAAAGTGTTACATTCAAGAACAAAGCACATTGATGTCGGATATCATTTTATAAGAGATCATGTTAAAAAGAAAGACATCACCTTGGAATACATCTCAACCGATAAGCAATTAGGTGATATTTGCACAAAGCCTTTATGTGAATCAAGGTTTGAAGAGCTCAAGAATGAGTTAGGGTCAATTGAGTGAGTTAAGAAACTCGAAGACTCAATAAGGGAGAAAGAAGATGAGTATATTGAAAAATAGTAAGTTTAACATTTCACTCAAGTGAAATGCACCAGGTTGAAGTCACCAGACGAGTTAGAATGACAAAATTGAGTTACATCATGAGAAGAGAGAAGCGAGTTAAGTCAATTTGTATATAAGCTTTGAATCATTTATGAGCTAAGTGACAAAAATGCAAATCGTTTTAATTAAGCGGGAATATTTTTAAGAATGACGTCGATGTAATAATAATCACAAGACAAAGTCACATAAGAAGTCGCATGATTGGATATAAATGTTGTTGCATTTAATGTGGGGAATTTAATGCAATTTTGAACCTCTAATCTCAACCGTTGATCTCGATCAAAAATTTCAAACTCGGAAAGATGTCCTTTCACGTTCCTTATATACGAAACTTCACTTCTCTCTCTCCTCACGCGAACTATTCATCTTCAAAGAAAGGAAAAGCATTTTCTCTCGTAACTAAGTGCAAGCCCTAGTTCTTACAAGCAAGATTTCTCATGTTTTAATCGGTAGAAACTTCAAAAATGGCCCCAACTCATGATTATGAAAAGCTCTCCAAGAAAATCCACACTAGTTCTTCTCGTGGATTTCAAAGGGATGATCAAACAGGTGTTGATGAAGCCCTGGTCAAAAGATAGCAGAAAAGCCGAGAAGTCCTACCGAAGGACTTCTTGTCGATGCAATTCACTCATACGTATCTGGAGGAGGTCTCCATGTTCTATGATCTCGTCCCAAAGAAGGTCATCAAACCGACGATCAAAAGACCTTGGCCGAGCATTTTTTTTTACCCATGAAGGGATTAAAGGACATCCCTGAGAAGGATGTCGACTTAGCTGTTGCTTGGAAAGAAGTTGCCAAGCCGGAGTTGCTGCGAAGGTTGTGTATACAACCAAGAAAGAGTCTTTGAAGGATGACTACCATAAGCTGATGGACATCATCTCAAAGTGTGTGGACATGAAGTTTGGAAGCTTCAATCAGCTGTCCAAGACTAAGCTGATCGTGATGGTTGTGATCATGCAAGGGAAGAAAGTCAACTGGGCTGAGTTTGTTTTCAGCCGAATTTGCCAGAATGTGCTGAATAAGACCTTCAAAGAGGATGGGTCATTTGGCTATTCTTTGGGTTATGGCCTGGTGATTGGCCATTTAATGGAGGCAAAGGGCATTTCTCTCCGCCATGGCAAGCCCTTTCATGCCAACAAGCGAATGTTCAAGGCAAATCTTTCCGGAGCCCAGAAGAAGGCATGCCAGAAAGGTTGATACTAGTGAGGGGGAATCAGCTGATCCCGAAGACATAACTGAGACCTCTCCAGCTCTCTCTCCAAAGCCAATATCTAAGAAGAGATCTGCGGTATCCATGCCTGCCCCTGCCCCCGCAGCCAAAACAAAGACAGCACCTGCTCCCACAGCCAAGTCCAAAGCTCCTGCCCATGCAGTCGAGTCACCTGCCCATGCAGCCGAGACTCCTGCCCCAGGAGCTGATATAGAGGAGGAACCCCAAATTCCCTCCCGTATCGTGAAGAAAAGGCGCACTGCCAAGGCAAGAAAGGCAGCTGCGAAGGCTCTCACTTTTGAGGAGCCTGAAAATGTTGAACCAGAGATTCCCTTAGTTCCATCCAAGAGAAGACAGTTGTACAAGCGTTCTGAGCTTGAGAAGATAGCTGAATTTGGTACCCAGCCGGAGAAGGAAAGTGAGACTGCTGATGCTCAGGAAGAGCAGTCTCCTGAAGTTGTTGATGATCCTGAGAAGATTGTTGATGTTGATCAGCAGAGAACCGTTGAAGACCCAGCTGTGCGGTAAACAGCTGAAGAAATGGAAGTAGCTAAGACAACAGAACCTATGCAAGAAAAGGGTGTCTCACCTCCTCGGACAGACGCTGCTGAGTCTGAGGAGGAGCAAGGTCCGTTAGGCCCTATCCAGGAGACCGAAGATGAAGGCGATGATGATAATGTTCTAATCATGTATTCTCCGTCTACCCCGACATTCGAGAGAAGATTAAGAGAATGGAGGGCTTGGAAGGCTGGATTACTCCAGCGTCGCTCACTCGCCCGAGAATTCATAGAGGTGGAGGAGAAACTTTTTAGGTTCCTTGGACATGCATCCGTCCCAAGATGCCTCGATGAAAAGATTTGTATGGAAACCCTCCAACTTATTAAGGAGGAAAAAAGGAGAAAGCAAATGGAGCAAGCAAGAGCCTTGACAAATCCAAGATGTGTGTTTTTACAGGGACTCATGAGCATACACATGAGCACCTTCATGAATACACCGAAAGTGATGACGATATGGATCCAGCCTCGTGCAGAGAGAAGATAGAGATGCAAAGAGGCTTTGCGAGAATCCGAGCCATGCACGAGCAAAGTCTAGAAGCTCTTTCCACCGGAGCGAGGGTTGGAGGTTGTTGTGGGAGACAAACTAATGCGATTAGGAGGCGAAGGAAAAGAACTTACGAAGAGCGGAGTGATATTAACGACGTTCGACGCTTAAGTTTGTCTCACCGAGATATCAACGCATTGAAGGCCAACGACGCCAACGCGTCGCAATGAGGCAAAGGATGGTGAAGCCCTGGGAGTTAACACGCTGGCTCGCAAGTGCAACCAAAGGAGTTGAGACTCACGGATGCCATTGTCCAAGACCCTAAGACATACGTGTCTGTCCGAAGGGGGATAGACGAAGACCCTAAGACAATTACGACTATCAAAAGGAACGTAGATGGCCCTGCAGCAGTTGAGACTGCTAGGGTAATGAAGGCCTAAGGGAGGTTGAGACTTCCCTAGGTAAAGAACTGATAGAAAAGAACATTTCTCAAATCGAAGGTGCTGCTGCAGAAGAGAAAATCGGCGCCCTTCACGAATTACTCCCCCGATATCAAAACTCTCTATTTTTCTTTGTTGACCAAAACCACATCAACAAATTGGCGCTAGAGGAAGGGGGCCTGAACCTCCGCTTTGAAAAATACAAAAATATTCTCTCACCGCCTAAATATTTCCAAATAAAAATCAACACCTCCTTTCCTTTCTAGATAATGAGTGACAACTCAAGAAATTTACAAAGAAATGAGGACCTACCTCAGGGGACTAAGGTTGGCCAAAATACGAATGGCCAAAATGCTCCTCAAGAAGAAACCGGGGTTAAAATTGCATCACCTATCACGCATCTTTTCACAGATCCTAACTTCCTCCAATAAATGAGCTAACTATTGGCTCAAGCTTTTGCAAACCCACAATCTCAAATACCACCTCAACCCCAATCAATCCCCTCAGCGGATCCCTTGAGAAAACTCTCAAGATCAACCTCCGATAAACCCAGACAACCAGGAGGCCAATTCTCGAGGCCCTCAACCCGAGAACAGACAACACAAGATGCGGCAGCACGAAGACCCCCCCGAGCACAATGGTAGCCGAATCATCTGATATTCTGTGAACTATACTTAAAGACTTCCACCGAAAAGACTCGGCCACGCACCGAGCACAAATCTTGGAAATGATTCCACTCAAAAGACTCGCCACGCACCGAGCACAAATCTTGGAAATGATTCCACTAAAAAAGACTCGGCCATGGACCGAGCACAAAATCTTGGAAATAATTCCACTCAAAAGACCGACCCACGGACCGAGCACAAAGTCTTGGAAATGATTCCACTCAAAAGACTCGACCACGGACATAACACAAAATCTTGAAATGATTCCACAAAAGACTTCGCCATGCACCATGCACAAAATCTTGAAAGCCACTCAAAAAGACTCAGCCACACGATCGAGCATAAAATCTTGGAAATGATTCCACTCAAAAACTCGGCCATGGACCGAGCACAAAGTCTTGGAAATGATTCCACCAAGAAACTCGCCACGCACTGCACCGAATCTTGGAAATGATTCCACTCAAAAGACTCGCCACGCACCGAGCAAAAATCTTGAAAATGATTCCACTCAAAAGACTTGCCACGCACCAAGAACAAATCTTGGAAATGATTCCACTCAAAAGACTCGACCACGCATCGAGCACAAAATCTTGGAAATGATTCCACTCAAAAAGACTCGGCCACGGATGAGAACAAAATCTTGGAAATGATTCCACTCAAAAGACTCGCCACGCACCGAGCACAAAATCTTGGAAATAATTCCACTCAAAAAGACTCGGCCACGAACCGATCATAAAATCTTGGAAATGATTCCACTCAAAAGACTCACCACGGACCGAGCACAAAAGTCTTGTAAATGATTCCACTAAATAAACTCGGCCATGCACGAGCACGAATCTTGGAAATGATTCCACTAAAAAGACTCGGTCGAACCGGCATAATAATCTTGAGGAATTTTTTACAACTAATTTGGTCAAAACCAAGCACAATACTTGCTAACATCTACTTTTGTCAACATATCTGTTCAGAAAACGACAGAAAAGGAGTGTTCGTGAATTTAGGCCCCCACTCGCTTTACCATTCATACATCTATTAAAGCCGAGCCCAACACTTGGCGAAAATTGTGGAACACTTCGCAAACTCCATGAACCACCGAGACCGTGACCCGACCACCGTTTCACAAGCCTCCTCCTCTTCCGACTTGGAGGAATGAAGTGGGCCTCCCGCCCCAGTCATTCGAGGAGACCCGTGATGCTCCCCTTGTGGGAATTGCATTTTAAGAAACCCGCGGGGTTGGGCCCGCTCGCCTCTACCGGGCTCATTGATCACCACCCCACTCCTCCTCCGTTGCAATGGGGGCTCTCTCGCGGGAACATCGTCGGCGCTTGCTGCGATTTCCTCCTCCTGGCCATTTCGGCATCAACTTGTTTGGCCGCGATCGCCGCCTAGCCCCACGGCGCGGCTCTCTCCCAACGGGCGGGCGAAGACGTCCACACCTCGGCCTACAACATAGCAAACTAAATAAGAAACGAGTAACAATCGAAAGACAAAGGGATTCAAAGATTATGTTTTATGTACCTCGGGCCCTGTCTGTCCGGATCGTTTCGATTTGTCCGGCATGTTCGGCCGTTGAAGGCACTTGCCTCGAAAGACTAGGCCTTGCCAGAGATGGACCGATCTACCCTGCTCGAACTTGTTGCCGCCCCGAGAGGGGTCCTTTTTGTTCAACTCGCGGGGCTTCTTTCTTCCTCGCTCCCGCAAAGCCTCCTCCTCGGCTACCTCCTCGGCCTCGGACTCGGTTATTGCGATCTCCATTGCACCCCCCTCCGATAATCTGCTTTAGTGGCCGGACTTTAATCTTTCTATCCGACCGGGCTAAAGCTTGGATGTTATTCAACCGTCGGACGAAAACCTCCGGCGACCCGGAGGGGCGATTCCCCGCACAGAAAGGAAAAATTAGCCCGCGGGATTCTTTCTTCTTCGGCTCCTGCCAAGCCTCCTCCTCGGCCACCTCCTCGGCCTCGGACTCGGTTGGCAGTCTCAGCCGCAGACTGGCCTCAGATAATCTGGCCTCAGTGGCCAGGACTTTAATCTTTCTATCCGACCGGGCTAAAGCTTGGATGTTATCCAACCATCGGACGAAAACTTCCGAAAGGCGATCCGCTGAGGGGCGATTCCCTGCACAGGAAAGGAAAAATTAGCCCTCCCCAGAACAAATAAAATGAAAGAATAGAGCAAGGTGTACTTACGAAAATTATATCGAAGTTAGACGGAGGGAGAAGGACCGACCTCTCCTCCTCCTAGCGAGTTTGCCACTCGCGACCTACACCAAAACCATTTTTCCTTCCACTCCTTTAAGAATCGGGGTAGGCCATCGAATAGACCGTCTGGGTACCTGGACCTATTCGACGTAATACCTACCTGGACGGGCCCCCCCGACTGGGGTCACCGGAGTCGCCTTCGGAAGAACAACTCATTCAACTCGGCAAAGTGGGGTGCTCGTACCCCATCCGGTGAAAGAGGACGAGCAACCCAATAATGTGGACTCAGTCAACGGATGCACTGGGATAGAGGAGGTCCCACTTTCAAAACCACGGGTAATCAAGCATGGTAGTGGAAACCTCAACCCATACAATAAACTATAGGCATAGATGTCCATGCACTCCTCCGGTGGGTGCTAGGCACCTCCCTTTGATCCGACAACCAAAAATTGACCGTCGGCGAAATCATAGCATCAACATGTTAGGCTAATCATTCTCGATCGATGGCCTCCACCCATCTTCCACACGTAAAGTGGGCCCTCCTCCTCGCCTTGGGTCCCCGTCTCGGTGATTGGCCCGCTTTCATCAACCCCTTGGCCTTGCCCGCCAATCTCGCGGCCCCCGCACCCTCGGCCGCTCTGTTCCCCTCTCGGATTGCGGCGTCCGTGCTCCATATTAATCTCTTACTGGTTTTCTAAAGGGTCCAATTCCTCCTCTTCACTAGGCTTCTCTTGGACTAACCCTGGTTTGTACATTATACCCTCACGAATGATAGTGACGGGCCGGATAAAAAGATGGTGTGCATCTCTTCCAACGGAGCCTCTCGCTTCAGGGGTAGGGTCCGAATCGAAAGCCCAACAACGTTCGAATCGAAGGTGGTATCACTATCACTAGGGAAGAAGAAACAAAAGGTGCGGGAAGGGGATCCTCTATCTCAACCTCAACATCTGCGATTTTGGTTTTCGCTATCCTCGAAACGGACATATTCTTTGATGAAAAGTAAAGAAAAGATGGAAGAAAGAAGAATTTGAAAAAATACCTAAGTGTTCTCGACGATACTCTAAACCGAATCAAAATTCTCGCTCGAACTATGTGGATCTTTGCTCGGAAGAAGGTAAATGCAAAAGTATGAAATGAAAGAGGGATGGGGTATTTATAGGGTAACTTCCTCGGAAGTGGTGCACCACCAACCGCACATCTTTTCGATTGAGAAAGGCTGCGGGTAACATCATATCCCTGCGAAACGGTCATGTCTCCCCGTTTCTGTGCGAAAAGGTCCAACCACCGAATGCCACGTGTCGGCTATCATAGTACCCAATTAATGCGCCGTTTTGCAGGACTTTAATACCAAATGACACCGGTATCGAATCAAAGACTTTTAAGGTTTCTCCTTCATTTAAGATTCGGGATTAGCATTTAAAGTTTAAATCGACTCGAAAGAATGTTCTCCTCGAATTAAACTTGGAGGCCATTGATGACGGCCGAGCTGAACCGAGGAAAACAAAGACACCCGAGGTGAGCTCAACAAAAATAAAGCCACGCGGCCATTCGGCCTAATGATGATGCGGCCGACCCGAGAAATGACTCGTGACATAAGCGATCGAGCACAATAGCGTAAGCTCAATTGGTCTTGACGTAGCACGAACCGAGCTTAGCCCGGCAAAACAAAGTCGAGCGGAACACTCAAGCGAGCACCTTACCAAGCGGTTGTATGTGACGAGAGCGACCCCGGTGACGTCGGTCAAACGGTCAAGAGAACATACCCACAATAAAATAGTCCCTCAAAAGTAGCAATATTCCCTCAAGGCCAACAAGATTCTCCCAACACATGGCTACTCCCCACGCCACGCGGCCGTAAATAGCACCATTATTTTAAGGAAAAGTTGCAATTTGTAAGCTAGATACACCCTACGGGATATATCCTAGAAGTAATTAAGAAAAGGACAAGTGTCCCATTACCTACACAATTATTACCCCATGATTGGGTATAAAAGGGCCAAAATGGATTGTAATATAAGACAAGAAAAAAATAGAAAAAAGACAGATAAAAAAAAAAGACAAAAATAGGAGAGTATCAAAAGAGAGTGAAAGAAAGACTAAGAGAGCAAGTTGTAAAAACCGATAGCCGACTGCCGGACACGTTACGCTTCGGTTAACTCAATACAAAAGGCCGAATTAGCCCTTGTTTGTTTGTCTTTCATTTTGAATTACTCCCCACGATATCAAAACTCCTATTTTCCTTTGTTGATCAAAAATCACGTTAACACCATGTAAAACTTAAACTACGAAGTTGGCACCCCATTTTCCTTGTAATTTGTATTGTAATAGATAGGACTGAAAAAGCTAAGTCAAGTTAGCTATGTCAAAGATTACAAGAAGTCAACTGCGGACTGTGTGAAGACTCTGTTGTGTGTTAGCTGAGTAAGGCCATGAAGGAAGACAATGACTCGACTGGAGGAGAGTCAGCTGAGGAACAGCTGTAAGAAGTGTCAGTCAAGTCAACTCAAAAAGCCAAGTCTACAAGTTGAAGTGACAGTTGAGTCAATCTAATTATTGGAGCGATTCAAGTCACCTGGGGTAGAGGCAGCGTGATCAAGTCAAGACAATCGACTTAGATCCATTGATTAAAGTCAAGAATATTACTTCATTTAGTAATATGACAAGTCGCCAGTCTAAAGTGTTTGGCATTGAATTGTACAAAAGGAATAAGCCAATGGGAAACACATTGCACTTGGGTCGGGCACCGCAACCACTAAAATGCCATTAATATGAGGAAAGATCAACATCACCAAGGTTGCGGACCAAGAAAAGACAAGTTAACGAACACAGAGTGACATTTGAAATTAGCCTATCTCTTCAACGGGCAAAATTTCAAATGGGCACTATAAAAGGCTGAGGAACTATTGAGAAGAGGTTACCTTGACAACCTGAACCACAAACAAGCAAGCAACATTCAAGCATTTAACCTGCAATATTCTTATACCAATTCAAGCAATTCCTTAAGCCTCAAATTCGAAGAAACTGAGTCGCAAGATAAACCAGCTGTGTGATCAAGGATGTCTCCAGACTCATAACTGCTGTGTGATCAAATCCAGACTCATAGTCGCAAGAGAAGCCAGCTCTATCGAGTCTGTTGAGTGGGTAACTTAGCTGAAAAGCCAACTTTGTTGTCCCTCAAGGACACAGTTGTTTGAGTCAACTCTGTTGAATATTTTTAAAGGACTAAAATCAAAAATTTTGTAAGGTTTATTCAAACCCCCCTTCTAAACCTTACATCACACCCCTTGGGACCTAGAATCACGTAGCCCTCCAACAGGTTTAAAACACTGGTTTGATCGGAAACCTTACTACAACTCCTCCAACCTTGGAGAGTAGACCCCTTGTTCTTGAAAAACAATTTTTCCTCTTTACCTGATGAAGTTGTCTTTCCTTTACTGAGTGTTATGGATCGATTTCCTTTGAGTTTAGGCTTGAGGATTTCTGTGAATGCTTGAGAGATATTTGCAGGTTATTGCTTGAATGCTTGTATTCTTATGTTAAACTCGGTAACATCCTCTCAAAATGATTGCTCAGTATTTTATTGTACACATTTGAAAATTTACCCGATGAAGAGACAGACACAATTTTCAAATAGCACTTCTTGGTCGTTGGCTTGCCTTTTCTTGGTCTGCAAAGAAATGATGGTGACATTTTCTCGTTTTAATGAAGTGTGTAGCTTTTCGTGGTTCTAACACACGCTCGGTGTTTCCCATTGGTTCATTCCTTTTGCATGCTTCTTCTCGATGAGCACTTTTAGACATGGCGGCATGGGAGTATTACTATAATAAGTAATGTCCTTGACTTTTGTGTAAAGGACCCATCACAATCGACTTGACTTGACGACTACTTAACCCATTTGCCTTGAGTCGGCTCAATCTTTCACGAACGACTTAACTATCTCGGTCACCGACGTGAAAGAACCTTCTAATAACTTGACGATACTTCTCGCCCTTCACTCACCGCCTCACGGTTGGGTCTTCTCTTGATCTTGATCGAGTCTTGCAATCTTCAACTTAGTTGTTTTCAACTCACTCATGCAACCCTATCTATTAAAAGTTGAATTACATTTCAAATGGGGTGCCAACTTCCTATTCTAAGTTTTACATGGTATCATCAAAATCTATACATAAATTTTCCCAACAAAATTTAGCCCACGTATAGGACATAGTACACACACGTGTATATTGTTTTGGTCTTTGTTTTTGCACAAATCAGTTCACACAGCCGTGATTATGACATGGGTGGGTCGTGTCTTTTGCCTCTGAAATTCTTCCCTCAAATAAGTCACACGGACGTGTAAAATGACACAGAAGCAATTCACACGGTCGTGTATTATTACTCGGGGCGGATCGTGTATTTTGTGTTTCATCATTTTCTTGATTATTTGATTGTCTCTTGGCATTCGACATTCTTTTATGGGTCGTCCTACTGATATCGTCTCATAAAAAGCTCTATTTCCTGTAAAACTATAAAAGAATATACAGTATCACGCCTAACAAAGGAAATCAACCAAAACACACTAAATATCCATGCAAATGCATCAAATATATATCCAATAAGTATCTAAATGCACGTATATTTCACACTTATCGGTTGGCACAGAGTCAGTGAGTGTACCAAGCAGTTGTTGGAGTTATTTATTTTTATTTTAGATATAATAAACATTTGGTTTTGAAGAATCGTTATTATATCCCATATATTACTAAAACTTGATTTCGATGATTTATCATTTAAACATGGATATTATGTCCATTTTTCATCGATGGCGATTGATATTACCTTCAATAAAGCTCTTATTTGTAAGGACATATGAATAATGATTTGCATAATTTAAAACCTCCTTACAACTCATTGCATCATAGTACATCTAACAAATGCATAAAGTTATCTCCTACTAATGAGACTTATTTGTGGCACCTAAGACTTGGTCATATTAACCTTGATAGCATTCAAAGACTAGTAAGGGATGGTCCTTTAATGATTTAAAGGTAGAATCTCTGTCATTATGTGAATCTTGTTCGGAAGGTAAAATGACTAAGAGGTCATTTACTTATAAAGGGCTTAGGGCCAAAAAGTCTTGGAATTATTGCACTCTAATGTATGTGGACCAATTAGCGTTCAAGATAGAGGCGGATATGAGTATTTCATCACTTTCGATGATGATTACTCGATACAATCATGTTTACCTAATGGCTTGCAAGTCCAAGCACTAGAGAAATTTCAAGGAATTTAGAACCGGCGAAAAAGTAATTCGGTAAAAGCATAAAGATATTTCGATCAGATAAACGTGAAGAGTATCTATCCAATGACTTTAGAACATATCTATCAAAAAATGGGATTTTATCCTAGTTGATCGGATCAAGTACTCCCCAACAGAATGGTGTCTCAGAATGGAGAATCAGGACCTTGCTAGACATGGTCGGATCTATGTTTGGCTTCTCTACTTTTACTACATCCTTTTGGGGATATGCTATATAGACTGTGATATACTTATTGAATATGGTTCCTTCTAAATTTATCCCTAAGACACCCTCGGAATTGTAAAATTGAAGCCTAATCTAAGATATATTCGGATATGGGAATCCTGCACATGTGCTTAAGGGAAAGATGGAAAAGATACAATCAAGATCAGATATATGCATTTTTATAGGTTATCCTAAGGAACAAGTGGATATTACTTTTATAGTCCTCGGGATAATAAGGTGTTTGTAAGTACAAATGCAACCTTTTTTAGAGGATATATATATATATATATATATATAGAAAAAATAGTAAGGTCATTTTGGAATAGATGAAGGAAAACCTTCCCGAGTTCATATATTCCGGAGATCAACACTGAACCTACCCAATTTGAATTCACATTTTTACCGCCATTGGTAGATAAATCTAGTGGGAGACAAAGGGCTCCACCTCATCAGTACCTACTAGATCTCCAATACCCGAGACGGAAGGAGATCATGTTCCCATTGTTCGAGATACATCTAGGTGTTAAAGATTAGAATTAGGAGCATGGTGTACAAGAGGTAGTGGGAACAACAACCAATTCCAATCATCCAAGAGCCTTCACCAGTTAGACATAGTGGGAGACATTAGATCACCCTCGGATACTTGCTCTATGGAGAGTCTTTCGAGCGGTCTTCACTTGAACAAGAGGAGGATCGCACTTGGTATAAAGAAGTTATGGATGATATAGGCGTTGATCATTGGAGGAAAGCTATGGATTCGAAATGAAATATATGTACACTAACTCTGGCCGATCTTGCAGACTTGCCTAATGGGGTAAAATCCATAGGGTGTAAATGGGTTTACAAAAGAAAGAGAGGGTTAGATAGAAAGGTAGAAACCTATAAAGCTAGATTGGTCGCGAAGGTTTTACCTAGCGAGAAGGAATAGACTAAAAAGAAACCTTCTCACATGTAGCCATTTTGGAGTCTACTCGGATCCTCTTATCTATTGCGGTACTCATTTTGATTATGAGGTGTGGCAAATTGATGTAAAGACAACTTTTCTTAATGGAAGTCTTGATGATAGCATCTACATGATGTAACCGGATGATTTTATGTAAAAGGGTCAAGAGCATAGAGTATGCAAACATAAAAAGTCTATTTGTGGAATTAAGCGGCGTCTAGATCTTGGAATATCAAATGATAAAACTCAGAAAGAGTTATGGTTTTGATCAAAATCTTGATGAGCCTTGTGTCTATAAGAAAATTAAAAACATCAAGGTGACTTTTCTCGTGATGTATGTGGATAACATTCTCGCTCATTGGGAATGACGTAGGAATGTTAACATCAGCTAAATCTTGGTTGGCAAACAATTTGATATGAAGGACTTGCGAGATACAAGTTATGTTCTAGTAACTGGATCTTTCGAGATACGAATAATGAGAAGATTACTTTGTCCCATGCTTCATACATTGATAAGATCTCGAAAGGTTTGCTATGCAAAATTCTCGAAAAAACTTCCAAAAGCCTTTCGGACATGGAATTCACTTGTCACGGGAGCATTCCCTAAGAATCTTAGTGAAGTGAAGTACATGAAGAAGGTTCCTTAAGCCTCGATTGTAGTAAGCCTCATGTATGCTATGATGTGTACCTTACCGGATATCTGTATGTTGTTGGAATTGTTAGTAGGTATCAGTCAAGCCCGGACTAGAGCATTGGATAGATGTAAAGCATATACTTAAGTATCTTTGCAAAACTAGAGGATATATGTTAGTTTATTCAGGTATAGATTTGGTGCCCATCGTTATATTGATTCGATTTTGGTGATAGGGACACTCGTAAGTCCACATCGTGGTTAGTGTTTAATTGGGTGGTGGTGCTATCATTTGGAGGAGTATCAAGGAATCATGTGTTGTTGATTCCACAATGGAGATGGAATATGAGGCGCTTGTGAAGCAACCAAATAAGTCGTGTGGTTGGGGAGCTTTCTACTAAGCATAGAGGTGGTTCCATCTCGCATCAAATGCCATTACATTGATCTTTGTGACAACAAGTGGTGCGATGGGCAAATGCAAAAGAACCTAGAAACCATCAACGTGGAAAACACATAGAACGGAAGTATCACCTTGTTAGGGATATCATTCAAGAAGGAGATGTGTTAGTAAGCAAGATAGCATCCACAGAAATCCTGTTGACCCCTTTATAAAGACTTTACCAACTAGAAGTTTTGAGGTCATATTGAATGTATGGGTGTACTATACATTGTTAGAAAAATATTTTATTATGATTTTGATGATTTCATATAAATGAGTTTTTATACCAAAACAATATCCCCAAATGTTGTCCAAATACTTCAAAACATTTCAATGATATATACAAAATTTTCAAGTACTTATTGAACTTTATTTTTGACAAAAATCGGACAACCTCTCTATATTGAGGTCGACCAGACCCGCCCTATAGGAGACCATACATGAAAGTTTGCAAATGACAGAACAAAACATAGAGATGTGAAGCGGTATGGCAATCGGTCTCCCCAGGGGGCGATCGGTGCCCGAGTTCAAATTTTTGAGTTAAAAATCTTTTGTTTAAAGAGCGAACGATCATTATCTAGAGCAACCTAGGTTGCCTCTACACAATGACGATCGCCTAGAAATGCGGTGGACGGTGACGCGCCTTGACAAAGAACCCATCAAATCTTGATCCAACGTTTTAAACTTTTAAATTTTCAAAATAGCGACCGGTCGCCCTATGATATTTGACAGCAAAGTTTATGCGTTGCTTAAGCACTTATCAACAAGATCCACTTTATCAATTCTTAACCATTTTTGTAGATCTTTTATTCCTCTTTTTGTAGATAAAATTCAAGATGGAGGAGCCTATGTTGGAAATCAAATCATGGAGCTCTCTTATAAATAGATAAGATTTTGAAGGATCAAAACAACACAACAATCTACAAATTCACAATAAGAAAATTAGAAAATTCTCAAAGCTTCTACTTTCAACTTTCTTATTGTAATAGCCTAAGCACTACACTTTCATATCTAGCTTGATAGGCTTTCCTTCTTGATTACAATTGCACTTTTGAGATATAATATTTCATTTGAAGTGTAATCTTTATTGTATTTGTCACGTCATCCAAAACAAGAAATCCTTGTTAGTGTTCTTGTGCCAAGAACATGTTTGGTTGATTAGAGATTGTTTATTGAAAAGTTTGGTGCTTTCCATGTTGTGAGTTTGGTGCTCTTCAAGGTTGAGAAGAGTTCGGTGTCCTTCGAGTTGGAAGAGTTTGGTGCTCTTCAAGATCATTGTTGTAAGAAGTTTGGTGCTCTTTAAGGTAAAAGTTGTAATTCTTTGGTATCAATTAATAAACTTATTCTTTTCAAATCCACTCGGACATACCGGTTGGTAGAGAACGTAGTCCCTAGGTGGGTTGAAGATCTATAAATCATTGTGTGTTGATTTATTTTCTACACTTCAATTCTTAATCTTCTACATATTCCAAAAAGAGGGCATAAATCGGAAAATCATTTACCCCTCTCTAGATTTTTGTAGCCACTTGGACTAACAAGTGGTATCGAGCCAAACTATTTGGCAATATCGTTTTAATCTTTGCGAGTAAAGAGGAAAGATCCATGACTACAAATGAGAGCTATCTTTCAACCGTTGCTTCATCAAATAGGCGCCTCTTTTCGACTCCAACAATTAATTCTTTGGAAAAATAGAATGGAGTGTATTTATAATGTTGGTTCGATATTTGGAATGCGGTCATAAATGGAGTATCCATCCCAATGAAGGAAAAGGAAGATGGAACACAAACTCCTAAAGCCTTCAAGGATTTCGATGATGAAGACAAGAAAATATTCTCCTTAAACAATAATGCTCTTAACATTCTTCATTGTTCTCTTCTTGTTATGGAATATAATCATATTAGAGGAATTCGATTTGTTCATGATGTGTGGGAAAATTAGAATTTATCTATGAAGGCACAAAGAAAGTGAAACAAGCTCGAAAGACCATGTTGGTCAAAGAGTTAGAAAATTTCACTATGAATGATGGAGAAAATGTATCCGAGAATGGTTGAAAGACTTGACAATATTGTAAATCCTCTAGTTGCACTTGGGAAAATTATTTTCGAAGAGGATCGACTTCTCAACCGAATATGGAATCAACTCAATAGGTCTTGACTTAGAATTGAAATATTATTATTCAAGTGATGACGAGGATGTAGATGAAGATGATGAACTTGTTAGAAAATTTACAAAATTTGTAATTAAAAACAAGGAAAGAAAAGCAAGAAGCAAGTCCTGCTTTAAATGCGGAAAACTTCGGATACTATGTTGCCGTTTGTTCAAAAGAGAAAGAAGAACAAAGGAAGAAAAAGCACTTTCACAAAAAATTAAAAGAGTTGAATGCCAAAGCCAAGCAAAAATATGGGATGAGCTTCTTGCAACATCCGACGATGAAGAAACCGAGCAATGTCTAATGGGCATCAATGAAGACAATGAGGTACTCTCTAATTCTTCTCTCTCTTTCATTAATGAATTGCAAGATAATTATGATGAACTTCAATATGAATTACAAAGCATGCTAGTTAAATACAAAAATCGGAAAAAGGAGTTCAACACTATGAAAAATGAAAAGGATAGTTTCATGTCTCATATGAATCACTCTCTTATGCTCACACTACTACACTAAAGAAGGTTCTCTTGAAAAAGAAAATGAATCTCTAGTCAAGAATATTGATTGTCTTAGAAATAGCCTTAATAAATTCAACTTGAGTACGGACAAAATCACCAAGATTTTTGATGTGCAACGTAGTGATCATTTGAAATTAGGACTTGGTTATAAGCCAAATGTTATCAATGATATGAAAAAGAATCAAGTATCTATTTTTACTCATGCAAATTATAATGATTCAAAACTAATATGTTTTATTGTGGTAAATGTGGACTCCCGACAAATACTTATCGAGCTAGAAATAGCTCAAATTATTATTATAGACCTAAAAGTCTCAATGCTAATCCTAATGAACCCAAACATTTGAGGGTACCACAAACTAATTTCATTTTAAGTACTCGACGCAGAAATGGTCAAAGAAAATTTAAAATGACCAATATACAACAAATGTTCATACCATATGATCAAATGAGAATATACTTTCAACAATCTTATACCTTAAGAGAAAGGTATAATTATGATCAACAATGGGAAAAGATACAATCCTTGGCATTTAGGAACTTTATTGAGTAGATTTTTATGATACCATGTCAAACTTAAACTAGGAAGTTGGCACCCCATTTTCCTTGTAATTTGTATTGTAATAGATAGGGCTGGAAAAGCTGAGTCAAGTCAGCTATGCCAAGGATTACAAGAAGTCAACTGCGGACTATATGAAGACTCTGTTGTGTGTCAGCTGAGTAATGCCATAAAGGAAGTCAAGGACTCGACTGAAGAAGAGTCAACTGAGAAACAACTGTAAGAAGTGTCAGTTACGTCAACTCAAGAAGCCTAGTCTCAAGTTGAAGTGGCATATGAGTTATCCAATGACTGGAGCTGACTCAAGTCACCTGGGGTAAAGACAACAGTCTAGTCAAGACAACTGACTTAGATCCGTTGATTAAAGTCAAGAATATTACTCAATATAGTAATATGTCAAAGTTGTCAGGTCTAAAGTGTTAGTCCCAGAAATATGCAAAAGGAATGAACCAATGGGAAACACTGCACCTTGTGTCAGGCACCAGCAATCTTTGCGAAGACATTTAATACGAGGAAGGGTCAACATCAAGGACTGCAGACCAAGACAAGCCAACGAACACAAGTGACATTTGAAATTAGCCTATCTCTTCAACGGGCAAAATTTCAAATGTGCACTATAAAAGGCTGAGGAAGTTATTGAGAAGAGGTGACCTGAACCACGAACAAGCAAGCAATATTAAAGCATTTAACCTGCAATATTTTCATAAACATTCAAGCAATTCCTCAAGCCTGAAACTCGAAAGAAATCGATCCAACACAAACAGTGAAGGAAAGACAACTTCAAATCTATTGAAGAGGAAACTTTAGAAGAAATCAAAGAGGTCTACTTTCCAAGCTAGGATTGTAGAGAGGTTCCGTGTCGAACCATTATCAGGTTTGTTGGAGGGCTTCGTGATCAAATCCAAGAACTTGAGAAGTGAGTCAAGTAGCAAGCGATTGCCCTGTGAAGAAGGCGAGTTGCAAGAGAAACCAGGTTGTGTGATCAAAGGTCTCAGGTCGTTCACCGCTTTGTAAACCGATCTTTTACATAGTGGATTCCTCTATGAGTTGGAGAACAGAGGATTAGAAGAATTATCCCATCTTTGAACCTCTATAAAATATTTGTGTCATTTACTTTCTACAAATTTACTCTCATGCATATTCATTTTATATCTCATTGATCATATTTGCAATCCAATTGATATATAACTAAGTGCTAAGAATCAAGTGTTAAAAATAAGCTTAAAACAAATCTAAGGGTGTTAAGTCTTCCACTATTAAAAACCAATCAGCCAAGTTAAGTATTTGGCTTGAGCGTGAGTTATACTATCAACACTCTGTCGAGTCTTTTGAATGGGTAACTTAGGTGATAAGCCAACTTAGCATATCCATCAAGGACACAATGTTTGAGTCAACTCTGTTGAATTATTTTAAAAGGACTAAATCAAAAATTTGGTAAGGTTTATTCGATCCCCTTCTAAACCTTACTTCACACCCCTTGGGACCTACATTGGCAATGATGATATTGGTAACTCTTCTTTTCCTCTTAAAATTTTCATTATTAGAGTTAGCCATATTTTTCTTAATATTTGAATCATTAATTATTAATATGAATATGTTGATTTCATTTTCAAAACTTATATATTGATCATCAAATATTTTTCAAGAAATAAGGTTTCAATTTTATAACTCCCGGTTTTTCAAATTACAAAGGAGACCTTATATATAAGAAATAGACTTTACATGATACATCAAACTTATTTTGATTTTACAAAACATAGTATATGCTACTTGTCTTATTCTTCAATAGTATATTGAATTCTATCCAAATTAACACAATCGATATTATCCAAGATTACTAATTTCGTGTAAGAAATTTCTTTAAGACATTGCGGAAAATATGTTGGTATTAAAGGACAAAGGACAATATATATTAACATCAAATTGGTCAAGTATGAAGAAGGCATATTGGTTGACAAAAACAAATGTGAGGTATGTTCATCAACTTATATTACTACTCATAGACTCGTTATTCTTCATGCCATATGCCTATGTGCTCGATTTCAAAATAATCCCAAAGAATCTCATTTAAGTGTCGTTAAACGTATTTTTCAATATTTAAAAGGCACTATTTCCTATGGCTTGTCTTATCAAAAGAATGGAATTTTTTAATTAAATGGATATAATGACTCAGATTATGCCGGCAATATTGATGATCGTAAAAGTACTTCCGGCTCGTGTCAATTTTTAGTCGATTGCCTAGTTTCATGATTTTCAAAGAAACAAAATTATGTATCTTTATCAATGGCCGAAGCCGAATACATTTCCGCGGCTTTTTGTTGTACACTATTACTTTGGATAAAACAAACCTTAGCGGATTATAATTTTCTTTTGAAAATATTGCTATTTTTTGTGATAATATGTCCACTATGAATATTTCTCAAACTCCTGTTCATCACAATCGAACCAAACATATTGAGGTTCGACATCACTTTTTTAAGGATTGTGTTTCAAAACGTAAAATTGAGATGTGTTTTGTTAAAGTCTCAAGATCAACTCGCGGATATTTTTACAAAATTGTTAACCGTCTTTTACTTCAATTTGAGCTCATTTAGGCATAATGCATATTGAATAATGTCTATGTTTGCATTTTGTACATTTTAAAACTTTGGGGTGAAAAATCACATTTTTAGAACTCAAATTCGGACAGAAAGATTGCATTTGAAGTAGGGACAGTCGGCTGTGGAGGGAGACCAGTTGATGTCTTCGAGGCACCGATCCGCCCCCACGGCGACCCGGTCGCCATGAGCTAAAATTGTGATAAAATCCATCTGTCCTCCTTTGTTTTATTTTCTAACTTTGACACCCCCTCGCCCAATTCACACACTTATCACTCAAAATAATTTTTTCTTGAAATTTCTATTATATAGTGCTTCTACAATGTCTATCTTTTACATATTATTCATCTTCAACAATCATTGGTAAGTTTTGGCTTCAATTTTATTCTCTTATTCGGGTTGCACCCTTGTTTATCTTATGGAATTATTGGAATTGCATGTTTGTTGTATTATATGATGAGAGATTGTTTATATTGATGGATTATAGTTGTAGAATTAGGATTAGTATTGATTTTTTGGGCTTGATTCTATATACAAATGGCATATGTATCTTTGTTTTCTATCTATGCATGCCAAGTGTTTGATAAAATGCCTCAATGATATTTTACTCTTTTATATGATCTTCTTGAACCCTTTGATTGGTATTTACACGTGGATTACACGTGGATTACAATTTTATATCATGTTGATACTTTCTCCCATTAATTATTTTTACATGTTGAGATTCTAGACCTTAAATCTCATAGGATGCTATTTTCATGACTATTGCACGTTTTTATGCGCACTTTGATATCTACCTATGATGTTTTTATTTTGCTAATAGTCTTTTTGATGATTCCAAAGGGGAGAAAATGAAATGAGCTCATAAGCTAATGGTAGGATCAAATGAGCTAAAAAAGCTCACGAGAAAAAGCACTTTGGTAAAAGAAGTTTGGTTTTAAAAACTAAAGCTTTTTGATGTGGTATTTTGGTTTTAACTCCCTATATTTGTTGAGTTGGTATTCTAATAAGTTTGCTTTGACAAGGGAGCCTTTAAGCTTTTCTAGCTTGGAAAAAGCTCTTAAGAAAAAGATCTTTCGAAAAAGGCTTTTTTTTTGTTACAAGCTATATTATAATATTTTTTTGAATACATTGAACCTTGTGACCAATTATTTCTATTGATAGGGAGAGTTTTTAATGTTCTATAGCTTTTAAGCTATATTGAAAAGCTAAGCTTTTAACTTAGTTTTTACATCTTATTTTGTTTTATTACTTAGCATGTTGCTATTGGGAGCTTTTAAAAACTTGTTTTTGAAAAATATTTGTTCTTTTCCCTTATGGATCTTTGTTTTGATAAGAGTTGCTTAAAAAGATAGATTATTTTTGACCGGAAAACTTATTCGCTCTTTTAAAATTATTTTCGGTTGTATTCATAAAAAATGGGGAGTTTGTTAGAAAAGTATTTTTATTATGATTTTGATGATTTCATATAAATGACTTTATATACCAAAACAATATCCCCAAATGTTGTCAAAATAATTCAAAATATTTTCAATGATTTTTACTAAGTTTTTGAAGTACTTATTGAACTTTACTTTTGACAAAAATTGGACAACCTCTCTGTATTAAGGTCGATCGGTCGCCCTATAGGGAGACCCATACCTAAAAGTTTGCAAATGACAGAACAAAACAAAGAGCTGTGAAGGGGTAGGGCGACTGGTGCCTGGAGTTCGAATTTTTGGGTTAAAAATCTTATGTTTAAAGAGCGAACGGTCACTATCTAGAGCAACCGGTCCGCTCTATCAACACGGTCGCCCTTGACATGAAATCATGTCAAATCTTGATCCAACAGTTTAAACTTTCAATTTTTCAACATAGCGACCGATCCCCCTATGATTTTTGACAGCAAATTCTATATGTTGCTTAAGCACTTATCAACAAGATCCACTTTATTTATTCTTGACTATTTTTGTAGATCTTTTGATCCTTTTTTTGTAGAAAAAATTCAAGACTGAGGAGCCTATGTTGGAAATAAAATCTTAGAGTTTTCCTATAAATAGATGAAGATTTTCATGGATCAATACTATACAACAATCTACAAATTCACAACAAGAAAATCGAGAAAATTCTCAAAGCTTCTACTTTGAACTTTCTTGTTGTAATAGCCTAAGCACTACACTTTCATATCTAGCTTCATAGGCTTTCCTTCTTGATTACAATTGCACTTTTGAATTGTAATATTTCATTTGAAGTGTAATCTTGATTGTATTTGTGACATCATCCAAAACAAGAAATCCATGTTAGTGTTCTTGTGGTAAGAACACGTTTGTTTGATTAGAGATAGTTGATTGAAAAGCTTGGTGCTTTTCGTGTTGAAGTTTGTGCTCTTTGAGGTGAAGAAGAGAGTTTGGTGCTCTTCAAGGTAAAGAAGATTTGGTGACCTTCGAGTTGGAAGAGTTTGGTGTTGTTGTGAGAAGACTTTGGTGCTCTTGAGGTAAAAGTTATAATTGTTTGGTATCAATTAATAAAAAACTACTTTTCAAAATCCACTCGGACATACCGGATGGTAGATCACGTAGGCCCTAGGCGGGTTGAAGCTCTATAAATCATTGCGCATTGATTTATTTTCTTCACTTCTATTATTTATCTTCTACATATTCCAAAAAGGGTATATATCGGAAAATCTATACACCTCCCTCCATTCTATATTTTTCGTAGGCACTTGGACTAACAAACATGTCTCATTTACTTTAGAGCAAGTGACAAATTGTTGGTAGTATTGTGTCCTGCGAGTAAATTATTTTGTAAACTTGACATTTTGAATAAAATATTATTTTCGTAATATTAAGCTTGCATTTGTCCATGGATTGTTTAATATTATAAATTGAGTATTTAAGTTGTTAAACATGGAAAGATTCAATTTATGATTCAATTTAAAAATAACTAAAGTCAATGACCGGTAAATAAATAAGGACAATTTATTTTGATAAGATCGTCTGAATTTTATTGAAATTTATCTTGACTTTGGTAATAAAATTGATATTACATTTTCTAAATGTATTGGATTGGACCACATGAAATTAAATAATCAGTTGACCAAGAGATATTTAATTTCACTTGATTACTATCGTGACACATTAATCCGAGTGGGTAATGGACTTTGATTACTAACTTGAAGTTCTTGAGCCATCAATGAGTGAGATCAAATTGAAGATCAATATCTCGATGCTTTGGGAATTAAAGTAAAATAACAAGGAACATATATACACAATATAAAATCCGTCACCTATTTAATAGGCATGATCATGATCTCATGTGTTCTTCTAATAGACAAGTAGAATGCGAGGTCGACAATTCGACATTTGTTGTTGAATTCATGATGAGATGGCAATCACATGAGACATGCGGATAGAAGATAAGGATTAAGATTTATAAATATTAGAAAATAAATTTTGGTTATTTTATCCTATTTCTAATACTCGATTGATCAAAAGGGGTGACATATAAGATCGACAAATCGGGGATTTAATTATTGGCTTGATAATTTTAATTAGATTAAGAGTGCAATTTTATATGATTTATTAATTATTTTGATTGATCAAAAACTTAATTGAATCAATAATTTATTGAGTTTAGTCTAATTGGTCCGACCAGTCCCTTTGGTGGCTCTAGAAAAAGAACTCAAATAAATTATAAGAGTTATAATATATTATTGCGAGATATTTAATTAAGTGGGTTGATTAGAATAATTCTTTGGAAAGTAGAAAAATTATATGTGATTTGATTTGACAATTAATATGATTTAATTTGCCAATCAAAGTCTTATCTAGAGTGAAACTTTCCTTTCGGCAAAAGTTTCTATTGTTAATTTATTCCATCAAGCCTACTTAATACAATTCAATCATCCATTGTGCCCACGCAAACAAGAAAAGAAAATTACTGCAGTTCTTAAGTTCTTGGAGAACACCGAAGAAGACTTGAAGGTTTGGAGCGTAGAATCTCTACAAAAGATTTTTGAAAGCAAGCTACAAGGGTAAATCTCAACTTCTTCTTGTTTCTACAAATTAATTGGTTCTTGTTAAATACACATTATAATTCAATATCCTATTTCGGATTGTTCAGATCACATAAAATTAATTTTTGTGATTGAATAATTCCCTTTTAGCCAACAATTCAATATTTTGGTTTTGCGATCAAGATGTTCAACCCTCGAATTAGCGTTATTACGACTCAAATTCAACCTCTAAGGAGATCCAACCGGTGAACCCCCTTCAAAGTTTCAAACCCAAAATCATGTTCTTGAAGAAAAGAATCGAGAGAAAAACATATATTCTACTCATTTGAAGTCTTTTGGTTTTAATAAAATATTATTTGTATTACCTTTTCTTGTTTGTTAATTACAGGACATGAAATTTGTGTTATAAATGATTTTGTGTCCCATTTACCGGTGGTATGCTTTTGTGTCCCATTTACCACTGGTTTTGGGCCGCTTCAACCCTCTGGACGCAATAATCTAATAGAATCTATTACTTTTTCGCTTGTTTTTTAGAAAAATGATCAAGTACTCATTATACCGTGATATATCAAAAGCTAATTAAGTAAATTTCTCGTATATAATTGAACCCCAAAACAATCATTTTTCAAGTAGACAAATACCAAATATAAATGAGTTCAAATGTAGAATATTATTAAACGTATAGACTTACCACTTGGATAAACACAAGAGAGTACTTAATATTGTGTCATATTATTTTGCTTTATTGATGTAGAGTAGGGTAAGACTATGGGGTATAAGAATAAACCTTTCCAGGCTATTATTTAATCAATTGCACTTAAATAATTTTCACATGCTCCAAGTAGAATCGTTGGTGATAAAATTTACTTTTCCGAAAAAGATATTTGGGCGTTTTTTAAAATAAATATATATACTATAAAAAAACTAAAAATACACCAATTTATATATTGATTGAATATATTAACATAAGTTGAGAAATATTAATAACTTAATAAATAGGGTTTACCTCACATTTTTAGCTTGAGAAATTGTGTTCCAAGAAGTGAAAGTCATTAATCATTTCAAATTAGGACACCCAAACCTAATTCTAAAACCATTTCAAAAATTATTGGTTTTTTCTCTTTCATATTTTGGATCCACATAGCAACCTTTTAAGCTGCTAGACCATCTAGTAAAGTTCATTCATGTTGCTTATAAATGTAGATAAACACAAGTCAAGGTAATTGGTTTGACATATTAACAGCCCAAGTCTTAGAGTCAAAGTAACTCCAATAGCAAAGGTAGTCATGTTGTGTGAACTAGCCTGCAACACAAACAGACAAGGTTTAGGAAGACTTTGAGAATGTTCAAAGGAAGCCCCTCTATTGCTTAAGTCAACAAATGTCCAGTAAATTATCCCAAGAGCAAAAGAATTAATGAGGTAGATTAAGTTACGCTTACTTACAAATAAATATGAAGGGACTATTTATATCTTGGATGGTGGACCTCATGGACTTGGTGCAATATTGCAACACCTATGGATAATTATGAGCAATTTAATAGTTAATTTTGATAGAAAAATGCTTATGTATATATGCAAATTTTGATTAACTATTGTGCAAAAACATATCACTTATATATGCATGCGAATTTTGATTAATTACTCTGCGAAACTCATCATTTACTTATAAATAGTCAAAGGTTACGAATTAAAAAAAAAACGGAATTGTTCATAACATATTTTCAATCGAGGTGCACGGTTAAACAACACAACTGTTCGTCACACATTTCACTACAAGAAAACTCTAGTTTCTTGGCTGAATTTACCGACAATTAAATGATTTTGTCACTAAATTCACGATTGCCTACAAAATAAAAAATATTATTTTTTCCCAAACTATACCGAAACAGATCACGACAATTTTTAAATTTACCAACAAAAATATTGTATATATTCACTAACATGTTTAGATTTTATAAGCAAATGTTTGCCTATAATGATTTTACCTATAATAATTTTACCTACACTTTATAATTATCTTATTACTTACATTTTTTTCAGTCGGAAACTAATTTTTTTCTTATAGTGTTTTTCGGTTTAAGGGGCATGGGTCTTTGACGCGTGTGGGTCTTTGGATCAAATCCATAAAAATGTAGGCCTCCCTCACTTGTAGGTCTCCCCCACTTCCAAAGACTTGTGGTGCTCTTTAGAGCTTGTAGGTCCCAAGGGGTGTGGAGTAATGTTTAGAAGGGGAGGTTGAATAAACCTTACCAAATTTTATATTTTAGTCCTTTTAAATAATTCAACAGAGTTGACTCAAATCGATTGTGTCCTTGGGGACAACTAAGTTGGCTATTCACTAAGTTACCCACTCAATGACTCGATAGAGTTATTGATAGTATAACTTCATTTTAAGCCAAATACTTAACTTGGCTGATTTGGTTTTTAACAGCGGAAGTCTTAACACCTTTTGATTTGTTTTAAGCTTGTTTTAAAAACTTGATTTTTAGCACTTAGTTAATTATCAGTTGGATAGCAAATATAAACTAACAACAGATATAAATAAATATGCGAGAATTTAAATCTTTGAAAGTGAATTGACACAAGTAGTTTTATTGAGGTTCGAAGATGGGGTAATTCTTCTAATCCTCTCTTCTCCAACTCCTAGAGGAATCCACTAAATGTAATCGTTTACAAGCGGTTATCGATCCGAGACGACGCTTGATCACACGTTGGCTTCTCTTGCGACTCGGCTTCTTCTTCACGAGGCAGTTGTCTTGATACTTGACTCACTTCTCAAGTTCTTGGATTTGATCACGAAGCCCTTCAACAAACTTGATACTCGGTTTGACCTTGAACCTTTCTACAATCCTTCAACTTGGAAAGTAGACCCCTTTTGTTTCTTCAAATATTTCCTCTTCAACTGGTTGAAGTTATCTCTCCTTCACAACTTGTGTTGGATAGAGTTTCTTCGAGTTTTAGGCTTAAGGAATTACTTGAATTGCTTTGAGAATTTTGCAGGTTAGTTGCTTGAATAATACTTGCTCTTGCTAGGTTCAGGTAATCAAGGTAACCTTTTCTCAATAGCTTCCTCGGCCTTTTATAGTGCACATTTGAAATTTGCCCGTTAAAGAGATAAAGGCTAGTTTCAAATGTCACTTTATGTTTGTTGGCTTGTCTTGTCTTGTTTTGCAACCTTTGTGATGTTGACCTTTCCTCGTATTAAATAGCATTTCGAGTTTTGCGTTCGGCTCGACACAGTGCGGTGTTTCCCATTGGTTCCTTCCGTTTGCACAATCCTGGGCCAAACAATTTAAGACACGGAAGCTTGACATATTACTATATCGAGTAATATTCTTGACTTTATTCAATGGATCTAAGTCGATTGTCTTCACTTGACTGTTGCCTTTACCCCAGGTGACTGCAGTCTGCTCCAATCATTGGATTGACTCAACTATCACTTCAACCGATAGACTTGGATTCTTGAGTTGATTTGACCGGCATTTCTCACGATTGTTCCTCGGCTAACTCTCCTTGATCCGAGTCCTTGACTTACATGCAGGCCATACTCAACACACAACAGTCTTCATTCCAATCACGATTGACTTCTTGTAATCTTTGACATAGCTGACTTTTTTAATAAGTTGGGAGTAATCTGGTTACGGGAGGAGATAAATTTCCAATAAACTGAAAGATACTGAGTTCGAACCCTGGTTAATACCCTTATAAAGGGTGAGTGATACCACTTGAGCTACAAGCTAGTGGTAGTTAATTTTTTTTTTTTTACATGGGGTGTCAACTTCCTAGTTTAAGTTTTTCATGGTATAATCAAAATCTAACAAATAACTTTCCTAACAATGTCCCCCTTTTTGATGATGTCAAAACATAAAAACATTCAATCATAAGTAAACAACAAACAATCAAGCGAAGGCAATAATAAAGAATGTATGCTTTGAATAATCATTTTATCGATCATTGCATTTTTGTCCTTTACAAAGTCATTTACAATAAGTATCGAGCCTTATATATAACAATACAATGTACATCTAATCTAAGATACATACAGTGAAAATTACGGAAATTCAGAGCTTATTACGAGAAAACATATATTTATGTATTTACAAAGTAACATACGCTGAAGGGGTTCGCAGCACACACTTCAACGCCTTTGTCTTTCCTTCCTTCTTCTCTCTTCTTCTTCAACCCTCATGTCATCCTCTTGCCTTCTCCTCTTCTTCTCTTCTTTCTCTCTCTTCTTCTTCTCATAAGCTCGTTTGGCGGTAGGTCATCCCTTTGCTTTGCCTCTCAAGTCATTCTCTTGTAGATCTTTTATTTTCTTCATCTTGCCTCTTCTTGGCTTCAGCTATCTTGCGTGCAAACCTCTAGATTTGCAAGATGGTCATGTCCAACCCAGTATGTGATCCCTTTCTTTTCTGGATCAACATACATTACATCTTTTGGCCTTGGCCATGGTTGAGAACCTCTTCCACCGCCACCATGTCATCCCCCCTCTCGACTCGGCTCCTCTTCCTCTTGGCGTATCTTTGTCTTTGAGCCTTAGACTTTCCAGTTGAGTGGCTGCTGGAAGTTTGCTGCTTATCATTTGATTGACACAGTTCCAATCCCTTCTCCCAATCCACATCCCACGCTTGAGGCAGAGTCATTCCTTGAAAATAACCTTCTGCTTCCAGAGTCTGAAACTCCTCTAGACATCTGGGCTCAGATCCAGCATCAGGCATTGTTATGTTCTTCGGGGGCTTGATCGCAGCATAGTCCTTTCCGGCTGGAGGACCACCATATTGCTTCAAAATTTCTTCCACGTGAGCTTACTGCTTCTCGGCTACTTCATCAAATGCAGCTTTGATGGCCTCCCTTTTATCTTTCATGGCCACTTCAGCTTTTTCAATGGGTAGATTCTTGGGTAGCTTGCTGGGAATAGAGGTTGTGACTTCACCTAGCTGTGGGGTTTCAACGCATACATCAATTTTAAAGGAAGATTTTTGGTTGAACTTCCTTCCCCCTCAGCTTTGTCACCTCCTTTCTTCACTTCTTCTTTCAATCCCTTAAGGACCTCATCTTCCCCTTTTTGGCATCATCACCAAAGGAGAGAGGTATCCCAGGGGAATAGTCCACTAAGAAGGAAATCCGATCAATTTGTTTGTCGAGTTAAGCTTGAGTCTGTTTGTAGAATAGGCTTTTTGAAACTACGAGCGAGTAGCCTTTGACTCGGTGACACTAACTTCATTTCAATGCCATAAGAAGACTGAACTTATCATTCATGTTGTTCTTGAGTTGAGTGATCTCGGTCTTATGAAAGTCTTTGTAGTGACTCTATATCCGACTTGTGAGAGGTTTCCATCCTTACTATATATTCCTTCATCCTCTCTTGATACATAGAGGTGTCCGCACTCTATACTAGCATTTTTGGCAAATAGGGCCTTGAAGTAATGGACTGCTCAGAATGCATGGTTATGCTATGCAGCCCATTCCTTTATACGAACGATGATCCTCCAAAATCTTTGTGTGAGAGTAGCATCCCGATTGTCCAATCTCAAATCCGAGATGCCTAGTGGCGTTCCATCTTCTCAATCTCTTCACGATCTTCTTGAAGGCTTCACGGAACTCAATGTTGGATTTGACTCGGTTTTGGCCACACCGCATCGAAATCATAGTCCATTGTCACAATTGTATCTCGTAGGAATGATGGGCTCTTCTTGCGCGGTATATTTCTTTAGTTCTACACAGATTCATCTTCCATGTCGGGCGGTTTAGCGTGAATGGGAATATGTCCTCAAAAACATCATTGCGAACGAATGGTATCCCGAGGTTTCATCTTGGGGTCTTGACTCTGAAGTTCTTGTAATGATCCAGCTCTTTGTGCCTCAACAAGGCAGCGTCATCTTCGATGTTAATGCGATTGTGAAAGCAGAATTGAGTTGTAGGAGTTATTCTTGATCTTTGTGGTAGCTGCGCGAGTGACTCTTCACTTTATGTTGATTGAGATTGTTTGCTCATTAATCGAGCCTCGGCCGTCTTAATAGCTTCCTCGGTCTTAGTGGGTTGTTCCATTGAGTAATCTTGTCCTCGATTATATCATCGCGTCATCGGAAGATGATGAGGCCTTTTTGAGTTGGCTCATCATCAATGTTGAATCTCATTCGAGCCATTTTGTCACCGACTTGCTCGAGATTTGAGAACATCCTCGGCTTTGTCCATCGACGAATCTTCGGGGTGTGTGGACTCGGCTTCATCCTCGGATCCCAAAAATGAAGTATCAATATGCTCTTAGGAATCGTGAAGGCGTTGATCTCCTCTTACAGATCCTTCAAGTTGAGGAATGTTCTTTTCTCCTTGCTCTTTACCTAGGGAAGTCTCAACCTCCCTTAGGCCTTCATTACCCCTAGCAGTCTCAACCGTTGTAGGGCCTTCAACAATCTCTTCGACAGACTCAGTTGTCTTAGGGTATTCTACGGTGGCATCCTTCGAGTCTCAACTCCTTGGATTGCACTTTCATGGCCCGAGCCTCAACTCCCAGGGCCTCTCCATCATTTGCTTTAGCTGTGGCAGCAGCTTCATCGGCCTTCAAAGCAGTTGACATATCAGCTGAGACAGACTCAACTGTCTGAGCGTCGTTAATGTCACTCTGTTGCTCAGTGATAATCTCTTCTTCGCCTCCTAACTTCTTTGTTTGGTCTCCCACCGCATCCTCCGACCTAATATGGTTGAGAGAGTTTCCCCCTCACCGGCGCACCAACCGAGTGAATGACAATGTGGTCACTCTTCTCCTAAGACATGGATGTTGTTCCTCTGAGTGATTAGCCATAAGGGCGGGTGTTTTAACACCTTCTTCGAGGTTAGGCTTGGCTTGGGGCCCAAAGTCCCGGCTTCATTGCCAATTCCCTTGGAACCATCTTCAGACCGCACGGGGATGTGGTCGCGGCAATATCGAGGCAATCTGTTGTGGCACTCCCAAAGGATCGATCCTAGGAGAGATTTTGGATGACTCTCCTGGACCTTCTAGAAGACTCATCTCGTGCATGGCTCATGATTACGAGATAGCCTGTTGCATCTCGGACTTCTCTCTGCGATGGGCCGGATTCATCTCTTCATCACTATCATGAGACTCGTAGATGTGCCCATGTGTCCCCGTGTGCGTATATCTTGGATTTTTCAAGGCTTTGGCTTGCTCCTCGGCTTTCTCCTTCTCTTCCTCCTTGATAAGGCGGAGGGTTTCCATCTGATTGTCTTCATTGAGGGCAAATTGGGCGAAGCATGTCCAGGAAACCTAAAGTTCCTCCTTCTCCTCAATGAATTATGGTCGAGCAACGACGCCTCGAGTAATCCAACTTCCACGCCCTCCATTCCTATAATCTTGCTTGAATGTCCGGGTAGACTAGAGAATACATTATGAGATCATCATCGGCATCCTCTCCGGTCTCTCGAATAGGGGCTAATGGGGCTTGCTCCTCCTCGAACTCATTGCATCTGTCGAGGGGTTGAGACAACTTGTTCTTCCATAGGCTAAGTTGTCTCACCGCTTTTTCTCCTCGCTTGTCTCTGCCGCATGACAACTGGTCTTCGATTCTCTATTGATCGGCCTTGATCGTGCCTTCTCGGGGGCATCTACTATCTCTGAGATCGCTCCTTTGAGCATCGCCAGTCTCTCCTCGCTTCTCCCGAGTTTGAGTATCGGACTGGTGTCTTCTCGGCTCGGTTTCTGAATGTCGTCTTTTTTAATGGCAACCAATTCGATCTCGGTTCCACTTCTTTAGGCTCTTCCTCGGGGAAGGCTTGTGTTTTAATAGAGGATTTCTTAGAAGCAACCGCTTGTCTGACTTAGCGATCCGCTTTCTTCTTCACGATAGGAGAAGGAATTCGGGGTTCTTCCTCTATCTCAATCAGGGGACAAGTGTCTCATTTTGCTCGGGCAGTGCTTTGGTTTTGGTTGCGGGCGGTGCTTTCTTTGACTTGGGCTGGGGGTCAGAGCGAGATTAGATGGTCACCGATTCCCTCTCACTAGTATCTGCCTTTCTTGCATGTGCCTTCTTCTCGGGCTCTGGAGAGGTTCGCCTTGAACATCGGTTTGTTTGCATGGAAGGGTTTGCCATGGCGCAGTGCAATACCCTTCACCTCCATAAAATGGCCAATGACAAGGCCATATCCCAGCGAGCAACCAAAGGTCTCATCTTCCTTGAAGGACATGTTCATCACGTTCTGGCATATTCGGCTGAAGACGAGCTCATCCCAATTCACCTTCTTCTCTTGCATGATCGCAACCATCATGATCAGCTTAGTCTTGGACAGTTGATTAAAGCTCTCAAACTTCATATCCATGCACTTGGACACGATGTCCATTAGTTTATGGTAGCCTTTCTTCAGAAACTCCTTCTTGGTTGTATGCACAGCCTTCGCAGCATACTCCGGCTTTGCAACTTCCTTCCAAGCTGCAGTCAAGTTGACATCCTTCTCAGCGATGTCCTTTAATCCTTCCGAGGGCAAAAAGATTGCTCGAAAAGGTTTTTTACGGTGATTTTAATGTCCTTGCGTGGGGCGGATGAACGGATTTCATCGTCGTACACCTCTGCATTCACGTAGAACATAGACACTTCTTTCAAGTAGGTGTGCGTGAATCGCATCATCGACAAAAGTCCTTCAGGCCGGACTTTTCTAGCTTTTCAACTATCTTCTTCAAAAGGGCACCATCAATGCCCTCGCTTGATCATACAAGCAAAATCCATGGACGATCTAAAGTGGATTTTCTTGGACAACAACACGAAATCATGAGAACTAGCCATTTTCGAAGATTTTACCAACTAAAATTGCAAAAACGAACTTGAAGAACTAAGGTTTCGAACTTAGTTGCGAGAGAAATAAGCTTTCTTTCTTTGAAGATGAGTAGGTTTGCGTGAGAAGAGAAAAAATGAAATTTCGTATATATGGGACGTGAAAGGATGGTTTTTGGAATTTGAAAATGTTGATCAAAATCGATGGTCGATTAAGCCTTCAAAACCGCATTAATTTCCCCTCATTAAATACAAGAGCATTTATATCCATCCATGGTTTCTTTATGCGGCTTTTATCTTTATTTGTCATAATTACGCTGACGTCATCCTTAAAAACATTCCCGCTCAATTAAAATGACTACGTTTTTGTCACTTAGCTCATAAATGATTGACTTTCTTCCAAAGTGACTTAGCTCTTCTTTTCTCTACTCATGATGTAACTTCATTATCAGATTCGATTAAATCTGGTGACTTCCCGACTAGGCTATTTCACTTGGCTGAAATGTGAAACTTGCTCATTTTCCATTTTCTCATCTTCTTTCTCTTGTTGCTTGAGTCTTCTGTATACTAACTCACTCAATTAACCATAACTCATTCTTGAGCTCTTCAAACCTTGATTCACATAATGGCTTTGTGAATATATCGCATAACTCTTATCTTGCTCCGTTGAGATGTATTCCAAGGTGATTTCTTTCTTTTCGACATGATCTCTTACAAAATGATATCGACATCAATGTGCTTTGTTCTTGAGTGCCACATTGGATTTTGAGTGATTGCAATAGCACTAGTGTTATCACACATAATTGGAATCTCTTTTTCTTCAATATCATAATATCACGCTTGTTGTCTCATCCATAAGACTTGGGCTCAACAATACCGCCCTTGACTATGTACTACTTGTTTGTGGATGTTGCTATTGAATTTTGTTTCTTGTTGAACCAAGAAACCAATCTATTTCAAGCATTTGACATGTACCAGGAGTACTCTTCCTTTCAACTCTACATCCAGCATAGTCTGAGTTTGAGTATCCTACCAGTTTGAATCCTCCTTCCTTTGGATACTATAAGCCGACTTTCTGGCATCCCTTCAAATACCTTAGGATTCTCTTAGCTGCAGTCATGTGGCTCTCTATTGGTGCAGATTGAAATCTAAAACATACACCTACTGCAAAGATGATGTCTGGCCTACTTGCTGTTAGATAGAGCAATGATCCAATGAGAGCTCGATATTTGGTTTGATCAACAGCTTTGCCATCTGCATCCATGTCCATCTTGACAAAAGACTTCTCTTCCATACCAAATTTCTTCATCAAATCTCTGGTATACTTGGTTTGGCTTATGAAGGTTCCATCCTTCAATTGCTTGACTTGAAGTCCTAAGAACAAAGTCAACTCTCCCATTATGCTCATCTCAAATTTTCCTTGCATGAGGTTTGAGAACTTGTCACACATGACTATTTGTTTGTGGAACCAAAAATGATGTCATCCACATATATTTGAACAAGCGTGCTACTCTCTCCATCTTGAATCCTGAAGAGTGTTCTATCAACTCGCCTTTGGTGAATCCATTGTCGGTTAGAAATTGAGACAATGTATCATACCATGCTCTTGGTGCTTGTTTCAATCCATATAATGCTTTCTTGAGCTTGTAGACCTTATCTCCAATAGTTTTACGCTCAAAACCTGGAGGTTGTTCAACATATACTTCTTCTTCTAGCACCATTAAGAAAAGCACTCTTCACATCTATTTGATATACAAAGGAAGTTCTTGTGTGCGGCATAAGCAAGAAACATCCTTATTGCTTTCAATCTGGCAACAGGAGCAAAGGTTTCATCAAAATCTATACCCTCTCCTTGGCAATACCCTTTGGCTGCCAATCTTGCTTTGTTTCTAACAACAGATCCTTCCTCATTCATCTTGTTCATGAAAACCCACTTAGTACCAATAACATTTTGGTGGGTTGGCATTTGAACTAATTCCCATACTTTGTTCCTTTCAAACTGATTCAGCTCTTCTTGCATGGCCCTGAATCCAATGTGTGTCTTCCAATGCTTGAGACACATCCTTAGGCTCTATTTGGGAAATGAAACAAGTGAACATAGCTTCATGTTGTGCTCTGGATCTGGTTCTTATGCCATCTCTTACATATCCAATGACTAACTCTGGTGGATGGTCTCTCAGCCATCTCACATCAGGTTGGAGTAAGTCTGCTGGATTCAGCCGTCTCGCAGCTAAGTTGTCCTTGAAGCTTCCTTGAGAGTTATGTTCCTTCTTTCAGCTCTCCATTCTCATTTGTGGAGTCCTTGCTGCGATAACTCATGAGCAATACCATTTTCAATACAATCGAGTTATAATCCCATCGACAAACTCAATTCCCTAGTCGATCTTATCTTTATAATGGTTTGACTCTTCTCATTTTGAACTCTTCTCATCGATTGAGGTAACTTCGCAAAGTCTTCTTCTTTTTACACATGAAATTGTCCATGTATATCTTGAATAATCATCCACCACTACAAGGGTGTATTTCTTTCCATCGATGCTAGTTGGCTCCACTGACCAAATAAATCCATATGCAAATGTAATATCCTTGTTGAAGAAGGACTTGGTTTATCCTTGAATGATGATTTAATTTGATTTCCCATCCGCATGCATCACATACACTTTCTTTCTTGTACACACTCGAGTCTAGCAATACTTCTACAAGAAGACTCCTCGCAAGCTTGTTGATTGTCTTGAAGTTCGGTGTGACTCGCTTCTTGTGCCACACCTAACTTGATTCGGTTGTGCTTTTTGCTAGCAGACATGTGCTTGGTGTAGCAGTAGATCAATCTACCACATACATATTCTTTTGCCTTGAACCTTGCAACACTATTTCATTGGATTCAGCATCTTTGATTTGGCATATCCCCATGTTGAATCCTACATTGTAGCCCTTGTCACAGAGTTGGCTGATACTTAACAGGTTGAAGTTGAGGCCTTCAACATAAGCAACATCTGTGATTTCCAATCCATTTTTCTTGATGGATCATGTCTTTGATATCCCCCGAGCTTCATTTCCTCCAAATATGACTTTTGCACCTCTAATCTCCTTGAATCTTGTGATTTTTCTTGTTTCTGTCATATGTCTCAGAATGACCACTATCCTTGTACCAGGTTTCTTGGCACTCGGTTGTTCCTTAAACCAAAATAAAGGAAATCGCTTTTTAGGTACCCATACTTGTCTAGGTCCGGGGTAGTGCTATAAGATGCTCCAACCAACCTATAGCCAAATTGTCGACTCTAAGAGGTTGCCATCTATCGATTGCCATAATCATAATTCATATTAGCAACTTGCTTGGGGTTTTAGGATCATACAGTTGTCTCTTTTGTCTCGTATGCTGTGTTTGTGTTTTAGCAATTGCTTTCCTAGGGTAGTTGTTGTATTTAAGAGTGTAGTGCTTGGGTGCATATGTGTCTTGATAAAAGCTCTTTTTCCTTGGGAATGACCGTGTTGAGGTTTAGGTCTTTGCCATTTTGGCTTATATTCCATAGGTCTTTACTTGATGTTTCACATTATTCCAATCGACATGGTTTTGATAGTTTCTACAATTCCCATCATATGTATTTCTCCGATGAAATTTCTCGGGCTTTTGGTAGCTCTGTTTTTTGCTTCTCACAGAGTATTTTCTTTGAAGTCCGTGAGGGACTGTTTGGATTTCTTCTCGCTTGTCCCTTCAAAGACACTCACTCGGCTTCTTTCCTTTCACTTTATAACCAAGGCTAGTATGATTGTGATTGTGCTTTGGAGTGAATGTGTGTGCAACATTTGGTGTTTTGGGTTTTGGGATACTTCATTACTTGAAGATCCTTTTTCCAAAATCACTCTTGGATGCCTGTCTTATCTCCACATTCTTTTTGACTCATAATAAGTTCATCCAATTATTTGGATGCTTTTGTAAAGGAGGCAATCACATTTTTAAGATCTTTTCCCCTCTTTTTTTCTCAGACTAACTCTGCTATAATCTTGGCATTTTCAAATTTGACTTAGTGTTCTCATAAGCTATCGACTCGAGTACTCATCTCTTTTGTCACCAGTGAGTTCGACTTTTAAGTTTGGCTGTTTTCCTCATTTAAGATTGTGTGTGAGGACTTTATGTGTTCAAAATCTTTCATCATTTTGCCTAATGAATCATAAAGATTTGTGGGTGATGAAGTGTGTGTATCACCACTACTATCACTTGAATCGAGAATGAGATGAGTTAGAATGTACCTCATCTTCTTGATCTTGTTCTTTGGCCATTAGGCGAGATCATAGCCTCTTCCTCGAATCACTTGAGTAGTCTGTTTCACTACTATCTGAAATCTGCCCTCTTTGCACTTGGTCGTCTCGTGAGTCTCAATGACCAACATGGCTTTCTTCTTTTCTTATCTTCTTTCCTCAAGACTTTTCTTTCTTCTTCATTCCTATATTTGTTGACCGTGGATAGGAAACGCTAATTGCAAAATGTCCTAGTTGTGCGGTTCCCAACACGGGTTCTCGTGTCTTTGATCGCTCTTTCTGTTCTTAGGTTATCGGCTCTCGATATTCAACCCTTTGATGCTCAACTCTCTTGGGTGGCCTATCTTCCCTTGACTTGGAGGGAGCTGAATGTCTCTGGAGGTTTCACCTTGTTTCTTTTATAGTTCTTATTGAAGAACTTGTTGAATCTTTTAACCATCGGGCAATCTCCTCCTAGTCTATGGTCTCCTTTGCTCGACTTTTTCCCATTCTTTGGTCAACAATGAAGCTATCTTGGGCACAATTGTTTCCTCTTGCTCTTTCCTTCTCGACCAAACTCATAGGCTTTGAGGTCGAGAATAGCTCATGATTAGATGTTCTTGAGAGGTCCATTGAATGAGCCATGACCTTCATTCCCCATTCAGCTTGGAGTGCTCTTAAAACCTTCACACACATTTCATTCTCATGGATATTCTTTCCCAAGAGCTGAAAGCTCATTTGTAATCTCGAAAATCGGCATCCAAATGATCCGAGTTTCACCTGCAAGCATTTTAAAATTATCAAATTTTCGATTTTCACCTGTAATCTCGGTAAATCTCTTTAGAGCTTGTAGGTCCCAAGGGGTGTCGAGTAAGGTTTAGAAGGGGGTTGAATAAACCTTACCAAATATTCGATTTTTGTCCTTTTAAATAATTCAACAGAGTTGACTCAAATCGATGTGTCCTTGGAGGACAACTAAGTTGGCTATTCATACGTTACCCACTCAACAGGACTCGATAGAGTTGTTGATAGTATTGTAGGTCCCAAGGGGTGTAAGTGTAAGGTTTAAAAGGGGGTTGAATAAACCTTACCAAATTTTCGATTTAGTCCTTTTAAAAATACGAGTTGATACTACACACCAGTCCTTGATGGACAATCAATTTAGTCACTCAAGAGTTAATCTCTCAACGACTCAACTGAGCTGTTGATGGAATAACTTAGCTATTGGCTCAAAATTAACTCAACTGTGGTTTTGTTTTCATGGAAGACTTAACACCCTTAAATTTGATTAAGCAAGAGTTTAGTGCTTGGTTTAGTACTTACAAATTATCAAGTGGATAGCAAATTTATCGTGAGATATAAGCGCTTAAAAATGCGGGAATTAAAGTCTTTGAAATGTAAATGACACAATGAAATTTTTATAGAGGTTCGAAGATGGGGTAATTCTTCTACTCCTCTCTTCTCCAACTCCCGGAGGAATCCACTAGGTAATGATCGATATACAAAGTGGTAACAGTCCGGATACAAGTCTTGATCACACAACACTTGATCCTTTGGGACTCGATCTGAGACGCCTTGATCACTCGGTTGGCTTCTCGTGCGACTCGAACTTCTTCACGCAGGCATTTGCCTTTGCTACTCTGACTCCACTTGCTCAAGCTCTTTGGATTTGATCACGAAGCCCTCCAAAAGCTTAAGACTTGGTTTGACCTTGAACCTTCCTACAATCTTTCGTGGAATGTAGACCCTTGATTTTAGTATTTTCCTCTTCAACTGATTGAAGTTATCTTTCCTTCACAGGTGAGTGTTGGATTGATGTTCTTCGTAGTGTAGGCTTGAGGATTGAGAATGTTTCGATTTTCTAATAATTGCTTGAACGTTGTTTTGTTCAGTCTCAGAAACTTGTGTCACTCTCATATATATCTTATTCTCAAATAAACTCCTCGGCCTTTTATAGTGATCTTTCAAAAATTTGCCCGTTGAAGAGATAGGCTTATTTTTTGAAAGTCACTTGCGATCGTTGGCTTGTCTTGTTGCGATCCTTGGAATTGCCATTTCCTCGTATGAATTGTTCTTTCACCTTTTCGAGTTCGACACGGTGTAGTGCTTCCCATTGGTTCATTCCTTTTGCACGCTTACCGGTGAGCACTCAGAAAAGGTGGTATGGAGATATTACTTGTTTAAGTAATTCTCTTGATTTCCATGCAACGGATCTTTTACAGATTATCTCGACTTGACCGCATTTCTTTGCATTCCCCAGGTGACTTAGAGTCACTTCCAATCATTGGGTGACTCTTCTGTCACTTCAATTTGAGATTTGGCTTTTCTCGAGTTGACTTGATGATACTCCACTCACCGCATCTCACCGCTTCTTCATAGAGTTCCCGTCTACTCTTCTTTGCCATACTCACTGTCTCGCAGTGAGTCTTCCTTCTAGTCTTGATTGTCTTCTTGCATGTTAGGGCGTAGGCGACTTTAACTCGGCTTGGCCACTCTATTTATTACAATGCATTTTACAACAAGAATTGGGGTGCCAACTTTCTATTCTAAGTTTTACATGGCATTCATCAAAATCTAAACAATAAATTTCCTAACAATTTCCCCCTTTTTGATGATGCCAAAACTTAAACCATTCAAAAATGCAATCAAGAAAGATACATACTGATAGTGTATTGACATAGAATGTATCGCAGAATCAATCCTTTTATTGATCATAACATTCTTGTTCTTTTACACAATTGTTTACAAGGTTTATCGTGAGCACATATTTGTCTACTACGAAAAATAAAGAATTTATAGGTTTATTTGAGGAAGACTTACATTGTATGTATTTACATTATAAAATACACGAAGGGGTGGACAAAGAACACTTCATCTCCTTCGCCGCTCTCCTTCTTTCATCTTGTTCAAGATCTTCTTCTCTTCTTCTCTTTTTCTCATCGTCACCGCTTTTTTTTCTTTTCATACGCCTTCCTGGCAGCTTCATCTCTTCTTAATTTTTCTGTCTTTCCTCCCATAGCCGAGTTTGTCTCTTGTTTTCTTCTTCTATTCTTTTTGCATACTCGGCATTACTTTTAGCCACTTGCAAATTTGCTACTTGGTCAAGCCCAGACCAAGAGATCCCTCATTTCTTTCTTGGATCTACGTATTCAATATATTTGGGCGAGGCCTGTGTCTCAAACCTCTTCCTCCACCACTACTTTTTCCTCTACCTGCGGGCGTGTCTTGTCTAGGGTCTTCTTCTTTCCAAATGAGTGACCGGCGGAGTGACCAAAGAGAGATCACGGTAGTCTGCTGCTGTCGGCCTTCTTCACATAACGTGAGACCCTTTTCCCGATAAGTCCCAAGCTTGAGCCATAGACATATTTGCAAAGTATCCTTCGATTCGAGCGTTTTAAATTCATCAACTCGATCGTGGCTCCGTCCCGACATCCGAGATGGCATAAGTGTCTCTGTCTCTTTGGAATGCCTCCATGTTCTTTCAAGATGTTCATAACTCGGCATCCATTCTTCCTTCCACTTCCTTCATCCCCGCTTCAATTGTTTTTCTCTTTTCGGCCATAGATATAGCGAGTGTTGGAGTGGCGAGTCACGGGGAGTTTGTTTGCGATAATGCCACCAGATGTGACCTGTTGAGGGGTTTGTGCAATCATCAAGGTCATATCTTTTGATCCTTCCCCCTCGCCATTTGTCTTTCTTTTGTTTTAGCACTTCCTCACCGACTTTCCCTACGCAAATTAGCTTCCTCCTTCTCGCGCTTTTAGGTATTCCTCTTCCCCCTTTTTGGCATCATCAAAGGAGAGACGAACGCTGGAAATAGACTTGCAAGCGGGAAGTCGAGCTGCGATAGTTGAGTTTTGTCTCGAGTCTGGCTGCAGAGTATGCGATCGAAATCGGATCGAGTAGCGTTGGACTCACAAATCGGTTTCATCTCACCATGAGAAGGCTGAATTTTGTATTCATGGTTTCTTCCAAACGTCAGTAGATCACTCTTGTTTTGCTCACGCAGCGACTTAATCTCGGCAATGTGAGCTTAATGCATGTGCTCAATATGTTCTCTCGGCCTTCGTTTTTGCATCGGCATTTTCGCTCTCCATACCAAAGACTTGTTGAACAATGTCCTGAAGTATCTCACTTGTTCCACACGCATTGTTTCTTCTTTGTTGCCACCATTCCCGATCCGGACTCTTATGCCTCTTAAATCGGTGAGAGATTGGCATCTCGTTGTCGATCGCATGTCCATAGAGGCCTGATGCCTCTCCATCCATTCAATCTCGGCCGAATAATGCCTTGAACACTTCATGGACTTCAATGATTCTTTCGTTGCGGTGATGGCCATGCAAACAAAATCATAATCACCGGAACAATGGTGCTCGATGGAAAAACGGAGCTGGTCTCTGGTAGCGTGCGCGTTCGTTTTCTTCGACTCTTCATGGAGGTCGGGTACCTCCGGGGAAAAAGGAAAAGATTCTATAAAGGATTCATCACCGCCAAATCGATCTGTTCGATGATGAGCGGTGCGCGTGAAGTTCTTTTAGGAATCGACCTGTTGCGACTTGAGGAGCTGCGCGATGGACTCGGTTCACCTGTTGTGAAGTGGACCCGACTTTGCCGAGCCTCAACCATCTCAACGGCCGTTGGTCTCGGTGATTTTTCCAATTAGTAGATCGTCCTCGGCCTTATCGGAGCGTCATCGGACAATGATGAGATTTCCATTGGTGGCTCATCATCAAAATTAAAGGTTTGACGAGTAGTCTTGGGATCGACTTGCTCGTGCTTGGAACATCCGCACAGTCTTTTGGATGCGAGTGCATCGGGATGACTCGGCTTCTTCTTCGCCTTCGATCCCGAGAAAGGTTACATCCGGATTATCCTGGGAGTCATGAAGCGCGCTTATCTCCTTTTTCGGATGGGTCGATGATGGCGGGAGGGATGTTCTCTACTTGACTTCTTTACCCCGAAGTCTCAACCTCCCGTGGCCTTCATTACCTCCCGATCTCTCAAGCTGCAGCTGAGGCATAGTCCTCCCTTTCGGCAGTGTCACTGTCTTAGGGTCTTCTCGTGGTGGCATCCATTGGAGTCTCAACCCCATGGATTGCACTTTCATCGCCAGTGTTAACTCCCGGGGCCGTTCCATCTGTGCCTCGATTGCATCGGCGGCGTCATTAGCCTTCGTAGAGCGGTTGGCACCTCACCGAGACAATCGAAACCATCGAGCTTCGTTGATGACAACTTGATGTTCGTTTAGTGTTTGTTCTCTTTCCACTTCGCCTCCTTGATTCGTTGTGGAGTCACCGCACATCCTCCGACCTTCTGCGGTGGAGGGAGTTTCCCCCTCACCGGGCGCATCACCGAGTGACTTGAATGGGTTCACTCGTCTCCAAACTCCCGGTTGTTTCGATTGAATGTTCAGCCGTTGGGGCGGTGGTAACACACCTTCAATAGGGGTTGGCTCGACCGGGGTCCCCACTATCCCTGTTTCATCGCCAGGTCCTTATTGCCTTCTTCCGAGTGAGTCGGGGAAGTGGTGGCGGCAACAACGATGGCGATTTTTGAACCACTCCCATTGGATCAATTTCAGGTGTGTTCGGAGGACTCTCCTGGTCCCTCCATCAATCTTTGCTCGTGAAGGATTACGGATTCGTGCAATGCTTGCTTTGCATTTGCAATTCTTACGTAGGAAGCGGCATTCTCCTGGATCCTCATCAGCTCGTCGAGAAGACATCAAGGAGAGGATGTGTGTGTTACGTGTGCGGAGATAGGGACGGATGCTTGCCTTCTCACGTGCCTCGGCTTTCCTCTGCTTACTTTTCTTTCCCCTTGTCCTTGAAGATCTGCGGGATGTCTCGTGCGATTGTCTTCATCCAAAGATCTTTGAGCACGGTGGTTAGTCGAGGAAGTTTAACATTCCTCTTCTTCTTCTATAAACTCGGGCCGTTGGAACTGTTCCCTTGATTTACTCAACTTCCATTTCCTCCACTCACGCATTTGACGATTTTGGATGTCCGGGTAAGGTGGAGATAGGATCATCACATCACTATCCGCTCTATCGAAACACTGCTTGTGTTTCATTTGTGTGAACTACAGTGTGTCTTGAGTTGCCTCTGCTAATCGCCTTCGCCAGAGACTTGGCTGTTTCATCAACTACATCCGGAGACTCTACTTCTTCAAAGGCCTCTCCGTGTCTGCTCGGTGAGTGGTGACTCGGCCGGTTTCTCAAGCTCGGAGTGCTTGATGATTCTTCTTCGTCTCTAGTTTGTACCGAGGGGATTTACGTTGAGAGACGGTTTCTCTGAGTCTTGGGTGGCGGGAGCCGTGCTGTGTCTTTTTCGAGGAGCAGCCGTCTTGGCTTCTCGGTTCTCCTCTTTTGACGATCGGAGAAGGTATTTGTGAGTCTTTCTCGACCGCTGCTGCGGCGGAGACACGGATGCGAGGGGCGGTGACTCTCTGCGGGGCGGGAGCATGTTTGACTTTCTTTCTGCAGGGGCAGCGTGATCTTCTTAGCAAACGGGCGGGCGACTTTCTTCTTGGGTGGAGAGGAAACATCTCAGTATCTTCGAGTCACTGATTCCCCCTCACTCGTGTCGCTCTCTTGGCGTAGGCTCTCTTCGTGCGCCCGAGAGGTTTGCTCTGAACATCCTCTTGTTAACATGAAATGCCTTCCCATGTCTAAGAGGGACTCCTTTCACCTCCATCACCGGCCAATCACTAGGCCATATCCTAGGATCCTCCAAATGTGCCATCTTCCTTGAAGGATTTGTTCCTACGTTCGGCGAGTCTGCTTTGTAGACAAACTCAGCCAGTTTATCTTCTTTTCTGCGATGATTGCGGCCATTACAATCAGCTTTGCTTTTGACGATTGGTCAAAGCCGCCAAATTTGATGTCAATACATTTGGCAACTATGTCCAACAACTTGTGATAATCCTCCTTCAAAGTCTCTTGTTTGATGTGTATACTATTTTATCGGCATAGTCGAGGCTTGGCTATTTCTTTCCAAGCATCGGCCAAGTTTACATCAACTTCGTTGATTTACGAGCTCCTTGATTGGTAGTGAGCGGTGGTCGTCACCAAATCCTTGGCGAGAGATAGTCACCGCTTTCCGTGAGCAGATGACTTTATTCCTTCATCGTGAATCTCGGCATTCACGTAAAAGCGTGCGACCTCCTCCACATAGGTCATCGGATATTCTAACGTCGAAACGGTTTCGGCCGGGGCGTTTCCAATGTTTCAAATGATTTTCTTCACTAGGGTGCCGTCGGACCCTGTTTCACCATTAAAATCCGAAAATCCACAAAGAGACCGGTGTGGATTTGCTTCCCTAATTTGACAAAGTCGTAGGTTGGTGCCATTTTTCAGGATTTTATCAAAGAAAAACTTAGAGATTGATTTGACGATAGATTGGGTTTCGAGAGAATTTTTGCCTTTGCTTTTGAGAGAAAGAAATGAACATTTTGATAGTGTGAGAGAAAACGGACGGAAATGGTTTAAGTATGGTTTATGAAAGGGCGTGCGGGTGGTTTTGAAATGTGATCGAAATCAACGGCTTAGATTTCGCACGCCTATTTAGCATTTAATGTCTCGTATTTAATGCGGCATTTATATCCAATCATAAGCTTGGTGTGCGGCTTTTATGTCGTACACATCATCATTATCTTTGACGTATTCCTTAAAACATTCCCGCTTAGTCAAAACGATTTGCGTTTTTGTCACTTTGCTCATAAGTGACTCGAAACATCCCTTAGGCGATTTAACTCTACTTCTCACGATTCTCTTGGTGACTCATTTATCACCGACTTTGGTGTAAGTCTTTCCGTCTGGTGATTTACTTTACTTAGTTTTGTGAGTTCGACTCTTTTTCCTTTTTGTGTTCCATTTCTTTTCTTTGATTCTTCCGAGTGTCACTCACTCAATTAACTCTAACTCATGTTTGAGTTCTTCAAATCTTGACTCACATAATGGTTTTGTGAAGATGTCGGCCAATTGTTTATCGGTTGAGATATATTCCAAGATGATATCCTTCTTTTCAACATGATCTCTTATGAAGTGATATCGACATCGATATGCTTTGTTCTTGAGTGCAACACAGGATTTTGAGTAATGGCAATTGCACTTGTGTTATCACACATGATTGGAATTTCTTTTTCCTCAACTTCATAGTCTCTCATTTCTTTGTCTCATCCATAGGACTTGGGCACTGTGTTGCCGCCCGTAGTATGTATTCTGCTTGGTGTGTAGAGGTGGCTATTGAATTTTGCTTCTTGCTAAACCCAGAAATCAGCTTGTTTCTAGCATTAGACATGTGCCTCTGAAGTGCTCTTCTGTCCCACTCTGCATCGGATAGTCGAATCTGAATAGCCATTAGCTTGAATCCACCTTCCTTTGGATACCATAGGCTGCTTCTTGGCTTCCTTTCAAGTATCTCAATATTCTCTTAGCTTTGTCATATGGCTATCTTTTGGAGCAGATTGAAATCTTGCACATACACCTACAAAGAAAGGTGATGTCCGGCCGCTTCTTTGTGAGATAGAGCAATGATCCATAAGTGCTCACGTATCTTGTTTGATCTACTGTGCTTGCCATCTGCATCCATGTCCATTTTAAGCGATGTATTCATTGGTATTTTTACTGAAGACTTCTCCTCCATACCAAACTTCTTCATTAAATCTCTGGTGTATTTTGTTTGACTTATGAAGGTTCCATCCTTCAATTGTTTCACTTGGAGTCCAAGGAAGAATGTCAACTCTCCCATCATGCTCATTTCAAATTTACTTTGCATGAGGTTTGAAAATTTTTCACACAGACTCTTTGTTTGTACATCCAAAAATGATGTCATCCACATATATTTGAACAAGCGATACTCTTTTTGTCTTGAATTAAAAAAGTGTTCTATCTACTTTTCCTTTTGTGAATCCATTTTCGATTAGGAATTGTGACAAGGTATCGTACCAAGCTCACGGGTGCCTGTTTCAATCCATATAGAGCTTTCTTGAGTTTGTATACTTTATCTCCAAGAGTCTTCCTCGCTCAAATCCTGGAGGTTGTTCAACATACACTTCTTCTTCCAATAAACCATTTAGGAATGCACTTTTTACATCCATCGATATACAATGAAATCGTTGTGAGTGCATAGGCAAGAAACATCCTTATAGCTTCCAATCTTGCTACGAGGGCAAATGTTTCATCAAAATCTATCCCTTCTTCTTGGCAATATCCTTTGGCTACTAGTCTTGCTTTGTTTCTTACCATAGAACCTTCCTCGTTCATCTTATTTACGAACACCCATTTGGTGCCATAACATTTTGATGTATGGGTCTTTGCACTAATTCCCATACTTTATTTCTTTCAAACCGATTCACTCTTCTTGCATAGCTTGAATCAATGTGTGTCGTCCAAAGCTTGTGACACGTCTTTTGGGCTCTATTTGCGAGATGAAGCATGTGAACATGGCTTCTTGTTGAGTTCGGATCTTGTTTTGACACCTTCTCTTATATCTCCAATGACAAGTTACGGTGGATGATCTCTCGGCCATCTTACATCGGTTGGAGTAAGTTAGTTGGATTGATCAACTTGCGGTACGTGTTTCTTTGTGGTCGACTCTCTCATAATCACTTAGTCCGCATATTTTCCAAATTGTTTTTGAGATTCAACTATCTCATCTTCTTCGAATTGATAATTCGACTTTTACTTGACATAGGGACTCTTACGTATGGTTGGATGATTCGACTTATCGGTGACTCTTCAATGTCTTCTCCATTTACATTTGTTGAGTACCACATGAATGGATTCTTCGCAACCATAGTTCTTTTGTTGAGTACTCTGTAGGCTTTGCTTTGTTTGAGTATCCTAAGAAGATACCTTCATCGACTTTAGCATCAAAAGCCTTTAGATTGTCTTTGCCATTGTTGTGGATGAAGCATTTACATCCAAATATTCTCAAATATGCAACATTTGGTTTTCTTCCATCCAAATCTCATAGGGAGTCTTTGTCACCGTCTGTTTATCATACATCTGTTTTGGGTGTAGCAAGTTTGTGTTGATTGCTTGACACCAAAATCTTTTTGGTAACCCCGCTTGACTAACATGGTCCATCTTTGCTTCTTTTTGAGGGTTCTTTCTTCTTTTTCTGCAACTCCATTCTGTTTGTGGAGTCCTTGCATTGATAGTTCATGACCAATACCATTCTCAATACAATCGAGTTATTATTCCATTGACAAACTCGGTTCCTCATCGATCTTATTTTGATAATGGTTTGACTCTTCTCGTTTTGAATCCTCTTCATCGATTGTGGTAGTTTTTGTAGTGTTTCTTTTTTCTTACACATGAATATTGTCCATGTATATCTTGAGTAGTCATCTACTACCACCAAGGTGTATTTCTTTCCACTTATCTTTGGTTCCCATTTGGGCCAAATAGATCCATATGTAGCGGATGATATTCTTGTTGAAGATGAACATGTCATTTCTTTGAATGAAGATTTGATTTGTTTTCCCTTCGACATGCATCACATATACTTTCCTTTTTGTATACTTTGAATGGGAAGTCCTTCCACAAGATTACTTCTTGCAAGCTTGTTAATCGTTTTGAAATTTAGGTGACTCGGCTTTTTGTGCCACATAACCAACTTGATTCAGTTGTGCTCTTTGCTAGTAGACAAGTGCTGGGTGTTGCAGTCGACCAATCTACGACATACATATTCTTCTGTCTACATCCTTGCAACACAACTTCATTTGATTCAATATCCTTGATTTGGCATATACCCATGTTAAATCCAACATTGTAACCCTTGTCACGAGTTGGTCATTTGCTTAGCGAGGTTGAAGTTGAGTCCTTCAACATATGCAACGTCTGTGATTTCTAATCCATTCCTCTTGATGGATCCAATGCCTCTTATTTCACCAGGAGCTTCATTTCCTCCAAATATGACTTTTGCTCCTTTTACTTCCTTGAATTTTGACAAATTTTTCTTGTTTCTGTCATGTATGTCCGGCGACCACTATCCATGTACCAGGTTCCTTAGCACTCACTTTTTCCTTGAACTGCAATCAAGGAAATTAAGTTTTAGGTACCCATACTTGTGCGGGTCCTGAGGGGTTAGAATTGTTAGATGATCCAACCAACATATAGCCAAATGATTTGACTCTAAGGGGTTGCCATCTATCGGTGTCATAATCATAATTAATCCTGGCAAATTGCTTGGGGATTTTAGGTTCATACAAATTGTCTCTTTTGTCTGTATGCTGCATATGTGTTTTAGCAATTGCCTTTCTTGGGTAATTGTGGTGTCTTTGAGTGTAGTGCCTAGGTGCATATGTGTCTTTGATGAAAGCTCTTATACTTTTGGAATGGCCTTTCTTGAGTTCTGGCCTTTGCCATTTGGGCTTATATTCCATAAGTCTATGTTGATAGTTCACATTATTCCAATCGGCTTAGCTCGGATATTTTCTACCATTCCCATCATATGTATTTCTCTTATAGATTTTAGGGGTTTTTGGTAGCTCGCTTTTTCTTTACTGAGTATTTTTACGTTTGGAGTTTCTTTGAGGAACTCGTGAATCTCTTCTCACTGTCCTTTCAGTAAGCACTCAACTGTTGTTTTCCTTTTCCTTTATAACCAAGGCCAGTTTGCTTGTTGTGGTGCTTTGGATTGAATGTGTGTGCAACATTTAGAGTTTTGGATTTTTCGATTCTTCATGGCTTGAAGATCCTTTTTCCAAAATTACTTTTGAGGTTTGACATAGCACGAGAGGAATTAAATCTAAGCTGTCTTGTCTCCACATTCTCTTTGACTCATAATAAGATCATCCAATGATTTAGATGCCTTAGTGAATGAGGTAATAACATTTTTGAGGTCATTCTCCCTCTTCTCTATAGCGGCAATTTACATTATTAATTTAGCATTTTCAAATTTTAATCTTTCATTCTCATCGACTATTTGACTTAGAGTACTCGGCTCCTTAGTCGACTTTGAGTTTTGACTCTTGAGTAGGCTGTTTTCCTCATTTAATAGTGTGTGTGAGGATTTAATGTATTCAAAATCTTTCATCATTTTTCCTAATGAATCATAAAGATCGAGAGGGTGATGAAGTGTGTGTGTCACGATCACTATCACTAGAGTCGAGTTTGATGAGTTAGAGTGTATCTCATCTTCTTGGTCGGAGTTGATCTTGTTCCTTGGCCATCAAGCGGATCGAGCTTCTTCTTCGAGTCACTTGAGTAGTCGGCTCCACTGCTCTCTCGAATCACTTGTCTCTCTTGACTTGGCCGTTTTTTAGATCTGCTGCCCATCATTGCCCTTTTCTTTTCCTGTCTTCTTTCTCTGAAGACCTTCCTTTCTTCTTCATTCATGTATTTGTTAACTACAGGATATGAGCAGTCAATGGCATAGTGACCTGGTTGTCTACAGTTCCAACATAGATATTCAGCCTTTTGATCAGCTCTTTCCATTCTTGGATTGTCAGCCCTTTGATACTCAACTTTTTGATGATCTGTTCTCTTGGTTGGCCTATCTTCCCTTGATTTGGAGGGAGCTGAGTGTCTTCTGGAAGATTCGCCCTTTCCTCTCTTGTAGTTCTTATTGAAGAACTTGTTGAATCTTTTGACCATCAGGGCTATTTCTTCTGGATCAATGACTTCTTTGACCTCAGCTCTCTTCCCATCTTTAACAATTAGAGAAGTTGTTTTTGGGTACAACTGTCTCTTCCTGGTCTTTTCTTCTCAGCTCAAACTCGTAGGCTTTGAGGTCTGAGAATAATTCATGGTTGGATGTCTTTGATAGGTCCATGGAATGTCTCAGTGCCATGACCTTCATTTCCCATTCAGTTGGAAGACTTTTTAGGATCTTCATACACATTTCCTTCTGTGTATATTCCTTTCCAAGTGCAGATAGCTCGTTGGTGATTTCTGTGAACCGAGCATCCAGTTGATCCAGGTTTTCTCCTGAGATCATTTTGAAGTTCTCAAATTTCTGTACAGCCACTGATAATTTGTTTTCTTTGATTTGCTCTGAGCCTTCACAAATCAATGTCAACTTGTCCCAGATTTCTTTAGCCGTTTTGCATGATTTGACTTTATTGAACATGGCTTTGTCCAAGGTTTTGTAAAGGATGTCCTTGGCTACATTGTCCAGGTTGTATCTTTTTCTGTCATCATTTGTCCATTCAGTTCTTGGTTTTTCAACCATGATCGTGCGGGAGCAACATCCTCTTCTCCTTCAAATGCAGCTCTTTTCTTATAGCTGTGTTCACCTTTAAGATTTGCGGTGGCCCATCTTCTATTACTATCCACATCTCATCATGTAATGTTGATAGATGAGCCGCATACGAATTTTCCAATCATCAAATTCTTCAATTGTGAACATAGGGATGCGTGTCAAATTTGCTTCCATGATAATAACTTTTAATGATAAAAAGAGTTTTGAAAGTTTAAGTACTAAAGCAGACTTTGAAAAGTTTGGAGATCTAGTTCAAGAACTGCCAGTGCGGAGGGTTCAATGAACCAACCGCTCTGATACCACTTGTAGGTCCCAAGGGGTGTAAGTGTAAGGTTTAGAAGGGGTTGAATAAACCTTACCAAATTTTCGATTTAGTCCTTTTAAAAATACGAGTTGATACTACACAAACCGTGTCCTTGATGGACAAAATTTAGTCACTCAGTAGAGTTAATCTCTCAACGAGACTCAACTGAGCCGTTGATGGAATAACTCATTATTGGCTCTAAATTAACTCAACTGTGTGGTTTTGTTTTTAGCGGAAGACTTAACACCCTTAAATTTGATTAAGCAAGAGTTTAGTGCTTGGTTTAGTACTTACAAATTATCAAGTGGATAGCAAATTTATCGTGAGATATAAGCGGTTAAAAAATGCGGGAATTAAAGTCTTTGAAATGTAAATGACACAATGAAATTTTTATAGAGGTTCGAAGATGGGGTAATTCTTCTACTCCTCTCTTCTCCAACTCCCGGAGGAATCCACTAGGTAATGATCGCATACAAAGTGGTAACAGTCCGGATACAAGTCTTGATCACACAAATTTGACTTGATCCTTTGGGACTCGATGCGGAGACGCCTTGATCACTCACCGGCTTCTCGTACTACTCGGCTTCTTCACAGGCGGCAGTTTGCCTTTGCTACTACTGACTCACTTGCTCAAGCTCTTTGGATTTGATCACGAAGCCCTCCAAAAGCTTAAGACTTGGTTTGACCTTGAACCTTCCTACAATCCTTCGTGGAATGTAGACCCCTTGATTTTAGTATTTTCCTCTTCAACCGATTGAAGTTATCTTTCCTTCACGGTGAGTGTTGGATTGATGTTCTTCGTAGTGTAGGCTTGAGGATTGAGAATGTTTGATTTTCTAATAATTGCTTGAACGTTGTTTTGTTGGTCTAACTTGTGTCACTCTCATATATATCTTATTCTCAAATAAACTCCTCGGCCTTTTATAGTGATCTTTCAAAAATTTGCCCGTTGAAGAGATAGGCTTATTTTTTGAAAGTCACTTGCGATCGTTGGCTTGTCTTGTTGCGATCCTTGGAATTGCCATTTCCTCGTATGAATTGTTCTTTCACCTTTTCGAGTTCGACACGGTGTAGTGCTTCCCATTGGTTCATTCCTTTTGCACGCTTACGGGACCGAGCACTCCGAGAAAGGTGGTATGGAGATATTACTTGTTTAAGTAATTCTCTTGATTTCCGTGCAACGGATCTTTTCTGATTATCTCGACTTGACCGCATTTCTTTGCTTTCCCCAGGTGACTTAGAGTCGACTTCCAATCATGGGTGACTCTTCATCACTTCAATTTGAGATTTGGCTTTTCTTGAGTTGACTTGATGATACTCCACTCACCGCATCTCACCGCTTCTTGATAAGAGTTCCCGTCTACTCTTCTTTGCCATACTCAAATTGTCTCTCGCAATGAGTCTTCCTTCTAGTCTTCTTGCATGTTAGGGCATAGTGACTTTAACTCACTTTGGCCACTCTATTTATTACAATGCATTTTAAAACAAGAATTGGGGTGCCAACTTTCTATTCTAAGTTTTACATGGCATTAATCAAAATCTAAACAATAAATTTCCTAACAAGTATAACTCATTTGCTTAAGCCAAATACTTAACTTAGGCCGATTTGGTTTTTAACAAATGGAAAGACTTAACACCTTTTGACTTGTTTTAAGCTTGTTTTAAACACTTGATTTTTAGCACTTAGTTAATTATCGGTTGGGTAGCAAATATAAACTAATAACGGCTATAAAATAAATATGCAAGAATTTAAATGTTGAAAGTAAATTGACACAAGTAGTTTTATAGAGGTTCGAAGATGGGGTAATTCTTCTAATCCTCTCTTCTCCAACTCTGGAGGAATCCACTAAGTAACAGATCGGTTTACAAAGCGGTTATCGATGCGAGATAGCCTTGATCACACAAATGGGTTTCTCTTGCGACTCGCTTCTTCACGAGGCAAAACGCTTGCTTTTTATCTCACTTCTCAAGTTCTTGGATTTGATCACGAAGCCTCCAACAAACTTGATACTCGGTTTGACCTTGAACCTTTCTACAATCCTTCAACATGGAAAGTAGACCCATTTTGTTTCTTTAAAAGTTTCCTCTTCAATCTGGTTGAAGTTATCTCTCCTTCACGACTTGTGATGGATCAAGTTTCTTCGAGTTTTAGGCTTGAGGAATTGCTTGAATTGCTTTTGAGAATTTTGCGGTGAGTTTCTTGAACAATACTTGCTCTTGCTAGGTTCGTAATCAAGGTAACCTTTTCTCAATAGCTTCCTCGATCTTTTATAGTGCACATTTGAAATTTGCCCGTTAAATGATAGGCGATTTCAAATGTCACTTTGTGTTCGTTGGCTTGTCTTGTCTTGGTTTGCAGCCTTTGCACAATATTGAGGACAATTGTCATATCATTGATTAACTTGTTGATCAAATTTGATAGCGGTAAGATGGTTTATTCCATACGGAGAAGTAATCCAAGTGCATAGTAATCGTAGATTTTTTATGAATGTATAAAAATTCACACACGATCTGTACATATTGTGTGTAGATTTACTGATAGATACTACACCCAAGATATTCCTTGAGTGGGATCTAAGGACAAGATTGTGTATCTATAATAATGTGGACAAAATTAAATTCCTAATGGGGTGAAGTTAAGGATCGATTTGCGGACATAAATATTGTTAGGCGAGATGGGAAGGTTTCCAACTAAGTACCTTCAAGTGATACAAGAGACAAAAAGACAAAATACGTAGAATTAAGCACTAATTATATCACATTTTTTCATAGATCGAGGGATGTTTAAGTTCAATTTAGGATTAAATTCAAATAATACCTTAAGATTCATCTAATTGTAGAAAAAAATCCGATTATTTTTTAAAATTAAAAATACTTGTAACACAAATTTAGGTAATACGTAAAAAGTAATAAAAATGAACTTTATCGAATCAAAAGAAATAAAATATAGGTTACAATTTCTATGACTCCTCTAATTCTTCTCTCCAAAATTATATTGGTTGGAATTTGAAACTTGAAGGTGGATTCGCCATTAGATCTCCTCCAAGCTTGGATTTTGAATTCAATAACGTTAATTGAAAGATGAACAACTTGATGCGAATCAAAACATTAAACTTCAAGAACACTTGAGTTTTGGCCTTGAAGATTTGTTGATGTACTTGACATTTTGATTTCCACCAAAGTTGAATTTGTATTTTATAACATTGTCGCCTAGGTCAGCGTATATCTCCTTGAATTTGAACTTCTTAAGTTGAGATAATTCCGCCACCGCTTTTCTTGTTTACTTCTTCTCAACAACTTGTGTGTTTTTTGGTGTCTACGAATTATGAAGAGGATCTCTATATATTTATATGTGTAGGATGAGGATTCTTACCATAATTGTTGGTTGGTTAGCCGATTATGATTTGTTTTGCATATCTTACCATAATCAAAAGATTGTGGTTTCATTTGATTTGACTTTCTTTATTTACTAAAATATTGGTAAACCTCTCTCTTATTAGCAAGATCTTTTAACTTAATTGTGAAGATTAATGATTTTTACACTTGATAATATTTGGTATTAAAAAAGTTTCTACAATACTCCGTTGATATTTGTTTCAATTTTAAAAATTGTATCCTCAAGACAATAGTATTTATTAAGAACATACAATCCTCAAGGCTCGTAACCTCAAGGGAATGCATGTGATTTCAAAACATAACTTGAGCTTTTGTAATTAGGCTAAATCTAAGGGATAGTTTTTGTAATTTACCCTTATATTTAAGTTTGATTTAAGAGGGCATGAAATTACAAAAATTGGTTGTACTACATGTTGGGGACAAAAATGGTATTTAATTAATTAATATATAATTCAATTTATATATGTTTATTTAATATTAATTACTCAATGTGCTCTTAATAAATAAACCGACCAAATGGTGTCTGGATCGCCCATAGCCCAATTTCTCCTACGCGGGATGCCCATAGGAAAATTCGCATGGCCCATGAGACCCATCTCCGGGTATAAAAAGATCTCTCGTATTATCGTATGTTAATTAATTCAGAATCATCCTACTCATTATTAATCAATATTCATTTTGTCTTATTCTCGTCATTCACCGTCTTTGACTTGAGCGTCAGGGGCCTCCCTGGACAACCACCGGGGAGCCCTCTAACGTTTGCGCGCGTATATGCGAGCAAGTTCCCGATCAAAGGATTTTCCGGCTCTCGGAGAAGACGTGAAGACTTCCCCCTTGAGAAGAGGAAGACGAGAAGACTTTCCCCTCGAAAAGAGGATTGACATGAAGACTTCCCTCTCGGGAAAGAGGATTTCGCCAAACCCGTAGACTTAAAGTGATGTGCCCAAAAAAGCTGCACCATTTTGGCGTCGTTTGTGGGAACATCCAAAGTACACGAAGATGCAAACTCGATTGCACGTATGTGAAGTCGGATCTCAAGTTGTAGGTCGTCGTGCAAAGACCGGCAAGAAGAACGATCGCCGGAAGGCGGGAGCTAGCCCTCCTCTTCCTCGAAGGAGTGTCGTCCCCCCTCCTACGTTCGCAAGAGGGTGTCGCCTCTCCTCCTAGGGGTCTCGCCCATCAAGAAATTCGTCTATCCCGGGAAGCTCTTGAGTTCTCCTGGATGAAGCCGCTCGGAATGCTTTGAGGCATCAAGCGCGATCGATGCCACGGAAGACCACCACGGGCTCCGCCCGCTTGCCGCTGAAGACCTTGATCGTGATGGTCGGGATGAGAGATAAGAGGTTACGGTGAGAATCGAGAATCGTGCGGAGCCGCCACCGATTGAAGAATCTCAAGGTCAGCGGCCTAGCCAAGCCAACTCGTGAGCAATCGCATTGAGGAAGAGGAGCCCTTTGGCCCTCATTATTTTTGTCGAACCTCCACCATCGGAATCAAGACCTCCAACTTCCCGGAGTGTGATGGAACTAGAGACTCGCAGAACACTTGGGCAAATGTTACGCCAAAGCGGATCTCTATGACATGACGGATGCCTCCTCTTGCAAGGTGTTCGGACTACTGCGACCAACCGGGGCGGCGACTGTTCAATCGGCTCTGGTAGGATCAATCTGGGATGGAGAAGCTTACTAAATCCTTCATGCAGCAGTTCTCCATCAACGAGTGCCCCCAAGACTATCCCTCACCTCTTTCGGTGAAGCGAGAAAGAAGGAGAAACATCAAGGGAGTTTATGAAACGGTTTGTGTAAGCCATCAATGAAGTTACCAACCTCCACCATGAGACATTGGCTAGAAATTACAAAGAAAATCTCTTCCAAGGGTGCTTGAAGGAGTCACTGGTCGGTAAGCCTTCCTCCAACATGGATGAGCTATTGAGCCGAGCAAAAAGCATATTCAAGTGTAGGAGTCCACCAAGCCTAAGCCCGACGTCAAGCGCAAGTCTTGGGAAGAAGACAAGAACCAACCGCGGTAAGGTTCAAGGAATGATCACGGCCCAAGCTACACACATCTTAACGCTCCGATGGTGGAGGTGCTAATAGCCGCCTAGAAGAAGGGGATCATTGATCCCACGCAACCATTGAGGAGCGAACCTTCATGGGCACGCTCCAATTTATATTGTCGGTATCATATAGATAGGGGGCACGTCACTGAAGACTGCTTCGATTTGAAGAAGGAGATAGAGCGACTTATCCAGAAAGGCCACCTCAAGGACTACGTGGATCAAAGCAAGTTTTGTTGTGATCCTAAACCACATGAAGAAGAATCTCCACAAGACCGGCGCCACTCGGACCACCACGAGAGGAGAAGCCCGACAATCCTGTTGCAAGGGTCATTAATGTGAACTCCGAGAGGACCGGGAGGTGAAAGACGCCCGAGTGCTCTCTCTGGGAATGTAGCGAAAAGAGAAGAGGGCGACGGAGGAACCTGTCCAAGAGAAGAATCGTAGAACATCCTCAAGCTAAAGTCATGCTTATCACCTTCGGCACTCAAGACTACATCCCAGAAACCCAAGTTCACCCTGACGCCATCGTTATATCAGTTATGCTAGCCAACTTTGTGGTCAAGAGGGTCTTGGTGGATATAGGGAGCGTAGTGGAGGTCATATTCGGGAGGTCTTTGACAAAATAAAGATCGACCCAAAGACAAAGTTGTTCTAGTTTCAGCACCGCTAATTGGCTTCACTGGAGAAGTGATTAAGTCCTCGGGCGAGATCAACTTGCCACTCACTTTGGGTGTGGACGCCCCGTATCAAGTCACGAAGATGGTTCATTTCCTCATTGTAGACACTTCCTCTCCGTACAATCTAATCTTGGGAAGGCCTAGTTTGAACCAGTTGTGAGCCATCCCCTCCACGGTTCACTTAAAGCTGAAGTTCCCCATGGACTCGGGGATAGGAGAGACTGTTGGAGACATCAAGTTGGCTCGATAATGCTACGTGGCCACCTTGAAGATGAGCATGCTCCCAAGACCGAATGATGAAAGCACCGCACAGCCATAAACAGCAGCTCTCCTGGATTCCCGAGAGATTTTAGTATTTAGCATTTTTATTATTTTTAGTTTATTTGTACCCTAGAGGTGTTAAACATTTATTTTCATTCAGACACGTTTCCTCCCACAGGGCATAAAGCTTTATCATTATAATGAATAAAATTACTTTCACAATTCTACTTTGATGTTTTGAATGCAGTGAATGGCCGCATATGACCAAGGTTAGTGACCGGTTAGATGCTCTCCTCAATAAACCCCATCTTTCTAGCTAAAGCCCCGGATAGGAGGGGCCTCCTCACGGGGATCCTTATAAATAACCTCTTCCGGCTAAGACCCCATAGGGAAAGACCTCACTCGGCTAAGACCCTGAGTGAGAAGACCCATTTCGGCTAAGACCCCGGATGGAAGGGGCCTCTCATGGAAGTCCTATTAATTTACTTCCCCGGCTAAGACCCCGGGAGAAAGACCTCACTCGGCTAAGACCCTAGGTGGGAAGATCCCTTTTGGCTAACACCCCGAATGGGAGGGGCCTCCTCATGGAGGTCCTAGTAATTCACCTCATCCGACTAAGATCCCTAATGGGAAGACCTCACCGGCTAAGACCCTAGTGGGAAGACCCTTTCCAAACTAAGACCCGGATGGGAGGGCCTCCTCACAAAGAGGTCCTAGTAAAAAGGTTTCCTTCTCCGACTAAGACCCTGGGGGAAGAGGCCTCCTCATAAGATTCCCCGTGAAATCTTCTCCACACTGAAAATGTGCAAGAAAAATAAGGCGAAAATTCTAATACATATGGAAAAATATGCAAAGGATGAAGCAACAACTCCAGAAAAACCAAAAGGGACGCCCATTCCGAGCTCTAGAGAAGGCGCCAGGAGCTCCAAGAGGGTTCCCTCCTCCGGATGCCGAAAGGGCACCTCTTGATGTTAAAACCCGAAAATATGAACAAGTCTCCCAATAGAAGTCACATCCAAATAATTACAAGAAGAGCATGATAAAGAAAAGGAAATATTCATAAGGAAGTGGAGATCATCTAGCCCTCTACGGGCAAACAAAACATCACAAGACCAAAAGAGATGGAGAAATATCCAAGTGTGTAAAGAGAAATATCCAAATTTGTAGAGCAGACTCTAAACAGGTGGGCATCGGGCCAAGAGAAAACTATCACCACTCAAGCAAGGGGTGTCTCATCTCTAGCAGCAGCATCAGCCTCTCTAGGCTCATATCCATCACCACCATCATCGTCGGGAAGATCCGCCAAGGCCTCAACCTCTACCTCCTCATTAGAGATGCCGCAGTCCAAGATGTCAATAAACTTGCTAGAGGCTTTCCCACTCCGCCGTAGAAGTTTCCTAGGGGCGAATGTGCCTGCTGTCGAAAAAAGACAAAAGACTCATGTAGCAACTCGGAGCGATACTGGAGATGCTCTATAAGCCTCAATCGAGCGGGACCTCTCCTGAGCAAACATTTGGGCTCCAGCTGAAGTACGGAGAAAGACATTGGCCGTCTTCGATTTGTGGTCGAGTTGGGCCATCACCCACTCAAATTCCTTCGATAGCTCACACATCTTGCCCTCGTGCTAAACCATATCTTCCATCAAGCTCTTCACCTTCTCTCAAAGTCAAGATTCTTTGCCTCCATCACCTCACCTCGATGGTTCAAAGCCGCCGTGAGGTTCAAAATCTACAACATAATTTGTACAAGTCTTAGTCAAGTAAAGAGACAAAGCATGAAAAATAAAAATGTCTGAGAGACCATGGAAGCTTACCCGAGCAACATCCTCAGTAAAGGTGAGTCCCGATGTCCTTAAAGGATAGAGACTCAAGATGGGGATGGTCATCGGTGATAAAGCTCCTCGAGTCGGCATAGCCCAAGCCAATTCTTTGCATAGTCCCAATAGATCATCCCTCGCGATGGTTCACTCTGCCGGAAAAAAATAGCTCGAGGACCAATAGTCTCGGAAGCAGCAACACCAGGATCCCTCCTCGGCCTCTTCCCTCCAGAAGGGCCTTAAGAAGGATGAGGAGCTGGAACAACATCAGCACGATCACTGAAGCGCGAGCCTGGGCACCGATCACCCTCTTTGTGGGAAGGGCATCTAATACTCTCTTGGGAAGAAGGGAGCACCTATCACTTCGGGCGGGACACTCAAGCTTCCGCCCAAGATGAGACTTCCCCTTGGCTTTCTCTTTTTTCTTCTTCTTATAGGCCATCAACTCCGCAATGCTGTAGCTCTCCTTACCTGAAAAGCAAGCAGAAACAATAAAAGAAAATGGAAGCAGTCAAAATGTACAAGTAATACGGGAACCAATGTAAAGAAGTAAAGTAAGGTGGGATACACAAGGATTCCCTAACATTCAGAAGATTCTTAAACAAGCCCAAGACCTATAAACTTCCGCCATCTCCTTCTTGGAAGCGGGAGTACATTGGGCAGTCATAACCTCTGAAATCCACTCGTGACAAAGCTCCCAAGCATTATCCCTCACATAAAAGAAATTCTCCTTCCACGGCCCACCAGGAGAAGGAAGTCCCTCAAGAAACTTGCACTGGGGACACGGGAAGAAGTGAAAGAAGGTGTCACAAGATACTTTCGGCATAGAACAAAGAATAGAATCCATCTATAGTCGAGTCAAGCTAATCATGTTGCATCGCATGCTTTGATAACCTAGTATGCATGCATAGGCACGGGGAATCAACTGACCAACACATGCTCCCACAGATCTAAGGATCGCGATGAGGAAAGTGTTTGGAGGAAGCACAAAGCCAACAGAGAAGCTGTAAAAGTACACTATGATGAAGCCCTCGGGTGGATGAGTGAGCCTGTTGCCCGAACCTGGGGCCAACCTCACGAACGCTGAAGGAAGCTCTAGCCTCTCCCACAACCTACGAAGATAGATGGAGGACACTGATTAACAAACTCTCCCGGATGACTGCCCGACTCACGGGAAGAGGTCTATGTTGATACTTGCTTTGGGGTGGACCTCTTTGGGACTATCTTTTTGACTCCACCTCGTAACTCTCATCACTTGAATTAGAATATGGCTCAAGCTCTACTTCTCCTTCACCATGAAAGCACAACTCTAGAGCAAGAGGAGGAATAACAAACTCTGTGGAGAAAGGTGGAAAAGGAATGACTGAACCCGAAACTGAACACCTAGTAATACCTCGACCTCCAAGCAGAACGGAATAAGTACCGAAATTCGAGATATGACTTGAAATATAAAAACACTCGGGAGTAGATGGAGAAAAATGGGAAGGAAAATGGATGGGGGCTAGGGGTGCCCCCGGGGATGCGCTCTCCTCCACCAGGAGGGCACCGGCGCGTCCTTGTGGCCACACGGGGAGGACGCCAAGGGGGCGCCCTTGCTCACTCCGGGAGGTGCCCCGGTGCCCTCTACGGCTTATGGTGCTCTTATCTCTCTCTCCGCTTGACGTACTCCACTCATCACTCCAATTCTCCATGGATTCTCACCTCAACTCTCACCTCACCTCTCACCTCAACTTTCAAGAAATTTCCTAACTCTTCTACAAAGCAAAAATTTCAAAGTTGAAAGGTAGAGAGAAAAATTTACCTTTGGATGACATGGCCACAAGTTCTTCTTCCAAGTGTTCTTATGCAAAAGTGGTCAAAGATTCTCCAATACAAGATAATATATACAACAAAACAAGCCGATATTTCTATATTTGAATTAGCTTTGACTGCTTCATGTAAGTCCAAGCGGCTACGATAATCTAGAGGGGGTGAATAGATTATCTCCATTTTCTCGATTTAGCTCTTTTTCGAATCAAACAAGCCAAGACACTAATAAAGGTGCGGGAAGTAAATAACACGCGTCGATTTATAGAGGCTCAACCCACCTAGGGCCTAATCCTCTACCACCCCAAGTATATCGGGATGGATTTCAAAAAGAAAAAAAAAGATTTTATTAATTACCAAAATTAATACAACACCTTACAACATCACCTTGAAGAGCACCACACTCTTCTTCAACACCACCTTTGAGATTACCACAATCTCTCTTGAAGATTACCACAATCTCCAACGGCACCTTGTGAAGATTACCAAAATCTTCAACTTTGAAGAACACCAAATTCTTCAACACCTCAAGAGCATCACACTCTTCAATAAGAAGATCACCACAATCTTCTTGCACCTATCACCTAGATCATCCAAGTGTGTTCTTACCACAAGAACACTCACAAGGATATCTTGTGTTGAATGATAACCCAAAACATTCAAGATTACAACTCGATAATGAATGATACAAATTTGAGTGCAAGTGTAATCAAGAAATAAGCCTAGACCTCAAAATGTGAAAGTGAAAGACCTTAGGCTATTACAACAAGAATAATAACAATGAAGACCAAATATGTTTGCTTGAGTGTATCTTGTTGTGTTGTAGTATTCTCTCTTATTGTGTTGCTTCAAATCTTCCTCTATTTATAGAAGATGTCTTGAACATGATAGGCTTCTCCTAGGAGATTGAAATCTGTAAAAAAATTGCAAGACAAATGAAGAATATAGCTGTTAGAAATCAATCCCACAAATTAAGGAAAAGTCATGCAAAATGCAATGGATAGTTTCTTTGATAAAAGAAAGTGCGACCGGTCAGAGATAAATTTAAAATGAGTTCTTTGCGAATTTTACACAGGGGACCAGGTCGACGGTCCGACCGGTCTCCCTATGTCGACCGGTTGGGGGTGTCAAAAACATGAAACGGAGAGGTCTGTTCCTTGAAAACTCATCCCAGGCACCGGTCGCCCATCTCGGTTTCCCTTAGGGCCGACCGGTGCCGCTCTCCCCAATTCCTTCCGTCCCGTTTTACTGTTTCAAAACTCAACTCAGTACAAGTTGCCCTATAGGGCGACCGGTCGAGCTTGAAACATAAGTGTTGTCCAATTTTTATCGAAAATAAACTTCAAGAAATACTCCAAAAAAATAGTAAAAATATTTTAAATCGATCGGATGTATTTGGAAAACATTCAAGGACATTGTTTTAATGTAAAAACACATTAACACAAAATCATTAAAAGTGTTGTCCAATTTTGTTGAAAATAAACTTGAAGAAATACTCCGGAAATTTGTAGAAATAATTTAAATCATTTAGGAGTATTTGGACAACATTTAAAAATATTATTTTGGTATAAAAACAAAATCATCAAAATCATGATAAAATCATTTATCAAACAATCTCCCCCTTTTTGATGATTACAAACCAAAACAATTTAACGAGGTCAATTTTGAAAACAAAACAATTATACCGGTTAAAAAAAGATCTATCCATTGAGAGCGACAACATTCCACGCAACATAAACACAAGGATGGGAGTATAGATTTTCAAAAACATTTATGCAAAAGCTCCCCTATCAACATGCACAACGAGAGTAATATAGAAGCAATTAACCAAAAGCTAAAAACTCAGCTTTTACAACTTGAGCTTAAGTATCAAGAGCTTATAAGCTCCCCTATCAACAAAACATCATAAGACATGAATATGAGTCCATAATACATCAAATGGACTAAGTATAATCCACAACTTATGGCTTTTAATAGCCACATCTTATAGCTTCTTTCTCGAGCTTATTTAAGCTTATTTGAGCTAATAAGCTTATAACTTGTTTCTCCCCTTTGGAATCATCAAAAGGCACGATAAAATAACATATATTCATATCAAAGTGCGCAACTAAACCGATGTATCGAGCTATTTGAATATTGAAGCTTATAGACCAAATAGGAGGGAAAAGACGATCATATGACTTGTAGAAGCTTATGAAAACTCATTTGATTTGCAAAACATGATCTCTATAAATATATAAGACTATTGAAAACGAGAGAATCATGTAGGTGATGAATTTTTCATTGAAATATTTTATCGAACACTTGGAGGCGTCGAAAAATAGAAGAAGATATATATAGCCCTTGTAAATGTAATCAAGCCAAGTTTTCATCACCAAAAGCATTTTCACAAATATCATTCATCAACAATTATCATTCACAACATAATTATGCAAGAATTCCAACAAAAATCAATACAAAAGCATTTTCTCAAGGGTTCCACCCAATTGAGATAAAGGAGTAGAATTCTTACCATTTAATCGGTAAGGATGAGTAACAATGATGATAAACGAGCTAGATAATCCCCAAAATATATAATTTATGCAACAAAACTCATTTGAAGTGAATTGTGTGTGAAAATAGCAAAGGGGACGAAAAATGGAATAAAAGAGCCAAAATGGCTAAGTCTGAAAACAGAAGCGATTTAAGCCAAAAACTTGCTGTGGGCGACCGGTTGGAAAGCTAGGGCGACCGGTCGGAGGCTTGAGGCGGGGCGATCGGGTCTGCCTTAGCCTGGGCCGCCATGTCCGTTTTGATTTTGCAAAATCCAAAGTTTGAACCAAAAATCCGATTTTTCGCCCCTAAGTTTTAAAAACGTGCAAAATGCAAACGTAGACCTCATTCAATATACATTATGTCATAATAAAGCTCGAAATGAGGTAAAAGACTTCGTGAATCGAACAAATCTCCGCGAGTTATTTTTGAGACTAATTAAACACTTCTCAAATTTTTGTTTAAGAAACGCAATCCCTTAAAAATATCGAATCTCAATATGTTTAGTTCAATTATGACGAACCATATTTTGAGAGATTTTAATCACCGGACTTGTTATCCTGAAAAAAATATGAACGTTTTTGAAATTTTGGATATACAAGCCATAAGAAGAAGTGTCTTTCAAATATTTGAAAATTTCTTTTAACGACACTTTAATGAGATTCGTTGGGATAGTTTAGAAGTCGAGCATATAGACATAAGGCATAGAGTATGTCGAGTCTAAAAAAGTAATAAACGAAGATAAACATACCTCAAATTTGTTTGTCACCCGATATGCCTTCCTCAACCTTTGTCAATCTTTACATTGGTAGCCATAGAGGTTGAGATGATTCTTCCTTCTTCAATGCCTAACTTCTTCAAAGGTACTTATGTATACTTTGATTGTGAAATATAACCATCTTTTTGGCATTGTTTAACTAGAAGTCCAACGAAGAAATTAAGCTCCCCCATCATGCTCATCTCAAATACACCTAACAACAACTTAGAAAATATCTTGTACAAAAATTCATTAGTAGCACCAAATCAACCTAAATTTACACTAATAAGCAATCTTGCCCTTTTTCAAAAACAAAGAGAGTAGTATGAACTTTACCTCTTGTAAAACCATTTTGCAAAAAAAAAAAAAAATAAGTCTATCAAACCATGCACGGGGTGCTTATTTTAAACATACAATGCCTTTTGTAAAAATCATTTGGCCCAAAAAATTTCCAAAACCCCGTTTGTTTTACATAGACTTCTTTGAAAATAAAACCATTTAGAAAATTGGATTTAACATCCATTTGGTAAAGCTTGAAATTTTCTTAAAACAAGAATGGGCAAGTAAAATGTGAATGGCTTCAAAAACATGCTACGGTGCAAATGTTTTATCAAAATCAATACCTTCTTCTTGTCATTACCTTTGAGCTATTAACCTTACCTTGGTTATCAAGCATGTTTCGAAATACCAAAAATTCTTGCAAAATCTTAACAAGATATCTTGCACAAGAGCATAGTAATATCAAACAATAGAGACACAAAGACAAGTAACACATACCATGCTATCAAACGAATCATCAAGAGTTCAATAAGACTATAGTGGAGACCTCATTTAAAAGATGCATTTGAACAAGAGTTTTGACAATAATGAATATGTGCATAATTTTGAGAAAGGGATGAAAATCAAATGTTTTATCAAAACAAAAATATAATCCTTTGCAAGACTTGGATAAAAACAAGCTTCAAAGAATAGTGCCTTTCAAAAAATCGAAAAATCCTCTTAATGACACTTATGTGAAATACTTTGAAATAACTTGAAAAACAAGCACATAGGCATATGACAAAAATATATCGAGTCTATGAGATGAATACCAATGATGAGCGTACCTCGATAGTTTATGGTCCTCTCTTGAGAAAAATAACCATTGATGAAAATATATATGTCCTACACAATTCCTAACACGTCTTGCACAAGCATAATGATACAAATGTAGGCTAAGTAATAAGAGATATCATAAATGTGCTTATGCTATATATAAAACCATAGATAATAAAATATTTTAGCCTTAGTAAATGCACAAGATTTTATTAAAACATTATGCAAGGTCTCCTTTTCAAAAAATTTAAAAACACAAATATGTAGAAGACCTCTTTGAAAATATTTTGAAAAACCATTTTGACAATTAAGGCACAAACAAGAACATGCATAATAACAAAATAAAATGCATATTTAAATGGGGAGATATGATTTACCAATTTCGCCATTTCCATGGGTTATGTCGTTCCCATTGTTGATGATATCTTCCTTTTGAAAATCATCTTGTTGATGATTGCTCTTCCTATTGCTCCATTTCCAAGGATTGTGTCCTTCCCATTGTTGATAGTGTTTCCTTCTTGGAAATTCATTTTGATAATGTCTTCTCCTTTGATCGAATGAAATGGGCATTTGATGTCTTCTTGGCGGTATGAATTTTCCTTGATTCCGCCGGGTACCTAATATGACATTGATTTGTGGTACCCTCAAATATTTGGGGCCTTTAGGATTAGCTTTGAGACTTTTAGGTCTCCAACAATAATTAGAGCTATTTCTAGCCCGACAAGTATTTACCGTATGACCCTTTTTACCACAATAGAAGCATGTAATAATTCGGAAGTGTAATGACCAACATGCTTAGAGACTTGACTATTTTTCATATGATTAACAACATTTGGCTTATGATCAAGTCCTTTATCACAATTATGAATATCAACAATATTGGACATTTTATTGGTACTCAAGTTGAATTTTGATAAATCCTTTTTCATGCAATTGATATCCTCAACAAGAGTACTATTTTCTTTCTCAAGATTTCTAACCTTGTAAAGAGTGGTGGTGTGATCACATGATAGTGATTCATAGGAAGTAAATAAGTTATCCTTTTCATTTTTCAAAATATTGAATTCCTTTTTCAAATTTTTGTATTTAACAAGTAAGCTTTGGAATTTATTTTGAAGCTCATCATAATCATTTTGCAAATCACTATATTCATTTTGTAATTCATTATCATAGGAAGTAGAAGGTTTAGAACTTACCTCGTTTTCTTCTTGAAGCCCATAAGACATTGTTCAACTTCTTCATAGTTGGAAGTTGTGAGAGGCTTATTCCTTGGATTTGATTTTGTATCCACTTGAGAGGTAGATGCTTTTGAGTGACTCCTTTCATTTGCATATACTTCTTCCAATTTTCTCCATACTTCATGAGCCGATATAATTTCTACAATATGATCATATTCCAAAATGGTAAGTGAACAATACAAAATATTAAGAGCTTTACCGTTTAAGGAAATGATTTTCTTCTCTTCATCATTGAGCTCTTTGAAGCCTTTGGAGGTGTGTGGTGTGTCCATCATTGGAATGGATTTTTCATTAATGACAAGTGTTCCAAATATCGAACTCGCAACCTTGTAGATAGCATTCCATTCTTTCTTTCCAAAATGTATAATTTTTGGAATCAAATAGTGGTGGCTTGGTGGTGGAGCGCCCGATAAGATAGACTTCCTTCAGTAGCCGATGACCGTTCCTCTTTACTCGTAATGTGGAACAAGCTCGCCAAAGAGTTTGGCTTTGATACCACTTGTAAGTCCAGCGGCTACAATAATCTAGAGGGGTGAATAGATTATCTCCATTTTCTCGATTTAGCCCTCTTTTTCGAATCAAACAAGCCCAGACACTAATAAAGGTGCGGGAAGTAAATAACATGCGTCGATTTATAGAGGTTCAACCTCTACCACCCCAGTATATCCGGGATGGATTTCAAAAAGAAAAAAAAAGATTTTATTAATTACCAAAATTAATACAACACCTTACAACATCACCTTGAAGAGCACCACACTCTTCTTCAACACCACCTTGAAGAGCACCACACTCTTCTTCAACACCACCTTTGAGATTACCACAATCTCTCTTGAAGATTACCACAATCTCTAACGGCACCTTGTGAAGATTACCACAATCTTCAACTTTGAAGAACACCAAATTCTTCAACACCTCAAGAGCACCACACTCTTCAATAAGAAGATCACCACAATCTTCTTGCACCTATCACCTAGATCATCCAAGTGTGTTCTTACCACAAGAACACTCATAAGGATATCTTGTGTTGAATGATAACCCAAAAATTCAAGATTACAACTCGATAATGAATGATACAAATTTGAGTGCAAGTGTAATCAAGAAATAAGCCTAGACCTCAAAATGTGAAAGTGAAAGACCTTAGGCTATTACAACAAGAATAATAACAATGAAGACTAAATATGTTTGCTTGAGTGTATCTTGTTGTGTTGTAGTATTCTCTCTTATTGTGTTGCTTCAAATCTTCCTCTATTTATAGAAGATGTCTTGAACATGATAGGCTTCTCCTATGAGATTGAAATCAGAAAAAAATTGCAAGACAAATGAAGAATATAGTCTGTTAGAAATCAATCCCACAAATTAAGGAAAAAGCGTCTCAAAATACAACGGATAGTTTTGATAAAAGAAGGGTGCGGTCGTGCAAGAGAGATAAGTTTGAAATGAGTTCTCTGCGAATTTTACACAGGGGACCGGTCGATGGGTGGTCCGGCCGGTCGCCCCTATGTCTGACCGGTTGGGGGTGTCAAAAACATGAAACAGAGAGATATGTTCCTTGAAAACTCATCCCGAGGCACCGGTCGCCCATGGGTTCGACCGGTCGCCCTTAGGGCCGGCCGTCGCCGCCTCTCTTCCGTCCCATTTTCTATTTCAAAACTCAACTCAGGTGCAGGTTGCCCTATAGGGCGACCGGTCGAGCTTTGAAACATAAGTGTTGTCCAATTTTTATCGAAAATAAACTTTAAGAAATACTCCAAAAAAATAGTAAAAACATTTTAAATCGATCGAAAGTATTTGGACAACATTCGGGGACATTGTTTTGATGTAAAAACACATTAACACAAAATCGTTAAAAGTGTTGTCCAATTTTGTCGAAAATAAACTTGAAGAAATACTCCGGAAATTTGTAGAAACAATTTAAAATTAGGAGTATTTGGAAACATTGTTTTGGTATAAAAACAGAATCATCAAAATCATGATAAACCATTTATCAAACACTTCATCCCTCCGCAAAGACCGAGGAGGGGCTTATGTTGGGGGCAAAAATGGTATTTAATTAATTAACACATAATTCAATTTATATATATTTGTAGGTCCCAAGGCTGTAAGTGTAAGGTTTAGAAGGGGGTTGAATAAACCTTACCAAATTTTCGATTTAGTCCTTTTAAATATTCGAGTTGATACTACACGTTGTGTCCTTGGTGGGCAATGATTTAGATAATCGGTAGAGTTAGTCTCTCAACGCACTCAATCGAGCCATTGATGGAATAACTCAAATATTAAGTCTAAATTAACTCAACGTGTGGTTTGTTTTCATTGGAAGACTTAACACCCTTAAGTTTGATTAAGCAAGGATTTAGTGCTTGGTTTAGTACTTAGAAATTATCAAGTGGATAGCAAATTTATCGTGATTTAAACAATTAAGATGCAGAATTAAAATCTTTGAAATGTAAATGACACAATAAAATTTTTATAGAGGTTCGAAGATGGGGTAATTCTTCTACTCCTCTCTTCTCCAACTCCTGGAGGAATCCACTAGGTATTGATCGTATACAAAGTGGTAATGAGTCCAGATACAAGTCTTGATCACACACGGTGACTTGATCCTTTGGGACTCGATCACGAGACGCCTTGATCACTCACCAAGCTTCTCGCGACTCGGCTTCTTCACGGGCGGCAAATGCCTTGCTACTACATGACTCACTTGCTCAAGCTCTTTGGATTTGATCACGAAGCCCTCCAAAAGCTCAAGACTTGGTTCGACCCCAGAACCTTCCTACAATCCTTCGTGGAGTGTAGACCCCTTAATTTTTCAAGATATTTTCCTCTTCAACCGATTGAAGTTATCTTTCCTTCACAGTGAGTGTTGGATTGATGTTCTTCGTAGTGTAGGCTTGAGGATTGAGAATATTTGATTTTCTAATAATTGCTTGAACGTTTTTGGTTTTGGTCCATTCTTAGTTCCTTAATCCCTATTTCTCAAATAAACTCCTCGGCCTTTTATATTGATCTTTCAAAAATTTGCCCGTTGAAGAGATAGGCTTATTTTTTGAAAGTCACTTGCGATCGTTGGCTTGTCTTGTTGCGATCCTTGGAATTGTTGTTTCCTCGTATGAATTTTTCTTTACCTTTTCGGGTTCGACACGGTGTAGTGCTTCCCATTGGTTTATTCCTTTTGCATGCTTTTGGGGTGAGCACTTCGAGAAAGGTGGTATGGAGATATTACTTGTTTAAGTAATTCTCTTGATTTACGGCAACGGATCTTTTCGATTATCTCGACTTGGTTGCACTTCTTTGCTTTCCCCAGGTGACTTAGAGTCGACTTCCAATCATGGATGACTATTCTGTCACTTCAACTTGAGACTTGCTCTTCTTGAGTTGACTTGACGATACTCCACTGTTGCATCTCACCGCTTCTTCTTGATAGAGTTCTCGTCTACTCTTCTTTGCCATACTCACTTGTCTCGCAATGAGTCTTCCTTCTAGTTCTCCGATTGTCTTCTTGCATGTTTGGGCGTAGGCGACTTAACTCGGCTTGATCACCCTATTTATTACAATGCATTTTACACGGCAAGAATGGGGTGCCAACTTCCTATTCTAAGTTTTACATGGCATTCATCAAAATCTAAACAATAAATTTCCTAACAATTTCCCCCTTTTTGATGATGCCAAAACTTAAATCATTCAAAAATGCAAATATCAAAGATACATACGATAGTGTAATTACATAGAATGTATGCGTAGAATCAATCCTTTTATTGATCATGACATTCTTGTTCTTTTACACAATCGTATACAAAGTGTATCGAGCAAACATTTGTCTACACAAAAAAAATGAAGAATTTATAGCTTTATTACGAGAAGACTTACATAGTATGTATTTACATGATAAAATACATGAAGGGGGGTGGACACTACACTTCATCTTCTTTGATGTCTCCTTCTTTCATCTTGTTCAAGATCTTCTCGCTCTTCTTCTCTTTTTCTCATCGTCACCGCCTTCTTCTTCTTTTCATATGCCTTCCTGGCGACTTCATCTCTTCTTAATCTCTCTTGTCTTTCCTCCCATAGCTGAGTTTGTCTCTTGTTTTCTTCTTCTATTCTTTTCGCATACTCGGATTACTTTTAGCCACTTGCAAATTTGCTATTTGGTCAAGGTCGGCCCAAGAGATCCCTCCTTTCTTGCCTGGATCTATGTACTCAATATTTTTGGGCGGAGGCCTGGTATGAAACCTCTTCCTCCACCACTACTTTTCCTCTACCTGCTGGCGTGTATTGTCTTTGGGGTCTTCTTCCAACTTTCGAGTGACCGGTGGAGTGACCCGAGTGGTATCGGTAGTCTGTTGCTGTCGCTTCTTCACATAACGTGAGACCCTTTTCCCGATTACAAGTCCCAAGCTTGAGCCATAGACATATTTGCAAAGTATCCTTGAGATGCGGCGTTTTAAATTCATCAACTGATCGCGTCGTGGCTCTGTCCTGATATCCGAGATGGCATAAGTGTCTCTCTCTTTTGGAATGCCTCCATGTTCTTTCAAGATGTTCATAACTCGGGCATCCATTCTTCCTTCCACTTCCTTCATCCCCGCTTCAATTGTTTTCTCTTTTCGGCCATAGATATAGCGAGTGTTGGAGTGGCAGAGTCACTGAGGGAGTTTCTTTGATAATGTCACCGTGTGACAAGACCTTGTTGGGGTGTTTGTGCAATCATCAAGTCACATCTATCGATCCTTCCCCAACAAGCTTTCCTTTCTTTTGTTTCAACACTTCCTCACCGACTTTCCCTTCGCGATTGCTCCTCCTTCTCAACTTCGATCCCTCCTGCGCTTTAGGTATTCCTCTTCCCCCTTTTTGGCATCATCAAAGGAGAGAGGAACGCCGGAAACAGACTTGCAAGCGGGAAGTCGAGCCTGCGATAGTTGAGTTTTGTCTCGAGTCTGTGCGGAGTATGCGATCTGAATTCGGATCGAGTAGCATTGGACTCTGTGAGATTAGCTTCATTTCAGCCATGAGAAGGCTGAATTTTATGTCCATATTTGCTTCCGGGGCACGAAGATCACTCTTATTTTGCTCACGCAGCAGACCTTATCTCGGCGGTGTGAGCTTCATGCATGTGCTCAATGTGTTCTCTAAACTTCGTTTTTGCATCGGCATTCTCGGCTCTCCATACCGGCAGACTTGTTGAACAATGTCCTGAAGTATCTAACTTGTTCCACACGCATTGTTTCTTCTTGTTGCCACCATTCCACGATCCTCACTGTGATGCCTCTCAAGTCGGCATGGATTTGCATCTCTTTGTCCGGTCCGCACGTCCATAGAGGCACTGGTGCCTCTCCATTCGTTCAATCTCAATAAATAATGCCTTGAACACTTCGCGAACTTAAATTGGTGATTCTTCCGTTTGCATCGATGGCCACGCAGCGTCAAAGTCATAGTCACCGAACGATGGTACTGGCGAAATGACAGGAGTTGGTCTATGGAAGCGTCTTGCGCGTTCGTTCTCGACTCTTCATGGAGGTCGGGTACCTCCGGGGAAAAAGGAAAAGATTCTATAAAGGATTCATCACCGCCAATCGGGATTTGTTCAATGATGAGCGGTGCGCGGGAAGTTCCTTTTGGAGTCGAACCTGCTGACTTGGGAACTGCGTAGTGGACTCTGTTTCACTGGGTCTGTTGTGAAGTGGACCCGACTTGCTTGAGCCTCACTGTCTCAATGACTTTGTTGGTCTCACCGGTTTCTCCACTGAGTGGGTGGTCCTCGGCCTTATCGGCGTCATCGGACGATGATGAGATTTCCATTGGTGGCGCATCATCAAAATTAAAGGTTTGACGAGTAGTCTTGAGATCGAGACTTGCTCGTCTTTGGGAACATCCGCACCAGTCTTTTGGATCTATCACGGGGGATGACTCGGCTTCTTCGTCGCCTTGATCCCCGGAAAAGTTACATTATGATTATCTTGGGAATCATGAAGCGCTTATCTCCTTCTCGGATGGATCAATGATAGCGGGAGGGATGTTCTCTACTTCATCGTTTTTCTCCGGAAGTCTCAACCTCCCGTGGGCCTTCATTTCCTCCTACGGTCTCAACCTGCGGTGAGGCATGGACCTCCTTTCGGCATGTGTCATCTTAGGGTCTTCAATGGTGGCATCCATTGGAGTCTCAACCCCATGGATTGCACTTTCATCGCTTTAGAGTGTTAACTCCCGGTACATTCCTTCCTCGTGCCTCGATCGCATCAGCGCGTCATTAGCCTTGAGCGGTTGACACCTCAATGAGACAGTCTCAAGCTCGCCTGAGCTTAGTTGATGGCAACTTGATGTTCGTTTGGTAGTTGTACTTTCTCCACTTCGCCTCCTTGATTCGTTGTGGAGTCATCCGTAGCATTCTCCGACCTTGCCGCTGCGGTGGAGGGAGTTTCCCCCTCGGTGGCGCACCACCGGTGAGTGACTTGGAATGGGGTCACTCGTCTCCAAACTCCCTTGTTTTCTATTGAGTGTTCAGTTGGGGCGGTGGTAAGACACCTTCAATAGGGGTTGGCTCGACCGGTCCCCACTATCCCGTTTCATCGCCATCTCCTTATTGTCTTCTTCCGAGTGAGTGGGAAGTGGTGGCGGCAACAACGGTGGCAATTTCTTTGAACCACTCCCATTGGATCAATTTTCGGCTATGTTACGGAGGACTCTCCTGGTCTCTCCATCAATCTTTGCTCGTGAAGGATTACGGATTCGTGCAATGCTTGCATTTGCAACTCTTAAATGGGCTGCGCAGCGAGTTCGGATCCTCATCACTGTCGAGATAAGACATCAAGGAGAGAGTGTGTGTGTTCGTAGTGCGGAGATATGGCGAGATCTTTGGCCTTCTCACGTGCCTCGGCTTCCTCTGCTTGTCTTTCCTTCTCCTTGTCCTTGAGGATCTGCAGGATATCTCGTGCGATTGTCTTCATCCAGATCTTTGGATCACATGGTTAGTCGAGGAAGTTTAACGGTTCCACTTCTTCTTCTATAAACTCGGGCCGTTGGAACTGTTCCTTGATTTACTTAATTTCCATTTCCTCACTCACGCAGACGATTTTGGATGTCCGGGTAAGGTGGGGATAGAATCATCACATCACTATCAGCTCTATCGGCTTCGTCTTGTGTCTCACTGCGCGAACTACGACTATTTCTTGATTGGCCTCTGGTGATCGCCTTGAGAGACTTGGTGTTTCATCAATTACATCTGGAGACTCTACTTCTCTAGCGTCTCCGTATCTGCTCCCAGTGAGTGGGCGACTCAGCCGGTTTCTCAAGCTCGGAGTGCTTGATGATTCTTCTTCGTCTCTAGTTTGTACCGGAGGGATTTACGGTTCGAGAGACGGTTTCTTCGAGTCTTGGGCGGCGGGGGCGGTGCTTTAGTGTTTTCTTACGAGAAGCTGGCCGTCTTGGCTTATAAGTTCTCCTCCTTTTGACGATCGGAGAAGGTATTTGAGAGTCCTTCTCGATCGCTGCTGGCTTCTTTGAGGCGGGAGACACGGCTGCGGGGGCGGTGACTCGGCTGCGGGGGGAGGAGCGAGTTTGACTTTCTTTCTTTGCGGGGGCAGTTTCTTCTTTGGTGGAGAGGAAAGCAGTTATATCTTCAGGGTCACCGATTCCCCCTCACCTGTGTCGGCTCTCTTGGCGTAGGCTCTCTTACGTGCGCCCGAGAGGGTTTGATCGAACATCCTCTTGTTAACATGGAAGGCCTTTCCATGTCTAAGAGGACTCCTTTCACCTCCATCATCCGCCAATCACCGGGCCATATCCTAGGGATCATCCAAATGTGCCATCTTCCTTGAAGGATTTGTTCCCTACATTTTGGCATAGTCTGCTTTGTAGACAAACTTCGGCCATTTATTTTCCTTTCTTCAATGATCGCGGCCATTCACGATCAACTTTGCTTTGGATAGATTGGTCAAAGTTTGCCAAATTTGATGTCAATACATTTGGCAACTATGTCCAACGACTTGTGATAGTCCTCCTTCAAAGACCTCTTATTTGCTTTGTGTAAACTATTTTATCAAAGATAGTCGGGCTTGGCTATTTCCTTCCAAGCGGCGATCAAGTTTACATCGGCCGTTAATTTCGATGCTCCTTCCGTTGGTAATGAGCGTGTTCGGCCAAATCCTTGGCGAGAGATGGTGAACTCCTTTCCGTGAACAGATGACTTTATTCCTTCATCGTGAATCTCGGCATTCACATAGAATTGTGCGACCTCCTCCACATAGGTCATCGAAAATTCCATCGTCAGAAACGATTTCAGCCCTGTCGTTTGGAGTTTTTCAGCTATTTTCTTTATGAGGGCGTCATTGGACCCCTGTTTGACCATGCCCTCGAAATCCACGGTAGACCCGGTGTGGATTTGCTTTCCTAACTTGATAAAATCATAAGTTGGTGCCATTTTTCAGGAATTTTATCGAAGAAAACTTCGGGATTGATTTGAAGATAGATAGGGTTTTTGAGAGAATTTTTGCTTCGAGAGAGAGAGAGATGAACGCAGTTTTGATAGTGTGAGAGAAAAAGCGGCGAAAATGGTTTAAGTATGGTTTATGAAAGGGCGTGCGGTGGTTTTGAAATGTGATCGAAATCAACGGCTTAGATTTTGCACGCCTATTTAGCATTTAATGTCTCGTATTTAATGCGGCAGCATTTATATCAATCATAAGCTTGGTGTACGACTTTATGTCCGTACACATCATCATTATCTTGACGTCATTCTTAAAAACATTCTCGCTTAGTAAAACGATTGCGTTTTTGTCACTTTGCTCATAAGTGACTCGAACATCATTTAGGCGATTTAACTCATCTTCTCACGAGTTCTCTTAGTGACTCATTGCTAACAAATGACTTAGTATAAATTTGTCTTTCCAATACAAAATGTACTTAGCTTGATTTGTGAGTTCAAATCTTTTCCCTTTTTGTGTTCCATTTCTTTTCTTTGAGTCTTCTCAATGTTAACTCACTCAATTAACCCCAACTCATGCTTGAGTTCTTCAAATCTTGACTCACATAACGGTTTTGTGAAGATGTCACCAATTGTTTATCGGTTGAGATATATTCCACGATGATGTCCTTCTTTTCAACATGATCTCTTATGAAGTGATATCGACATCGATATGCTTTGTTCTTGAGTGCAACACAGGATTTTGAGTGATTGCAATTGCACTTGTGTTATCACACATGATTGGAATCCTTTTTCTTCAACTTCATAGTCTCTCGATTCTTTGTCTCATCCATAGGACTTGGGCACAAAGCAGTTTGCCCAGCCTATGTATTCTGCCCCAGTAGAGGTGGCAATTGAATTTTGCTTCTTGCTAAACCAGGAAATCACTGTTTCCTAGCATTTGACATGTGCCGAGGTGCTCTTCCTGTCAACTCTGCATCCAAGATAGTCGAGTCTGAATAGCCAATTAGCTTGAATCCACCTTCCTTTGGATACCATAAGCCAACTTCTTGGCTTCATTTCAAGTATCTCTCGGTATTCTCTTAGTTTCTTTGTCATATGGCTCTCTTTTGGAGCAGATTGAAATCTTGCACATACACCTACAACAAAGGTGATGTCCGGCCTGCTTGCGGTAAGATAGAGCAATGATCCAATAAGTGCTCACGTATCTTGTTTGATCTACAGGCTTGCCATCCGCATCCATGTCCATTTTGGTGATGTATTCATTGGTATTTTCACGAAGACTTCTCCTCCATACCAAATTCTTCATTAAGTCTCGGTGTATTTTGTTTGACTTATAAACGTTCCATCCTTTGGTTGTTTCACTTGGAGTCCAAGAAGAATGTCGACTCTCCCATCATGCTCATTTCAAATTTACTTTGCATGAGGTTTGAAAATTTTTCACACGGCTCTTTGTTTGTGGATCCAAAAATGATGTCATCCACATATATTTGAACAAGCGATACTCTTTTTGTCTTGAATTCTGAAAAGTGTTCTATCTACTTTTCCTTTTGTGAATCCATTTTCGATTAGGAATTGTGAAAAAGTATCATACCATGCTCGGGTGCTGTTTCAATCCATACAGGGCTTTCTTGAGTTTGTATACCTTATCTCCAAGAGTCTTCTGCTCAAATCCTGGAGGTTGTTCAACATACACTTCTTCTTCTAATAAACCATTTAGGAATGCACTTTTTACATCCATTTGATATACAATGAAATTCTTGTGAGTCATAGGCAAGAAACATCCTTATAGCTTCCAATCTTGCTACAGAGCAAATGTTTCATCAAAATCTATTCCTTCTTCTTGGAAATATCCTTTGGCTACTAGTCTTGCTTTGTTTCTTACCACGAACCTTCCTCGTTCATCTTGTTTCGAACACCCATTTAGTACCAATAACATTTTGATGTGTGGGTCTTTGAACTAATTCCCATACTTTATTTCTTTCAAACTGATTGACTCTTCTTGCATAGCTTGAATCCAATGTGTGTCGTCCAATGCTTGTAACACATCTTTGGGCTCTATTTGCGAGATAAAGCATGTGAACATAGCTTCTTGTTGAGTTAAGGATCTCGTTTGACACCTTCTCTTATATCTCCAATGACAAGTTACGGTGGATGGTCTCTCGGCCATCTTACATCGAGGTTGAAGTAAATTAGCTGGTTCGGTTGTCTAGCGGTGTGTTCTTTGTGATCGCTCTCTCGTAATCACTAATTTTCCAAATTTGCTTCGAGATTCACTATCTCATCTTCATCCGAGTTAATAGTTCCACTTGACTTCAGCGTAGGGACTCTTACGTATGGTTGGATGATTCGACTTATCACCGACTCTTCAATGTCTTCTCTATTTACATTTGGCTCATCGAATACCACATGAATGGATTCTTCGCAACCATAGTCCTTTTGTTGAGTGCTCTGTAGGCTTTGCTTTCAACGAGTATCCCAAGAAGATACCTTCATCGGCTTTAGCATCGAAAGCCTTTAGATTGTCCTTGCCATTGTTGTGGATGAAGCATTTGCATCCAAATATTCTAAAATATGCAACATTTGGTTTTCTTCCGGTCAAATCTCATAGGAGTCTTTGTCGATTGTTTGTTTATCATACATCTGTTTTGAGTGTAGCAAGTTGTGTTGATTGCTTGACCAAAATCTTTTTGGTAATCCCGCTTCAGACTAACATGGTCCTTGTTGCTTCTTTGAGAGTTATGTTCCTTCTTTCGCAACTCCATTCTCACGTGGAGTCCTTGCTGGCGATAGTTCATGACCAATACCATTTTCAATACAATCTTGAGTTATTATTCCACCGACAAACTCGGTTCCTCACATCGATCTTATTTTGATAATGGTTTGGCTCTTCTCATTTTGAATCCTCTTCATCGATTGTGGTAGTTTTACGTAGAGTTTCTTTCTTCTTGCACATGAATATTGTCCATGTATATCTTGAGTAGTCATCTACTACCACCAAGGTGTATTTCTTTCCACTTATGTTGGCTGGTTCCACTTGGGCCAAATAGATCCATATGTAGCGGATGCAATACTCTTGTTGAAGATGGACATGTCTTTTCTTTGAATGAAGATTTGATTTGTTTTCCTTTCGACATGCATCACATATACTCTCCTTCTTGTATATCGAGTCCGAAGTCCTTCCACAAGATTACTTCGTGCAAGCTTGTTAATCGTTTTGAAGTTTAGGTGACTCGGCTTTTTTTGTGCCACGACCAACTTGATTCAAATTGTGCTCTTTGCTAATAGACAAGTCTTTGTGTGTAGCGGTTGACCAATCTACTACATACATGTTCTTTTGTCCGCATCCTTGCAACACAACTTCATTCGTTTCGAGATCCTTGATTTGGCATATACCCATGTTAAATCCAACATTATAACCCTTGTCACGAGTTGGTGATGCTTAACAAGTTGAAGTTGAGTCCTTCAACATATGCAACATCCGAGATTTCTAATCCGTTCCTTTTGATAGATCCAATGCCTCTTATTTCACCTGGAGCTTCATTTCCACCAAATATGACTTTTGCTCCTTTAACTTCCTTGAATTTTGACAGATTTTTCTTGTTTCTGTCATATGTCCGAATGTACCGCTATCCATGTACCAGGTTCCTTGGCACTCACTGCCTTGAACTGCAATCAAGGAAATTAAGTTTTAGGTACCCATATTTGTGCGGGTCTGAGGGGTTAGAGTTGTAAGATGATCCAACCAACTTATAGCCAAATGATTTGACTCTAAGGGGTTGCCATCTATCGCTGCCATAATCATAATTAATCTTGGCAAATTGCTTGGGGATTTTAGGTTCATACAATTTGTCTCTTTTGTCTCAGTATGCTGTGTATTTGTTTTAGCAATCGCCTTCTTTGGGTAATTGTGGTGTCTCTGAGTGTAGTGCCTAGGTGCATATTTGTCTTTGATGAAAGCTCTTATACTTTTGGAATGGCCTTTCTTTGAGTTCTAGGCCTTTGCCATTTGGGCTTATATTCCATAAGTCTATCTTTGATAGTTTTCATTATTCCAATCAGCTTGGCTTTGATATTTTCTACCATTCCCATCATATGTATTTCTTTTATAGATTTTCTTCTGGGTTTTTGGTAGCTCTGCTTCTTCTTTACGAGTTTTTTCTTTGGAGTTTCTTTGAGAACTTCATTTGAATCTCTTCTCACTGTCCTTTCAAATAAGACTCGACTCGGGTTTTGTTTTCCTTTTCCTTTATAACCAAGGCCGCTTTGCTTGTAATTGTGCTTTGGAGTGAATGTCTCATGTAACATTTAGAGTTTTAGATTTTTTGACTCTTCATTGCTTGAAGATCCTTTTTCCAAAATCACTTTTGGAGTTTGACATAGCACGAGAGGAATTAAATCCTAAGCTGTCTTGTCTCCACATTCTCTTTGACTCATAATAAGATCATCCAATGATTTAGAAGCCTTAGTGAATGAGGCAATAACATTTTTAGGTCATTCTCCCTCTTCTCTATGGCAGCAATTTCTGCTTATTAACTTAGCATTTTCACCTTTAAACTATCATTCTCATCACCTATTGACTTAGAGTACTCGTACTCGGCTCTTAGTCGGCTTTGAGTTTTGCTCTTGTAGTAGCTTTTCCTCATTCAATAGTGTGTGTGAGGATTTAATGTGTTCAAAATCTTTCATCATTTTGCCTAATGAATCATAAAGATCGAGTGGGTGATGAAGTGTGTGTGTCACGATCACTATCACTAGAGTCCGAGTTTGATGAGTTAGAGTGTACCTCATCTTCTTGGTCGTTGATCCTGTTCCTTGGCCATTAAACGGATCGGGGCTTCTTCTTCGAGTCACTTGAGTAGTCGGCTTCATCGCTCTCAATCACTGTCTCTCTCTCTTGACTTAGCTGTCTCGCACCATCATCATTGCTGCCTTTTTCTTTTCTTGTCTTCTTTCTCTGAAGACCTTTCTTTCTTCTTCATTCCTGTATTTGTTGACTACAGGATATGGGCAGTCAATGGCATAGTGACCTGGTTGTCTACAGTTCCAGCATAGATATTCAACCTTTTGATCAGCTCTTTCCATTCTTGGATTGTCAGCCCTTTGATATTCAGCCTTTTGATAATCTGTTCTCTTGGTTGGCCTATCTTCCTTTGACTTGGAGGGAGCTGAGTGTCTTCTGGAAGATTCACCCTTTCCTCTCTTGTAGTTCTTATTGAAGAACTTGTTGAACCTTTTAACCATCAGGGCTATTTCTTCTGGATCAATGACTTCTTTGACCTCAGCTCTCTTCCCATCTTTAACAATTAGAGCAGCTGTTTTGGGTACAGCTGTCTCTTCCTGGTCTTTTCTTCTCAGCTCAAACTCGTAGGCTTTGAGATCTGAGAATAATTCATGATTGGATGTCTTTGATAGGTCCATGGAATGTCTCAGTGCCATGACCTTCATTTCCCATTCACCGAAGACTTTTAGGATCTTCATACACATTTCTTCTCGTGTATATTCCTTTCCAAGTGCGATAGCTCATTGGTGATTTACGTGAATCGAGCATCCAGTTGATCCAGGTTTTCTCCTGAGATCATTTTGAAGTTCTCAAATTTACTCCATACGACCACCGATAATTTGTTTTCTTTGATTTGCTCACGAGCCTTCACAAATCAATGTTAGCTTGTCCCATTTCTTTAGCCGTTTTGCATGATTTGACTTTATTGAACATGGCTTTGTCCAAGGTTTTGTAAAGGATGTCCTTGGCTACATTGTCCAGGTTGTATCTTTTTCTGTCATCATTTGTCCATTCGGTTCTTGGTTTTTCAACCATGATCGTGCCGGGAGCAACATCCTCTTCTCCTTCAAACGTTTGACTCTTCTCACAAATTGTGTTCACCTTTAAGATTTGCGGTGGCCCATCTTCTATCACTATCCACATCTCATCATGTAATCTTTGATAGATGAGCACTCGCATACGAATTTTCCAATCATCAAATTCTTCAATTGTGAACATAGGAATGCGTGTCAAATTTGCTTCCATGATAATAACTTTTAATGATAAAAAGAGTTTTGAAAGTTTAAGTGCTAAAGCGGACTTTGAAAAGTTTGGAGATCTAGTTCAAGAACGGTCGCGGAAGGCTCAATGAACCAACCGCTCCGATACCACTTGTAGGTCCCAAGGGGTGTAAGTGTAAGGTTTAGAAGGGGGTTGAATAAACCTTACCAAATTTTCGATTTAGTCCTTTTAAATATTCGAGTTGATACTACACACCTGTCTCCTTGGTGGACACCGATTTAGATAATCAGTAGAGTTAGTCTCTCAACGGACTCAACTTGAGCATTTGATGGAATAACTCACCATTAAGTCTAAATTAACTCAATTGTGGTTTGTTTTAGCGGACTAAGACTTAACACCCTTAAGTTTGATTAAGCAAGGATTTAGTGCTTGGTTTAGTACTTAGAAATTATCAAGTGGATAGCAAATTTATCAAACAGATTTAAACAATTAAGATGCGGGAATTAAAATGTTGAAATGTAAATGACACAATAAAATTTTTATAGAGGTTCGAAGATGGGGTAATTCTTCTACTCCTCTCTTCTCCAACTCCCGGAGGAATCCACTAGGTATTGATCGATATACAAAGTGGTAACAGTCCGTATACAAGTCTTGATCACACAAATGACTTGATCCTTTGGGACTCGATCCTGAGACGCCTTGATCACTCGGTTGGCTTCTCGTGCGACTCGGCTTCTTCACAGAGGCACCGCCTTGCTACTCTGACTCACTTGCTCAAGCTCTTTGGATTTGATCACGAAGCCCTCCAAAAGCTCAAGACTTGGTTCGACCAAACCTTCCTACAATCCTTCGTGGAGTGTAGACCCTTAATTTTTCAAAAGATTTTCCTCTTCAACTGATTGAAGTTATCTTTCCTTCACGGTGAGTGTTGGATTGATGTTCTTCGTAGTGTAGGCTTGAGGATTGAGAATATTTGATTTTCTAATAATTGCTTGAACGTTTTTGGTTCTTCCGTTCTTAGTTCCTTAATCCCTATTTCTCAAATAAACTCCTCGGCCTTTTATATTGATCTTTCAAAAATTTGCCCGTTGAAGAGATAGCTTATTTTTTGAAAGTCACTTGCAATCGTTGGCTTATCTTGTTGCGATCCTTGGAATTGATGTTTCCTCGTATGAATTTTTCTTTACCTTTTCGGGGTTCGACACGGTGTAGTGCTTCCCATTGGTTTATTCCTTTTGCACGCTTCTCGGGGTGAGCACTTCGAGAAAGGTGGTATGGAGATATTACTTGTTTAAGTAATTCTCTTGATTTACTCAAAACGGATCTTTTTCGATTATCTCGACTTGACCGCACTTCTTTGCTTTCCCCAGGTGACTTAGAGTCGCTTCCAATCATGGATGACTCTTCCGTCACTTCAACTTGAGACTTGGCTCTTCTTGAGTTGACTTGATGATACTCCACTCACCGCATCTCACCGCTTCTTGATAGAGTTCCCGTCTACTCTTCTTTGCCATACTCAAATTGTCTCGCAATGAGTCTTCCTTCTAGTTCTCCGAGGTTGTCTTCTTGCATGTTTGGGCGTAGGCGACTTAACTCGGCTTGATCACCCTATTTATTACAATGCATTTTACAAAGAAAGAATGGGGTGCCAACTTCCTATTCTAAGTTTTACATGGCATTCATCAAAATCTAAACAATAAATTTCCTAACAATATTTATTTAATATTAATTGCCCAATGGGATCTTAATAAATAAACCGCCCAATGGAGTACGGGACTAGCTCATAGGCCAAATTCTCCTACATGGCCCACGGGGCCCATCTTTCAGAATAAAAAGGTCCCTCCTATTATCGTAAGTTAATTAATTCGAGAATCCTCCTACGCATTATTATTTAGTATTCGTTTCTTTGTCTTATTCTCTCGTTCACCGTGCTGACTTGAGCGTCGGAGGGGCCTCCCGGGACAACCCCGGGCTCTCAAATGTTTGCGCGTGTGTGAAGGCAAGTTCCCCAATGGATTTTCCGGCTCTCGAGAGAAGAAGATGTGAATACTTCCCCCTCGGAAGTGGAAGACGAGAAGACTTCCCCTCGGAAGAGGATTGACGTGAAGACTTCCCTCTCGAGGAGTGGGTTTCGGTCAACCCCGTTGATTTGGAGTGATCTCGCCTAAAAAAGCGAGATCATTTTGGCGCCGTTTGTGGGAACAACCAAAGTACACTCTAAGAACTTAGGATTTAGCTTTGGAGGTCCTGGTTCGAGTGTGGGGAAGGCATGAAACCCATTTCGGGGTGGAAAGTCCATGAGTGGCAACCGGATGGAAAGCCCAAAGAGAAAGGTTAATGAAAGAGCCCGTTGTACATAGAATGCTAAGTCACTTGGTGATATACATTCTTAGTGGAGTTGGATAACTTCTAAAGGATAATTAAATTATAATCTTAATTAATACTAAGCTAATGAAGGCAGATAACTTGCACTTATCCTAAAATATGAACATATATGTGTTAAATGGGTATATATATCTATTACGTTTTATATATATAAACCATTAATCAAACTATCTTGAGTGTATATATATATATATATAATATTAGAATTTGCATACTTCTATAGCCTTGATTAGCAGATTTTTTTGATTCCCTTTTTTTTCCCTCATATTTACACAATAATATTCTACTCATTTCTCAATCACAACTTACACGTATTCTAATATAAATATGAAGATTACAATGTATGTACTTATGCTTATATATGAATGATTAATCATTATACTTAAAATGCAAAGGTTCGGGTTATGACAATTAACGATGAAAATATTCATCAATAACAAGGGTTACACAACTACATTCCCGTCAAAGAATGTATGAATTTAAGGGATTATTAATTTCTTATACGAAAGCATGATTGATCAGATATGATCGTAATAGACTGTTTTCATTATTTTAGAAAAAATAGAACTGGGTCTAACTGTCCATGTAGGACAATGTGCAAAAATGTACATAGTTCATATAGAAAAATGTAACAAAAAATAGTTTATTTTATATGATAAAGTGTAAAAACGCAAATAGTACAGGAGTTTAGTGTAATTTTTTCTTCAATTTAAAATTACTGGTACATTTTTTGATTGAATGGTGTTCACTTGCTTTTACAATGGAATTGGAATTGAAGCCACACAAAAAAGCTCTTTCGATCAGAGCAGAAAGAACAAGAACTACCACGTTGAGTAATGTATTCGAAGCCATGGGCGGAGGCAGGACTGTAGGAGGGCCAACTTGCCCCCTCCCCCACATTTTTTTAAGAAAAACCAGTTTACACTAAGATGTTTTTTTCAAAAAAAAATTAATTAAGATTTATATGATTTTATTTTAGTTTTTTATGTCGCCCACTCTATTTTCGTATATCGGCCCGCCCAATATATTTTTAAGTTTGCGCCCACTGTTCAAAGCTAAATTCGTTTTACTAGAGTAAACTCAAATTTGATTGAGTTTTTTTTTTTTTTGACAATAAACATAATATTACTAATTAATTCAAACTCGCAGACATCGATATAAGATAGAAATAAATCATTAAAAACCATAAAAGATGAAATTATAAAAAATTCATAACATCTAGGTTAATAACAAAACACGACTTAAAGCTCTACGACTTTGAAAATTCTATAATGCATAGAATACCTATGATTCCAGATCTGCGACATGTTGAAGCACAATCTGATTTATCTCTGTCGGATTAAAAACTTGCTCGCCCGAATTACCCGCACACAAATAATACCGCACCAAGATAGCTACAAATCAAATGCCGCACTAGACGGCGAAATCACAAATAAGAGAAAATAAATAACCTAGATCTACGTGGAGAAACCACTTATTTAGAAAAATAAATAAAACATGCGGATGGGGTGATTTCATGCCAAAAATAGCCAAAAATCACCACTTAACAATGAAGGACAAGAAAGAGAAGCAAAATGAGAGTTTGATATAAAAGTTGGCTAGGGTTTTACAATTTAATTTAATTGAGTTAGGTATTATAACTTTAATATACTAAAGGGCAAAATACATTTTATCCCCCGAACTTGACATATAGTCCAAATACCCCCCGAACTTAGGGGTGGCCAAATGGAACCGAAACCGTGGTTAACATTTTCGAGAATAGTTAACCGGTCAATGGTTCCAAAACTGAAACAAAATCGTGTAGATTGATTCCGTTCGGTTTCTTGGTCTCAAAAACCATGGAACCGCTTGGTTGGAACCATATGTGGAACCGTGGTGGAACCGACAATTAAAATCACTAGTCTCAAGGTTAAAACCAACGATTTTTATGTTTCTTGGTTAAAATATGCTAGAAGAAATGTTAAATGTTTATTGTAATATTTTATATTAACTACATGAGATACATTTTAAACCAAATGTTGTAAGCAAACTACGAGATTTTGGTTCTTCTCTATACTCTAATAGTATATATAGACAGTTTAATATTATTATAATATTAAATACAAAACTTAATTGAATATTAAGTCCAAGTATTTTTCTTTTTTCCTTTCTTTTGTAACTAAAATAAACTATTTTTAAAAAATAAAAAATTATCGAAAGATAAATAAACGGTTCGGTTAAAATAGGAACCTAACCTTGGAGAATCCAGGGTTCTAAATCGAATCGAACCGCTTGGTTCGGTTTTGGAATTGGAACCATGAGACAACGGTTCCGGAACCGGCGATTTTTGAACCAGAACCGGTGGTTCTGAAACCGTGGCCACCCCTACCTGAACTTGTCAATGTAACACTTACCCACCTTAATCAAAGTATATGGACAAAAATACCCTTAATAACAATTATTTTTAACATGTTTTAATAATTGTACCTTAATTTTAATTTTATATTCCTTATTTAAATTACTTTTAAGAAAAATCAAATAGTAACTTAACTAGTTCAAATATTAAAAATATTTTAATAATAGATCAGTACAACAAATATACAAAAATATTAAATATATAAATTATTTTGATTATTTGAGTTCAATGTATTTAACTCTTTCAAATAATAGGACTAAAATAATTTTGTATATTGAATATACATAATAATTTATATTTCCAATATATTATATATGTAAGAATTTAGTACAAAAGAATAAATAATACATATTTTCTTTGGTAAATATATTGAAAACTCTTTGCTCAAATAATAATATTAGTGTCTAAATTATTTTATTAGGACTAATTGTGTGTGCTTTTAATTTGTTTTATTAATAATATCGATTATTCATTAAATTAAAGATGTCAAATTATTGATGCTATGTTTTGGACTACGAATCATATTAAATAAATAATAAATAAATTAAGAAGTGTAAAAAATAATTAACTGAATTAGATTTTAGAATACATATTTATTCATATTTTTTCTATTATTGAAAGTTTTATTTAATTATAATTTTCTTTTATTCGTATTATTTGAAAGAGTTAAAACAATGAACTCAAATAACCGAAATAACTCAAAGGTAATTTTGTCCACATACTTTGATTAAGGGGGTAAGTATTACATTATCAAATTCAGAGGTATAATGTATTTTACCCTATACTAAATTGTAATGTATACACATGAGTGCAAGATTGGGGAAAGCAAGAAGCTCGATATAATAAATTGACAAGACTTGTTTTCAAATAACCTATGTGAAAAAAGAGCTTTTTTCATTTTGATGCATTAATATCTCTCATTATTGAGTTATGTTCAGGTTCTGGGCCACTATATATAGAAGTAGTTTTAAGTCGGTGAGGTTATAATTTTGCTATTTTGTGCTTGGGAAATAGTTGTATTTGCGTCTTGTTGTAGGATAATGAAAAGAAAGAAGAAAACTTAAATGAATGATATAGTTGGTCTTTTTCTTTCAACCAATTATAGAAATTCAAAATGAAAGAAACTCCTTTATTAAACCGTCAAATCACTGGATATCAAATTATTTCAAATCATTAAAAACCGTAATTCCAATTTTACTTAATAAAAACTAATAATGAAACTGTTGGGGATAAAATTGATTTTTCCCAATATTCTTTGTTTTAATTATTTTACACATTATTTAATTCTAAAATTAATTAATTAATTATCTAATATTATTAATCATTATTAGATCACAAATATAATTATCCGGTTCATGCGCCCGCTTTATCCTATGTGGCCCATCCTCCGGTATAAAAAGGTCCCTCCTCATTATTTGTAAATATTCTCAGAAATTGCTAAGTGAAAATTAAAGAAAAATTAAATAGAAAGAATTGGATGTAAGTTCAGTCTTCAGGAAGTTCTCCTTCTTATTTCTTTCCTTCTTTCTTAGGGGCATGCTAGAGAATGGAAACTTATCTCCATCAGGCTCAATGGCAAACTAGAAAAAGACCCGCTGAAAAATATGGGATATCCACTTGACTTATTGACCTTCATGAGCATGGGTGTCTCGATCTCATCTTTCATTTCGATTGAGAACATTATGAACCCAAAGCCCTCACGCTATGACAAAACTTGTTCTCAATTGTTGTTTTCTTTGCTCAATATTTTCTCTCCAACTAGTACTGACTTAAGCATCGGAGGGGCCTCAATGGAACAACCTCAGGGAATGTCTAACGTTTGTTGAATTGTCGTAAGCAAGTTCTCATCTCAAGAACTACCAGCTCTAGAGAAGAAAAACTTTTTATTAGAAACCTTGACTATGAGTGATCTGCCGATTTAAGCAGCATCAGAAACTAATGTTTGAGAAAAGTGCAGAAGCAATTTTAATTTCAAATTAAATAAAGAAAATATTGGTCCCAAATATATTGACAAAAGTCTAGAAGGGATACGAATAGACTTTTAAAACTTCTCGAATGTTATCTTGTATTAACATATTATCAAAAAATAACTACTACCAGGGTTAAACAACATGACTTGGCACTTTAATGTGTAGTGAAAATTAGATTAATGTTAAAATTTAATTACAATTTAGCTTAGATTATTGTTGGAATGTTTAATGCAATGATGCCTAAGTAATAGCTAGGCGTGATATGTGCAAGTGAATGTTGAAATAAAGTAAAGTTGTTAAAAAAGTAAAGACACAACAAATTATAGAAATACCAGAATGGCGTAATCTCTCACTAATCATCTCTTCCCTTATCACCAAAGGTAAAATCTACTAGATGTTCGGGTTACAATTCTCTTGAACAACCCTACTAGTAGATGTGCACTTTGATGTTTGCTACTTAAAAACACAACTTCTTTCAATCTATTCTCAAGAATGATATTGCCGCAAATGTAGACTCATCATTCATTGGCGTCATCTCAACCCATTTTCGATCTTCAACAAATTTATTCATTGACGTCTTCTCAACTCGGCTACTACATCCACATCGTTTAGTTGATGAATAAATGTTGCGTGATTTCTCCGAACTCTATCCGTTTTGTCTTCCCGAATTTTGGAAGATTTAGATTCTAATGTGGATTCTTTGTAATCTCACTGCGTTTCAACGATATTATTTGGTTTTGATCTCTCGAATATTTTTGGTATTGCGTATGCTCTTTTGGATTTGTCTATCTCAAACGTTCACACCACACACATACGCATACTTCTAGTGAACTTCTATTTATAGATGAATTCGAGATTTGCCCGTTGAGAGATGGAGGGATATTTGAATGTTGATAGTGTGAATGCAAGTGTGACCACTAACTTGGTGCTCGCCCTTTCTTGAAGTTTGAATAAATATTCTCCGATCTTTATCCACTATGTCTCATCTTGCAACGGTCACCGTTGTCCTTTTGCATGAACCTCATACCTAAGTGTTAGGGTCAATCATTATGCATAAGAGGTATCTTTGTTGTCCGAGTCATTCGCACTTGGCAATTGTTTGTTTAGTTGTATGCCATCGCCTAAGCTAGTTTCTTGATAATCGAATCTCTGGTGATAGCTAGACCTTAGTTGTAAACGACTCGGCTCTGTTTCATTTGCTATTTCATAGTCTTTGATATTTGTTGAATAGACTTGTACCTTTATTTGATGCTCTGCTAAGTTACCTCTTAGTTGTACTTAGACTTGGTTGCCCTAATTTCGTGGCCTGCTCCTCTTTGATGCTACCATTTGCTTAGTTGTACTTTTACAATACAAAACAGAGGTAGCTAACCTATTACATTTTCATTAACAAAATTAAACATATTTTCTATCAGTTTTTCTATGTTTGAAGATGAATACAAAACAATTACAAAGAAAGAGGAAATCAGTTAATCAATAAGATAAACATGCATGCAAAAGAAGAGAAGTGATCTTTCAAAGAAAATAATAATTTTATTAATAAGATAATGTCATTACAATTTCAAAACAAGAACAGAAAAGCAAAGAAATACAAATAGTTCGGGAAAGGTAAATAAAATTAAATGTTTCTCGTGTCGAATGATATTGTATTTTAATATAACCTTCCTAGCCTTCATCTCATCTTTTCTTCCAAGCTTTATATCATCGCCTCATGCGGCCTTCATCAAGATATCTATGTGTCCACATCTCTTTGATCCACTTCTCTCTCATGAAGAACGAGTCGGAAGTTAGTCCATAAGCCTTCACGAGCAACTTTGTATCTTCATCATATTGCTCTTCATTTAGGCCGTAGGTTAATCTATGATGGATCGCTTGCCTTTTCTTACCTATGGTTCCAAGAAGAACACCATGGAGATATAGAGCATCGGGAGGGAATTCAAGTTTCATCACATGTTGAGTCATGACAACCTCATTTCGATTCTAGATTGTGCTTCGATTAGCTCCCATTCCTCTTGATATTCCTTCATTTATCTCTTGTCTTGACATTTAAAATGCCAAAAGTGACCCTCTTTGTTCTTTTACCATATGCTCTTTGTTGAATCTTCAATTAACCAATTCGATCTCTTAATATTTCCTAGCAAGAAGATTGGCTTTGGACAATTTGTATTTTCATGAATAACTTTTTGAATGTCTCTGACACTGGAAGATGATAAACGGATTTGGCTTGATAAGGACTAATCTTGTTGTGATGAAGATTGTCCTCCTTGAAGCTATTTGGATTGTTCTTTGATGAGATTGATGTGATTGTTGTTGTTGTCTGGATCTTTCTTGAACACTTGGGGTATCAATAGATTTCCTCTTTCTTATCTCTGCCCTTTTTTGGGTTCATCATTTATATGCATCTTAGTTCGAATTCCATCACTGATTCGCAAATCAAGTACAATTGAGCTTTGGTTGCCTCAAAACACATCCTCATGATGATTCAATTATTTTTGGCTTTATTTATTATGGTTTGAAGCATAGTGAATGAATTTCTCCATATGCCTCTCATTTCTTCTACTTGCTTCTGAGCTTTGTTGGAAATTTCCATCACATCGAAAATCTCCAGATGTTTTGCATTATTGACAGCTTTGACATCATTTTGCATCATGTTCTGCTGTTCTTCAATCTTGTCAACCTTAGTTGTCGAATTTGAAACAATGTTTGAAGCTCTTGAGATGAATAAGAGCCACTAGTTGTGCCTTTGTTGTAACAATTGTTCTATTGGGTTTTTCAAGGTTTATCTTTTGCTTCCTCTCGAGACCGACCCTCCTTCTCTTTGTTGCTTTGAGTCTTGTCACACGGACCTGGTTGCGACATTTTTGGGATCTTCCTCATCAAGATCTGTAGCATCCATGGTCATACAGAGAATGCTTCCCACTTGGATTGTAAGAGACATCATCAACATCACTAGATGAGTTACTCATGTTCAAGTCTTCTTCGAGGATTCGTCCTCTTCATCTTTATTTTCATCATCAACTTCTCATTTCTCGATGCAAGCACTAATTCTCCTCTCGTTGTTGTCTCATTCTCATGGAATATGCATTGCTTGGCCACCTTCGTAGGGAGTAGTTTGATGTAACAAGGTCGAGAATATGAATTGGTCATTTCTTCCATAAGAATATAAGTCATGCTAAGATCTATGGTAATCGGAAGAGGGGCATTATTGTTGTATTCCTTGGCTCATTGGTCTTCATTCACCACTCTTCCCATCTCAAGGGTTTTTATCCACCTCTCTCGGTTTCTATGGATTTGACATATTGCCACCTCATGAATCTATCACACGATTGTGAAATTAGGCAAAGAATTTTCTAGTTCATGGGTTTCGATCCGTAATACTTTCATCTATAGGATCCACAATTTCTATTTAACTTTGTGTATGGACTGATTAGTAATAATAAGCTTTTAATCATGATCTACCTTAGTGCGGCGAGATAAAAGGGGTTTACGATTCATAACTTTAAATGGAGAGAAGACATTGATGTTGATCGAACTCATGAATCCTAATAATCACGATCACAACAACACGGTCAGAAACCCCAACAACTTGAATTGCATCGATGTTCAATCTATCTAACATTTCATTCTTCCCAGCAGCTTCTATGATCGATATAAAATTATGAATTGCCCAATGAACCTCAAGTCTTTTATTGTATTTCTAGTCTCGGGTTGAACATTGTGTGGGCGATAATCCTCCAATCTTCTTCATCTTTAGCCGAATTCTCTCTATGTGCCTTATATTTTTCTTTGAAAACGAGTTTATGAAATTGAGTGATGTACATGATAATTCGGCGTGAATAAGAGGCTAATTATATAGGCTACAATAAGGACCTAGAGGAGGAATTAGGGGTTAGGTCTTCGATGGGTCTAATTCTCTTATGTTCGCCCGAACACAACTTAGCTCATCAACAATAACTCAATCTACTAAAGAGTTATTATTGCCGCACTACCATCATATTCCTAAATTGTATGATGGGTTATTATATGCTTGTTAGTCCCTCCATATTTGAGATATTGAATGCTCGTTGATTAATTTTAAGTTACCAAAAACATATTAATCAACATATTTATCCTTGAGTAGTACCACTCAATTTTATTGATATATATGTCGGAATAAATCCACTTGTAGGGTTTATATGGCAATCCTTATGAGCTCTTCAAGAGGACATCATCAACCCAATTAATCAAGATATAGATTTTATATATAATCAATAGTCCACCATACACAAAATGTCATTACCCAATCCATCGAGATTATTGATTCAAACATGAATCTCACTCTTCGATGAGTTCAAAGTAATGTACATTATGCATACATGTCCCGTTATTATATCTGGATTAGGAGAACAAGCATCCATAATAACATAAGTGTATGTTCTTTTATATAGTCAGTGTAAAGAGAACAATTTCATGTAGTCATGTTCAGTACAACACAAAGTGTACCAATATACTCCTATAGTCAAGATAAACTAATACCAGATTATAATGTAACCATACCAATGGTTAGTCTAAATCCATCTAGGTTGTGAACAATTACTTGTAGTCTATAAGGCACTAATGATATGATCTTCTGTGTGACATCACATGCCATATTATCTATAATAGAGTATTGAACACATGCAAACATATAACAAATATAATATGCAAATATTTGACTAAATGATTCTCATTATAATTATACTGAAATAAGTTAATACAAAATCAATGCTTTTAGTATATAACCCTAACAATCTCTCACTTATACTCAAAGTTTTACTTTTAGTAAATTTCTTACATCATCAGTTATCTGTTTTTATTTGTCAATTGCAAGTGGTGTTGTAGCAATGAGAAATATTTCCCTAAAGATCAGCAGAGGTTGAGGGAATCACAACACTCCCTCTTGAGCAACTACATATATTTGCTCAGTTGCTGTCCTTCAGCTAATTCTACTTCTTTTTCAACTGCTCTCTCTAGCATAATTATTTCTCCTTCTCCCTCTTGCTTTTATCTTTCTCACCACCTCCTTATGCCTTTTGTTTTTCTCTCTTCATCCACTTCAATTACTTCTCCAGCCTCTTCAACTACTTCTCCCTTCTCACCCACTATTTCCACATCACCTTCATTCATTTCACCTGTTGCTCCTCAATCTATTCCTTTTTATGTCCCTTTAGGCTTTTTTCTTCAAATTCTTAAAGTGGAACAAAGTCCTCTTTCTCCTCGGAATGAACCACTATAAGAAAGACGCTCAAAGACATCTGTTTCACGTATTTGATGATGTCTTATAGTATACAACATCATGTTTTAACCAAGTGATGTGTATGACCAGATTTTTCTCTATTACACACGCTTTTATGAGTAGATGTCCTTTCTTGCTTTATAACAACAATTTTAAGATCGGTTATTCTAACGATATCTTTGTCCACCCTTTATTGATTTATAACATCACTTTTAACATTATTTGCTTGATATTTGATGTTATTACTCAATTATTATCATTTTAAAATAAAAATAAATTAATTTCCCCAAATTAAAATTTTTTTTTTGAGAGGATTTCCCCGAAGTTAACCCCTTCACGGTCGAACACCATCAGTGCATCACCTTCGACACTTAGGAATTCTCAGCAAAAAAACCCTAAACTCTGAAATTCTCGAATGACCTTTCGCCTCAAACTCCGCACCTTCAAACATGGTCGGAAATTGAACCTCGGTTCTTCCTTCCGGCTAGTCGAACACAAACGCTTGTTTCTCTTCATCTCTCTTCCTCCACACAAACCAAAAGCTCTAATCGATTGGAAAATGCTCATGTATTGTAGAGCTCGTCCCAAAGTAGAGCTCGTCATTGCGTGATTACGTGTGCCCGTGATCAAAATTCTTAAAGTGACATCTAAAATATATAAAGAGGCGATTTTAAATATGAATGACTTTGGTTTATGGTCGTTTTCTAAAAGCTTAACATATCGGTTTCTAACCAATTTTGTTCCTAATAAAAATCGATGTTCAACCCAACACTATAACATCATTTTTGTTAGAAAGAAAATCGGTCACAAAACAATGTGTTTAGCTCTTATAACATCGGTCTGCAAAACTAATCACTCAACCGATCTAAAAGGTAGCCAACAACATCGATCAAAAATTGATGACACTTAGAGAAAATCTAGCAAACCGCAAGTTAACAACATCGGTTGCAAAACGAAGTCTTATTGATATAACATTATTTTTTACATGCTTAAAACCGATGTTAAATATGCATACATATAAAATCATCGATTACGACATCGTCGATTTTCACATAGACATCGCTAAAAACCGATGTCTATGAGTGTTTATCTTGTAGTGAACATTGAGAATGATTAAGAGGTTAGTGGTAGGAGGTTAAGATCTAGGTAGGGATTAAAAGGTTTGGGTTTGGATTAGAGGCTCTTTTATTGGTGAGTTATCGGAGATATTCCAATAGTTTACGGAGGGTTAGTTGTTTGGTGAGTGGGAGAAAGAAACATTGTTTGAGAAATGGTTTTTATTTGCTATTCGGTGGAAGGAACAATAAGGGTTTACTTTATAGTGGGGTTGATTATGCTCGGATGGTAGGTGTTTGTGGTTCAGTGAGGGTTGGCTAGTGTGTGGGGGTTAGCTGAATAATTGATTGCTGAGGTGAGGAGAAAATGATTTTTTGTGGCAAATGTGCAACAATTGTTGAGGGTTTATGCACAAGACTGACTGTCAGAACTGGCTTTGTTGATATTTGGCCTTTTTGGATTTTGGAAAAGATATTGCTTTTAGAATCCTCTCTTTGGACACATCGGGCGATTTCTTACTAAATATGTACTTTCCAACGTCCATTTGGGTGTGCTCATACAACTAAATTCAACAAGCCTTCACTAAATACAGAATCTTAATACCAAAACCCTTATATGTATTTGTTCATAAAAAGTCTTTTTTAATAACTTCAAAAAAATTCATGCCCTCCATCTTTCTCAAAAATAAACCCTCTCCAGTTGAATTTCTTATTTTTCACACATAATACATAAGGAAAACCTGGTTCTTGTCATGGATGCAATGTTACCTAACCTCCTTCAAAAATTCTTGCGAAATTTGCATTAATGCTTCCCATTCAGGTTTATGGAGTGAGTTGGACATGTTGACCTTGAACTGCTCTAGGCTTATTGGAAGTTTGATTTTAGAATACATCTTTTTCAGCTCTCTTTCAAGAATGTTAATATTGGTGTGTCCTTCAAACTCCAATCCAAAGATTTCTACAAATCTTGCCATGTTGATACTGATGTGAGTGCAATTAACACTGGACTCAATGACTCGTTAAAACATCAAAGATTATTGTAGAACTCGACCACATCTTTTATGTTCCACTTTGTGGGTTGGCTTCCATGTGTCTTGTAACCTTGAATCGATCAATGTATTTATTATACCACAAATAGATGCATCAAATGTGCTAGAGTGAACCAATCGTTGATGTGTGTGATTCCATACATACGGATCATCGCTTTTAATCTATTGATACTAATTATGTTCCATGTTAGAGAAGGTTTAACACTTCCAAATGATAGAGCCATTTTGTTTTGAGATAAGCTTGAGAAAATAAAAAGAAAAACTTTAAGCTTTTGCACAAAATCCTTTTGTAGGTCCCAAGGAGTGTGAGTAAGGTTTAGAATGGGGGTTGAATAAACCTTACCAACTTTTCGATTTTAGTCCTTTTAAAATAATACGAGTTAAATACACAAACTACGCCTCTGAGGGACAATAGGTTAGTTAACCAAATAGAGTTAGCCACTCAACGACTTTCGATTGAGCCGTTGATAGAATAACTCGATGTTTAGTCTAAACCTTAACTTGGTTGTGATGAGATTTTCATTGGAAGATTTAACACCCTTGAATTTGATTTAAGTTTGTTTTAACACTTGGTTTTAGCACTTTGTTAATTATCGATTGATAGCAAATTATCGCAGATATAAAATGATATGCAAAATTAAATGTTGAAATGTAAATGACACAATAATTTTTATAGAGGTTTGAAGATGGGGTAATTCTTCTACTCCTCTCTTCTCCAACTCCTGGAGGAATCCACTAAGTATTGAACAGTACAAATTGGTTATCACCCGATACAAGTCTTGATCACACACCGACTTGATCCTTTGGGACTCGGTCCGAGATGCCTTGGTCACACACAATGGCTTTTCGTCCGACTCGAAACTTCTTCATAGGGCGATCGCTTTGCTACTTACTCACTTGCTCAAGCTTCTTGGATTTGATCATGAAGCCCTCCAATAACTTGAGACTGGTTCGACTCTTGAACCTTTATACAATCCTCCTTGGAATGTAGACCCCTTTTGATTATTCAAAAGTTTCCTCTTCAACAGTTTGAAGTTGTCTTTCCTTCACAACTTGGTGTTGGATCGATTTCTTCAAGGTGTAGGCTTGAGGATTTGTTTGAATAACTTTGAGAATATCTTTCGGAGTTCTGACGAATGAATATTGCTTTCTTGCTCATAGTTCTGTAATCAAGGTTGTCAAGGTAACCTTTTCTCAAAGTGATTCTCAGCCTTTTATAGTGAACTTTCAAAAATCGCCTGAAAGAGATAGGCCGATTTTCAAAAGTCACTTGTGTTCGTTGGTTTGTCTTGTTGCGATCCTTGATATTGACATTTCCTCGTATTAAATGAGCATTCACTTTTCGTAGTCCGACACAAGGTGTAGTGCTTCCCATTAGTTTATTCCTTTTGCACGCTTCTGGGTCGAGCACTTTAAGACATGGCAAAGATGGAAGTATTACTTGTTTAGGTAATATTCTTGACTTCACGTACAGCAACGGATTCTTTTCGATTGTCTCTCTCTTGCACCGCTTTTTCCCCAGGTGACTTGAGTCGCTCCAATGATTGAAAGACTCATCCGTCACTTCAACTTGACTTGGCTTCTTGAGTTGACTTGACCGATACTTCACACAAATTAATCCCACCGATACTCCTTCAATCGAGTTCTTGACTTCTCCTTCTTGTTATACTCAAATTTGTTTCACAAATGAGTCTTCATTTTAGTCTTGATTGACTTCTTGTATATCCAGGCATAGCCGACTTGACTCACCAGACAAATGCATTCCTATCTATTACAATGCAAATTACAAGGAAAATGGGGTGCCAACTTTCTAGTCTAAGTTTTACATGGCATTCATCAAAATCTAATAAATAAAATTCCCAACAATTTCCCCCTTTTGATGATGCCAAAACTTAAAACATACATACAAAATGTAGATAGCAAAGATACATACAGACAATATAGAAATAGAGAATGTATTCGTAGAATTTATCTTTTTATTGATCATAACATTCTTGTCCTTTATACAAATTTGTTTACAAAGTGTATCGTGAGCAACATGGCATTCTATATCTACGCAAGAATATAGGAATTACTGATTTTTATTCAACGTATGAAGACTTACATACATATGCATTTACCATAGTAAAATACATGAAGGGGTGGACAAAGAACACTTCATCTCCTTTGCGCTCCTCGCTTTTTCTTGACTCTGTCGTCCTCCTCGGTCTCTTTCTCTTCTTTTCATCTTCAGCTGCCTTCTTTTTCTCATATGCTCTCTTTGCAGCATTGTCTCTTCTCTTTGTTTCTTGCCTTTCTTCCCACAGCTGATCTTGCCTTTTATTTTCTTCTTCGATCCTTTTGACATAGTCAGCATTCTTCCTAGCCACTTCCCGGTTGGCTACTTCATCATATCCAAAGTCGATCCTTCCCTTCTTGCCCGATCTACATATTCAATGTTTTTGGGTAGAGGTCTAGGTTGAAAACCTCTGCCTCCACCACTCCTTCCTCTTCCTCCTCGGGCGTATATTGAATCGAGTCTTCTTCTTTCCAAAGAGTGACCAAGGAGTGATCGCTCGTAGTCCATTGTGTCATTCCGCCTTCTTCGCATGACCTTCGGACCCTTCTCCCAATACAAGTCCTGGCTTGGGCTATGGACATATTTTTGAAGTATCCCTCGGATTCGAGCGTTTTGAATTCTTCCACCGATCGTGGCTCGTCTCCATCGTTTGGAATGGCATCGTGTTTTTATCGCTGCAATGCCTCCGTGTTGTTTTAATATTTCCATCGCACGGGCATCCATTTTTCTTTCGACCTCCTTCATCCCTCGCTTCTATGATTTTTCTCTTCTCGCACATAGGTACAAAGCAGTGTTGGAGCGGCGTAGTCACCGGAAGTTTGCTTGATTATGTCGGTTGTGACACGGCCTTGTTGAGGGGTTTCAAAAAACAAGAGAGTCATATCTTTTGAACCTTCCCCTCAATCGCTTTTCCCTTCGCTTTTCTTCGTTCTTCACTTTTTTTCTTTCTTCTCAAAAGTGCCTTCCTTTTCTCTCATCGATGACCCTTTCAACGCTTTAGGTATTCCATTTCCCCTTTTTGGCATCATCAAAGGAGAGAGAACCCCGAAACATGCCGCAAGCATGAAATCTAGGCGGCCGATAGCTAAGTTTTGCTTAGATTATCTTTGCGGAGTATCTTTGTTGAAATTCGAGCGGGTGACTTTTGATTCGGCCGCCACTTAGCCTTCATTTCACCATAAGAAGGTGAACTTTTCATTCATATTCTCCTCTACGCGCAGAAGTTCTTTTCGATGAAATTCTCGCAGTTCCCATTTCGATGGTATGGGAGGCATACATTCTATCAATATTTTCTTGCATCCTCGTCTCCATGACAAAAGATTATGAGCGCTCCAGTCAACATTTTGTTGTACAATGCCTTAAAGTATCGACTTGTTCGAGTCGCATTGTCAGACGCCAAGTATTGACACCATTCCCCGATTCTAATCACTATCCCACGCAGACGGCCGTAAGAGTTGCATCCCTATTGTCCACCGCATATCCAATGTGGTCTCAGTGTGTCGTTCTATCTTCTCAATCTCTGCAAGGATTGTCTTGAAGACCTCCGTGCCTCGCTTGTCACCTCGGTCTTAGGCAAGCGCGCAAAAGATCAAAATCAAAGTCTCTTGGGATGATAGTATATGTGGGAATAATCGATCGGTCGAACGTTAAAACGGTGTTGTTCACGGGTTGTTTCTCTTCAAGATCGGGCACTCAATCTGAAAAGGAAAAGTTTCTTCAAATGCATCATCACGCACATATGGAATTGAGGATTCAGTTGTTCGTGCTTGTGATGATTTAGGTTAAGTCGTGCTCGCCGCAGCCTTTGGGAGCCTCGCGCAGAGATGACTCGGTCTCAATCGGGCCTTGGTGAGATGATTGGCCACCGACCGAGCCTCGCTTGTTGTCTTAACAGCCTTCTCGGCCTCGGTGGTTTCTTATAAATGAATTTGCGTGTCCTCGCTTGCACCATCAAGATCATCGGACGATGATGAGTCTTGAAGACCTGCTCATCATCAAAAATGAACTTTTGACGAGTAGCCTTGAATTCGGCTTACTCGCATTTGTTAAAGCGCCCTCACCGAGTCTTTTTTATGTTCGGTTGGTGTAGACTCACCTTCATCTCGGATCCTGGGAAGGTTGTATCGATCATCCTAGAGTCATAAAGAGCATTGATTTCCTCCTCTCGAATCAGCAATTATGGTCTCGAGGAATGCTCTTATCTCCTTGATTTTTACCTAGGAAGTCTCAACTTCCCTTAGGCCTTCATTACCTCCTGCAGCCTCAATCAGCAGGGGCCTTGTACAATCTCTCCGACAGCGCACTGCCTTAGGGTCTTCGCAGCGTGGCATCCACAGGAGTCTCAACTCCGTGGATTGCACTTTCATTGCCTGCAGTGTTAACTCCCGGGAAGATCCATCTTGTGCCTCGACCGCATCGCGGCGTCCTTAGCCGCAAGTTATTGGCACTTCCGCCGAGATAGATTTAACTATCGAAAGTCGCCGACAACTTGTTGTGGTTCTGCTTCTTGTTCCTTCTCCACTTCGCCTCCTAGATTCGGGGTGGAGTCAACTGCAGATCCTCCGACCTAGCCGCAGTGGAGAGAGTTTCCCACCGGTGGCACACCACCGAGTGACTTGTGATGGGGTCACTCTTCTCCGGACTCCGGTGATGTCCTTTGAGTGTTCAAACAGTGGGGCAGGTGGTAAGACACCCTGAACAGGGGTTAGCTCGACTTGGGTCCCCAAGTTCCCGCCATCGCCATTTCCCTTAGATCTATCCTCCGAGTGAGTTGGGGAAGTGGTTGCACCAATAATCGTGGGCAATCATCTATGCACCACTCCCAACGGATCAATCTCCAACAGATTCGGAAGACTCTCCAAGTCCTTCCTCACTTTTTGCTCATGCATCATCCTCGGATTCCCGCATGGCTTGCTGCATTTCTATCTCCTCCGTTGCAAAGAATAGGATCCAAGTCCTCATCACTTCCAGAAAGAACATCTATATGCGGATGAGTGTGATCACTGGTTCCAGTAAGAGGACAGATGCTGGCTTTCTCACGCGCCTCTGCTTCCTCACCGCTTCTTGCTATTCGTTCTCCTTCCGAATTTGTAGCATATTAATACAATTATCCTCATCAAGAGCTTGCAAGATCAGATCAACTTCGAGAAACTTGAAGAGTTCCTCTTCCTCATCAATAAACTCGGGTGCTCAAACCGCACTGAGTGACTCAACTTCCATTTTCTCCATTATCGCAGACGATTTCGGATGTCCGGATACAAATGGAGAGTACATCATTACATCATCATCATCATCCTCTCCTGTTGCCCTTCCCTTTTCGTGAATGAGGGTAGCAAACTCTCTTTCTTCGCCCTCGCAGCCGTCGTCGCAGTGGATACACCATCTTGTCAACAGAGATTCTCATTGTCTCGCCATTTGTTCTCAACCGCTTCGCCCACATCCACTGGGTCTTGATGTGCCTCTGCGACGGCCTCGAGATTTGGCGGTTTCATCAAGCACTTCGAGATCGCACTTCTTCAGATCCTCGAGAGATCTTTTCCACCGAGTGGCGATCTCACCGTCTTCTCAAGCTCAACGCCTGGTGAGTCTTCTCCTTCTCTTGGTTTTCACCGGAGGAATGTCCGTTCTACTTCCTCCGGTTCCTCGAAGGTAAAGGCCTTTGGAGTTGCTTTAGAGGCAGTGCCTTTCTCGCCTTGGCGCCCTCTCTTCTTCTTCATTCCCGTAGAAGGTATTAAGGATTTCTTCTCCACCGCGGCCGCAGGGGCGGAGACACTACCAGGGGCACGTGCATCTTTCTTCTTCTTCGTTGCGAGGGGCAAATGCCTTCTTCCACCGCATGGGAAGCTTTCTTCTTCTGGGGAGGCAATACTTGCTTCCTCGGGGTCGCTTGATTCCCCCTCACCGGTGTCCGCCCTCTTGGCGTAAGCTCTCTTCTCGAGCTCCCGAGATATTGGCCCGAAACATCTTCTTGTTGACATGGAATGACTTTCCATGTCGAAGGGAACACCCTTCACCTCCATCAAGTGGCCAATTACAAGGCCATACCCCGTAGATCCTCCAAATGATCCATCCTCTTTGAAGGATTTGTTTGCAACATTCGCTTTTCCGCGTAGTCCGGCCAGTATACAAACTCACCCATTGACCTTCTTCTCATCCATGATCGCACCATAACGATCGGCTTGGTTTTGACAAACGGTGATTAAAGCTTCCAAATTTTATATCTATACATTTAGCTACGATATCCAACGACATGATAATCTTCCTTCAAAGCAGCTTTTTTGTCTCATTGTGTAGACAATCTTTGCAAAGACACTCGGGTTTGGCCACTTTTTCCATGCAAATGACCAAATCAACGCCTCATGATATATCTCTCGCATGCCCTCCGACGCTAATAAACAAATTGCTCCGCAAGGTCCTTTGCGGTGATTGTTATGTCCTTGCGGTGGACGGAGGACTAAATCCCTTCGTCCCGCACTTCAAAGATTCACGTAGAATCGGCGACCTCTTCTACGTACGTCATAGGATATTCCATCGCCGAAAAGGGTTTCAACTCGGATTTCTCGATCTTATCGGCTATCTTCTTCACAAGGGTTTCATCGAACCCTGTTTAACCATCCCTTCGAAATCTACGGTAAAACCAAAGGATTTGCTTCCCTAGATTGGTGAAATCGTAGGTTGATGCCATTTTTCCGAGTTTTTACCGAACAAACTTTGTGAACTTGCTTTGAAGATTTGGTAGGGTTTTGAGAGAAAAATGCTTTCTTTGCTTTTGGAGAAATGAACAGTTTTGAGTAATGTGAGAGAGAAACAACAAAATGGTATATATGGGTTATGAAATGACGTGCTTTTGTTTTTTGAAATTTGATCAAGATCAACGGCACGCATTTAGCACACCGATTAGCATTTAATTGCTCGTATTTAATGCGCGAAAGATTTATATCCAATCATATGCTTTGTCGTGCACTTTTGACAGACGCGTATCATTATTACGCCGACGTCATCCTTAAAAACATTCCCACTTATTAAAAACGATTGGGTTTTGTCACTTAGCTCATAAATGACTCAAACTTACTCTTTAGCTTACTCAACTCTTCTTCTCTCTATTCACATAGTGACTCACCTATCGCCTAACTCGACATAACCGATTTTCCGATATGGATGATTCACTTAGCTTGTCACACGCTCGCTCTATTTTCATTTTTTCACGTTCCATCTCTTCTCCTTGAGTCTTCTAATGTCAACTCACCAATTAACCCTAGCTCATTCTTAAGCTCTTCAAATCTTGATTCACATAATGGCTTTGTGAATATGTCAACTAACTAGCTTTATCGCTTGAGATGTATTCCAAGGTGTGTCTTTCTTTTCAACATGATCTCTTATGAAATGATATCTCGACATCAATGTGTTTTTGTTCTTGAATGCAACACAGATTTTGAGTGATTGCAATAGCACTTGTGTTATCACACATAATTGGAATTTCTTTCTCTTCAATTTCATAATCTCTCGCTTGTTGTCTCATCCATAAGACTTGGGCACAACAACCGCCTGACTATGTACTGTACTTCACCACTGTGGATGTGGCTATTGAGTTTTGCTTCTTGCTAAACCAGAAACCAATCTGTTTCCAAGCATTTGACATGTACCTGAAAGTACTCTTCCCCCGTCAACTCTACATCCAAAGATAGTCGAGTCTGAGTAACCAGTTAGCCTTAATCCACCTTCCTTTGATACCATAGGCCAACTTCTTGGCATCCCTTCAAATATCTTAGGATTCTCTTAGTCTGCAGTCATATGGCTTTCTTTTTTGGAGCAGATTGAATCTTGCACATACACCTACAAAGAAAGGTGATGTCCGCCTACTTGCCGTGAGATAGAGCAAAGATCCAATAAGTTCTCTCAGATCCGGTTTGATCCACAAGCTTGCCACCGTGCATCCATGTCCATTTTGATGATGTATTCATTGGTATTTTCACGTAAGACTTCTCTTCCATACCAAATTTCTTCATTAAATCTCTCGGTATACTTTGTCCGACTTATGAAGGTTCCATCATTCAAATTGTTTTACTTGAAGTCATAGAAAGAATGTCGCCTCTCCCATCATGCTCATTTCAAATTTACCTTGCATGAGGTTTGAGAACTTATCACACACTCTTTGTTTGTGGATCCAAAAATGATATCATCCACATATATTTGAACAAGCGTATACTCTCTCCATCTTAAATTCTCAAGAGTGTTCGGTCCACTTTGCCTTTGGTGAATCCATTATCTATTAGAAATTGAGATAATGTATCATACTATGCTCTTGGTGCTTGTTTCAATCCATATAAGGCTTTCTTGAGCTTGTACACCTTATCTCCAAGAGTCTTCTCGCTCAAAACCTGAGGTTGCTCAACATAGACTTCTTCTTCTAATAGTCCATTTAAAAATGCACTTTTCACATCAATTTGATATACAAAGAAGTTCTTGTGTGCAAGATAGGCAAAAACATCCTTATTGCTTCTAATCTTGCAACAGAACAAAGGTTTCATCAAAATCTATTCCTTCTTCTTGGCAATACCCTTTGGCTACCAATCTTGCTTTGTTTCTTACCACGTAACCTTCCTCATTCATCTTGTTTCAAAACCCATTTTGTCCCTATTACATTTTGATGGGTTGGTCTTTGTACCAGCCTCCCATACTTTATTTCTTTCAAACTGATTCACTCTTCTTGCATTGCTTGAATCCAATGAGTATCATCCAATGCTAGGACACATCTTTTGGCTCTATTTGGGAAATAAAACAAGTAAACATGGCTTCTTGTTGAGCTCGATCTGGTTCTTACACCATCTCTTACATCTCCAATGACTAGCTCGTGGATGGTCTCTCACCCATCTCACATCAAAGTTGGAGTAAGTCACCGGGTTCACTCGTCTCGCAGCTAAGTTGTCCTTGAAGCTTCCTTGAGAGTTATGTTCCTTCTTTCATTACTCCATTCTGTCTTTGAGATTCATATTTCATCTTCACCTTGATTAATTGCTCCACTTCCACTCAACATAGGGACTCTTCTCGATAGTTGATCGATTTAGCTTATCACCTAACTCTTCAATGTCTTCTCCATTTACATTAGGTTCATCAAAACCACATGGATAGACTCTTCTCGTGACCATAGTCCTTTTGTTCAAGACTCTATAGGCTTTGCTTTCAATTTGAGTATCCCAAAAGATACCTTCATCATCTTTAGCATCAAAAGCCTTTAGATTATCCTTGCCATTGTTGTGGATAAAACATTTGCATCCAAATATTCTCAAGTACCCAACATTTGGCTTTCTCCTGTCCATATTTCATAGGGAGTCTTTGTCGATTGTCTATTTATCATGCATCTATTTTGAGTATAGCATGCGAGATTGATGGCTTCAACCCCAAAACCTTTTAGCAATCCACTTTAAACATGGTTCTTGAGCTTCCTTGAGAGTTTTATTCCTTCTTTCTCGCTACTCCATTTTGCTATGGAGTCCTTGCTGCAGATAATTCATGATCTATACCATTTTCGATCAAGATCGAGTTATTATTCCATTGACAAACTCGCCTTCCTCTATCGATCTTATCTTTATAATGGTTTGACTCTTCTCATTTTGAACTCTTTTCATCGCTTTAGGTAACTTCGCAAAGTTTTCTTCTTTTTACACATGAAGATTGTCCATGTATATCTTGAATAATCATCCACCACTACTAGAGTGTATTTCTTCCCGATTATGCTAGTTGCTCAACTAGACCAAATAGATCCATATGCAACGATGCAATATCCTTGTTGAAGATGGACTTGACTTCTCTTTGAATGATGATTTGATCTCGCTTTCCCATCCGCATGCATCACAAACACTTTCCTTCTTGTACACCGAGTCCGTAGTCCTTCTACAAGATTACTCCTTCCAAGCTTGTTGATTGTCTTGAAATTCAGGTGACTCACTTCTTGTGCCACACCAACTTGATTCGGTTGTACTCTTTGCTAGCGACACAAGTGCTTGGTGTGGCAATCGACCAATCTACCACATACATATTCTTCTCATCGGATCCTTGCAACACCACTTCATTTGGTTCGATGTCTTTAATTTGGCATACTCCCATATTGAATCCAACATTATAGCCCTTGTCACAGAGTTGGTTGATGCTTAACAAGTTGAAGTTGAGGCCTTCAACATAAGCAACATCTGTGATTTCTAATCCATTTTTCTTGATGGATCCAGTTCCTCTTATTTCCCCTGGAGCTTCATTTCCTCCAAATATGACTTTTGCGCCTCTAATCTCCTTGAATTTTGACAGATTTTTCTTGTTCCCTGTCATGTGTCCGAATAGCCACTATCCATGTACCAGGTTCGTTGGAACTCACTGCTTCCTTGAACCTACAATCAAGGAAATCGCTTTTAAGTACCTATACTTGCCTGGTCCCGAGGGGTTAGTGTTGTAAGGTGATCCAACCAACCTATAGCCAAATGATCGACTCTAAGAGGTTGCCATCTATCTCGTGCCATAATCATAATTCACTTTGGCAAATTGCTTGGGGCTTTAGGTTCATACAAATTGTCTCTTTTGTCTGTATGCCTGTGTGTGTGTTTTAGCAATTGCCTTCTTTGAGTAGTTGTGATATTTCTGAGTGTAGTGCCTGGGTGCATATGTGTTCTGATGATAGCTCTTTTGCCTTTGGAATGACCTTTGCTGAGTTCTAGGTCTTTGCCATTTTGGCATGTATTCCATAGGTCTTTGCGATATTTCACATTATTCCAAATCGGCTTGACTTGGGTAGTTTCTACCATTCTCATCATTTGTGTTCCTTTGATAGAACTTTTGGGGATTCTCGTAGCTCTGCTTTCTTCTTCACAGAGTACTTCCCCGCTTGGAGTTTGGCCGAGGAACTTTGTTGCCGATTTCTTCTCGCTTGTCCTCTCAACATACTCAATCGGGCCGTTTTCCTTTTCCTTTATATCCAAGGCCGCTTTGTTTGTGATTGTGCTTTGGAGTGAATGTGTGTGCAACATTTGGTGTCTTGGATTTTTGAGATGCTTCATTACTTGAAGATCCTTTTTCCAAGATCACTCTTGAGTTTGACTATGCACAAAGGAATTGAATCCTATACCGTCTTGTCTCCACATTCTTTTTGGCTCATGATAAGGTCATCCAATGATTTAGATGCCTTTGTGAATTAAGCAATCACATTTTTGAGATCATTTTCTCTTTTTCTATAGCAACTATCTCTCGCTGCTCGCTTTAGCATTTTCACCTTTCGATTTCTTTGTTCTCATCGCCTATGTGACTTAGAGTGCTCGGCTCCTTAGTCAATGTGAGTTTTGCTTTTGAGTGGTTGTTTTCCTCATTTAGTAGTGTGTGTGAGGACTTAATGTGCTCAAAGTCTTTCATCATTTTGCCTAATGAATCATAAAGATCAGTGGGTGATGAAGTGTGTGTGTCACAATCACTATTACTAGAATCGAGTGAGATGAGTTAGAGTGTACCTCATCTTCTTGGTCGATGATCTTGTTCTTTAGCCATTAGACAGGATCATTGCTTCTTCTTCGAATCACTTGAGTAGTCACCACTACTTTCTCGAGTCTGCCGATGTATCTTTTGACTTAGTTGTTTTCAAAGAGTCTCGGCCCAAACATTACCCTTTTCTTTTCTTGTCTTCTTTCTCTCAAGACTCTTCTTTCTTCTTCATTCCCCGTATTTATTGACTACAGGATATGGACAAATCAATAGCAAAGTGTCCTGGTTGTCCGCAATTCCAACACAGTTTTCAACTTTTTGATCGCCTCTCTCATTTCTTGGGTTGTCGGTCTTTGATATTCGACCTTTTGATACTCGCTCTCTTTGGTGGCCTATCTTCCCTTGATTTGGAGGGAGCTGAATGCCTTCGAGGATTCACCTTTGTTCCTTTTGTAGTTCTTGTTGAAGAACTTTTTGAATCTTTTAACCATCAAGGCAATTTCCTCCTGGTCAATGATTTCTTTGGTCTCGGCTATCTTCCTTCCTTGACTATGAGTGCACTTGTTTTGGGTAGAGTTGTCTCCTCTTGATCTTTTCTTCTCACCAAATTCATAAGCTTTGAGGTCCGAGAATAGTTCATGATTGGATGTTTTTGATAGGTCCATCGAGTGCCTTAGAGCCATGGTCTTCATTTCCCACTCACCGGGAGGCTTCTTAGTATCTTCATGCACATTTCCTTTTGTGTGTATTCCTTTCCAAGTCTTTGAGAGCTCATTCGTAATTTTAGTGAATCTAGCATCCAAATTGATCCATTGTCTCACCGCAAGCATTTTAAAATTTTCAAATTTTTGAACAACAACAGATAATTTGTTTTTCTTAATTTGCTTAGATCCTTCACAAATTAAAGTTAGTTTATCCTGCATTTCTTTGGTCATGTCTTGCAAGATTTGACTTTGTTGAACATGGCTTTGTCCAAAGTCTTGTAAAGTATATCCTTGGCCACATTGTCCAAGTTGTATCTTTTTTTGTCATCATTTGTCCATTTAGCTCTTGGTTTTTCAACCATAGTTGGTCTAGAGAGCAACCTCTTCTCCTTCAAATTCACCGCAGCAGCTCTCCTCCTGCACCGTGTTCACTTCATTATTTGCAGTGGCCCATCCTCTATCACTATCCACATCTCATCATGAAAGCCGATAGATGAGCCTCGCATACGTATTTTCCAAATCATCAAATTCTTCAATGGTGAACAAAGGAATGCGTGTCAAAATTATTTCCATGATAATAACTTTGCTATTTAAAAAAATGGCTTTTGAAAGAACAAGTGTTAAAAACTTCTTTGAAAGATTGGAGATCTAGTTCAAGAACTGGTCACGGAAGGCTCAATGAACCAACCGCCCGATACCACTTGTAGGTCCCAAGGGTGTGAGTAAGGTTTAGAAGGGGGTTGAATAAACCTTACCAACTTTTTGATTTTAGTCCTTTTAAAATAATATAGAGTTAAATACACACCTACGCCCTTGAGGGATAGCTAGGTTAGTTAACCAAATAGAGTTAGCCACTCAACAAACTCGATTGAGTGTTGATAAAATAACTCACTGTTTAGTCTAAACCTTAACTTGGCCGTGATGAGATTTTCAATGGAAGACTTAACACCCTTGAATTTGGTTTAAGTTTGTTTTAACACTTGGTTTTAGCACTTTGTTAATTATCGCTTGGATAGCAAATTATCAACAGATATAAAATAATATGCGTAAATTAAATGTTTGAAATGTAAATGACACAATAATTTTATAGAGGTTCAAGATGGGGTAATTCTTCTACTCATCTCTTCTCCAACTCATGGAGGAATCCACTAAGTATTGATCGAGTACAAAGTGGTTATCACCCGGATACAAGTCTTGATCACACAACCGACTTGATCCTTTGGGACTCGATGAGATGCCTTGGTCACACAAATTGCTTCTCGTCGACTCGCCTTCTTCACAGGGCGGGCGCTTTGCTACTTCACCACTTGCTCAAGCTTCTTGGATTTGATCACGAAGCCCTCCAATAACTTGAGACTGGTTCGACCTTGAACCTTTCTACAATCCTCCTTGGAATGTAGACCCCTTTTGATTCTTCAAAAGTTTCCTCTTCAACAGTTTGAAGTTGTCTTTCCTTCACATCTTGGTGTTGGATCGATTTCCTTCGAGGTGTAGGCTTGAGGATTTGTTTGAATAACTTTGAGAATATCTTTCAGGTTATAGAATGAATATTGCTTTCTTGCTCGTAGTTCTGGTAATCAAGGTTGTCAAGGTAACCTTTTCTCAAAGTGATTCCTCAACCTTTTATAGTGAACTTTCAAAAATTTGCCCGTTGAAGAGATAGGCTGATTTTCAAAAGTCACTTGTGTTCGTTGGCTTGTCTTGTTGCAGTCCTTGATATTGACATTTCCTCGTATTAAATGAGCATTCAGCTTTTCAGAGTCTGACACAAGGTGCAGTGCTTCCCATTGGTTTATTCCTTTTGCACGCTTCTCGGGATCGAGCACTTTAAGACATGGCAAAGATGGAAGTATTACTTGTTTAGGTAATATTCTTGACTTATGTGCAACGGATTCTTTTCAGTTGTCTCCTCTTTGCCTTTTCCCCAGGTGACTTGAGTCTGCTCCAATGATTGAAAGACTCATCTGTCACTTCAACTTGACTTGGCTTCTTGAGTTGACTTGACTGATACTTCACACAACTGAATCCCAGCTGATACTCCTTCAGTCGAGTTCTTGACTTCTCCTCCTTGCCTTACTCAATTTGTTTCACAAATGAGTTTTCATTTTAGTCTTGATTGACTTCTTGTATATCCAGCATAGATGACTTGACTCAACTCAATGACAAATTTCTATCTATTACAATGCAAATTACAAGAAATGGGGTGCCAACTTTCTAGTCTTAAGTTTTATATGGCATTCATCAAAATCTAATAAATAAAATTCCCAACACCTTCAAAAGTTTCAATTGCCTATTTTGGGTGAACAAAGAGCTTGTTCATTCAAAAGTTACTTTTATTTGAAAAGAATGTTCAAATTTAATTGGCCCTTGATTTTTTAAAAGGTTAATCGAACAGGTTGGTTATGTTGAAATGCCAAGTACATTTAATGCTCGTATAGATAGTTGAATAGTGTGTGTGCGAATGTGCAGGATTAGTGGTGGTAGTGGAACTATTTTTAATTGCCACATGTATGCGGAGACATAATTGTCTAAAATTCACAAGTGTACACTTAGCTGATAAAGTGTTTGGCGGGGAGAATAACAAAATCTGATATTCACAAGTGTGCACTTAGTTGTTAAAGTGTTTGGTCGGGAAAACACTTTGTTGTTGCACTTAATTGATGTTTTTGCTTTTCATATGTTTTTTTAGATAATTAGCTTTGTTGTTCCACTCTGATGTTTGCATGTAAGCCTTGATTTCGTGCAAGTAGCAACATCTTAATCATGCTCATGTGTTCCTACCATTTGAATTTTCTGCTACTCTTTAATAAAGAGTCATGATTGTTAGTAACTCGAGTATTGGGAACCCACGCATGTTTGATGCTTGTGACATTGATAGATTGTTGATGGGTTTACCAAACTCTTAAATATGCATATTATGCTTTGTAATAATCATTTGGTGCATATCGTGAATAATCCTTATGCTTCAATATTTTATCTAGTATGTTGCCTATGAAATGATATTTTTTTGTTGATTGCCAGGATGTTTTCTTATAATGAATTTTTTGTTGTTTCCAATCACTTTTTCTCTTTATAAAATGTGAGAAAGTGTGTGATATAGAATGTTTCTTCATTGGATATTAACGATTACAATCATCAGCTGTAGGATAGATTGTCATACTTCTAATTATCTCATTTTTTACTCTGCATTGGACATAGTCGTTTGTTCCTTCTTTGTTGTCCGACTTTGTTAGTTTGATCTTTGAACATTTTTTTTGCCAACGACTTTCTTATAACTGAATCCCAAACTTGGTTTGTATCTTTGATGTAAGTCATCAGTCTGAGGCTTGAATTCTTTGACAGTTATCTATTTGTCAGTTTGTTGTTTGGCACTTTGCTATTTGATGAGTTTCTTTCCTTTGTCCTTATCTTTGATAAAGATTGTGGTATCCTTTTTATCAATTAGAGGTGTTTTGTTGTTCTTTCCTACTTTTGAAGAACTGAAGATTAGATCGGATCCTAATCCTGATTTGTCTCCATACGGTTTTTAGATATTTTAAATATCTTTGATGATTTGGATGATTTCTCAAAAGAAGCTAAAATATTCTGGAGTTATGACTCTTTTGATTTTCTGCTCCCGTATTTCTTTCGAAAGATTGTTGTATTTTCCCTTGAGTGTTTCATGCTCCGCTGCTTGATCTACTTGATATCTTAGTTGTTTTATCAGTAATTGAATCTCGCTTTTTAGTTTGTTTTTATCCTCAACATTTACAAGCATGATTTTGCTAAGATTTCCAAACTCTTTCTCACTCTCTCAAGTTTGCTGAGATTTAGTAATCAACACGGATGCTATATGAACCACATGCTCTGATACAACTTGATGGTCTCCAAATATATTAATAAAAGTCTAGAAGGGGTGAAAATAGACTTTTAAAACTTTTCAAAACATATACTTTTAATATAGATTATGAAAAGATAACAGTTGTCAGGTTTAAACAACTTAGTGACTTGGCACTTTGGTGTGCAGACAAAATTAGAATGTTGTTGAACTTCAGTAACTATTTAGCTTAGATTGTTGCTGGAATGTTTAGTGCAATGATGGATGATGAGCAGCTGGGATCCATTCTAATTAACTCGAAATCAAACTCAGAGTAGAGAGAAAAATCTTTTATATTGTCACAATGAAGAAGATGAAGCCACAGGGGTCTTTATACAATTTGAATTTTCCTCCAAATCTGATCCAACATATAGCTAGCCAACACATGTTAAGTAAACCAACTAACTCAGCTGAACAAACTAACAAAAGCAGAAGTAAGAAACGCAATAAGCAAACTAACAACTATTATAAAGCCAACACCCATACCCCTCAAGTAGGAATGTGGTTGAACAGACACATACCTAACTTGGACAAATAAGTGCAAAGAACTGGCCCTCCGAGTGCCTTCGTGAATAGGTCTATTGGCTGGTGATGAGTAAAGATATGTTGAGGAAGAACAACCCCATTTTTGTACTGGTTACGAACGATGTGGCAATCAATATCGAGATGTTTGGTCCTCTCATGAAACACCGGGTTAGCATCACACAAAGATCAACATGCAAGGTAAGAGGGATGTGGAGCTCCTTACCCAAACTCAACAACCATCAGTAACTCGCAAACCGTAGTTGCCATTGCGCGATACTCCCTCGGCGATGATTTAGAAACCGTTTTTTGCTTTTTAGTCTTCCAAGATACAAGTGCATTACCAAAGAAAATACAATACCCCATAAGAGAGCGTCGAGTTAGCAAGCAGGTACCCCAATCCGCATCACAGTAAGCAGTGAGAGTGGCACACTCCCTAACAGAATAGAATAAACCCAATGCAATAGTGCCCTTCAAGTAGCGCAACAAATGAACTGTTGCATCCCAATGTGCCTGTAAAGGTACATGGACGAACTGACTCAATTATTGTACCCCAAAGGAAATATCAGGTCTAGAGAGATTCAGATACAATAGTCTTCCAACCATCCATCTATAACATTCAACATCGACAATGGACCACTCTGAGTTGTGATATTAAATCCTTGTTGGAATGGAGTAGAAACTGGCTTACACCCCAATAACCCTGCATCCTTGAGTAGGTCTAACACATACTTGCGCTGACTAAGATGTGTTCCTTTCTCACTACGTAGCAACTCTAACCCCAAGAAATATTTAGCATATCCCAAATCTTTAATGGTGAATAACTCATGCAAATAATGTTGAGAGAACAAATGAGTATCTCAGAGGTACCAGTGATGAGTACATCGTCAACATAAATGATTAGTGCCAAAAACTGAGCTCTATCCTTTTTAACAAACCGGCAATTATCATGTGGTGACTGAACAAAACCAAAACTGATTAATTTCTCAGAGTACTCAATATTCCATTGTCTTGAGGCCTGCTTCAATCTATATAGGCTACGCTTGAGCAAACACACCTCCCCCTTCTTGGCGTTGAAATATCCCTCGGGAGGGAGCATAAAAACCTCCTCATCTAGATAACCGTGGAGGAATGCATTGTTAATATCTATGTGGTGCAATGCCCACTTAAACTGAGTGGCCAATGCAATGAGCATCCGGACTGAGACTAACTTAGCAATATGGGAAAAGCTCTCAAGAAAATCAAACCCTTCAACCTGTATATATCCCTTCGCAACCAATCGTGCTTTATATCTTTCAATACTTCCATTCTGATGATGTTTAATCTTGTAAACCCATCTAGAGCCAATGGCCTTCTTACCAAATAGACTAGTAATGGAGTAAGTTCCCAAGTCTCATTTTCTTCAAGAGCATGAATCTCCTTGTTCATAGAATCAACCCATTCTTGTTGTTTAGCATCCTGTGTATAGCTAGTGGGATCACTAGAAGACTAGGTAATATTGCCCAAGAAGGCACAATATGAAGGTGATAAAGTTGAGTGAGTGAGGGAAGAAAAAAACACTCCAAAGGATATGCAAAGAGGATGTTGGATCTGTGTAGAAGCAACTACGGGGGTATTGGTAACTTCATGTTGAGACACATAATCATCAAGCCAACGAGGCTTATGTCTAATCATTTTCTCTCTACCAAGTTGCTCAGACACATCTAGAGCAGATACTAGTGCCAAATCAGGAACATACTCTGTAAAATCATCAATTGGGAAATGTAAAGGAAGTGGAACTTCCTTTGAATAATCAGAAAGAAATGGAATGGAAATTGTGTTTCATAAAACTGCACATCTCTGGATACAAAGACCTCTTTGGTTGTAAGATTGTAGAATCTATAACCCTTCACACCAGTTATATCCAAGGAAGACACAAGCAGTGGCCCTTGGTGTAAATTTAGTCATGTGATGTCCAAGATTGGATGCATAGCGTAAGCATCCAAAGACTTTAAACATGTCATACTTTGGTGACTCACCATGTAGCAATTCATATGGGGACCTCCAACCTAGCAAGGCACTAGGTAAATAATTCAAGATATGTACAGTTATTAACAGAGTGTATGGCCAAAATTTATGTGGTACCCTGGACTGAAATAAAAGTGATCTAGCAATCTCCAAAATTTGTCTATGCTTCCTCTCCACAACTCCATTTTGTTGTGGGGTGTAAAGACAAGAACGTTGATGCAAAATTCCTTCAGTAGAAAACAGAGTCTGTGCCTCATGCCCCAAAAACTCTGCTCCACTATCAGACATGATTCCCTTGATGTGCCTTTTAAACTGAGTTCTGACAAAGGTAATAAAATGTTGTAAGTGCTTAACTGCTTATGACTTATATTTCATCAAATAGATCCAAGTAGCTCTAGTGTTATCATCAACAATGGTCAACATATAAGAGGTATTAGTGATAGAGGGATCATGATATAGCCCCTAGATATCTATATGTAGCAAATCAAAGCAACTATGTGTTTGATTTGAACTTTTTGGAAAGGACAATCTACATTGTTTAGCCTCATGGCAAGTAGTACACACATCCAATGCATCCTTATTACAAACAGAACTCAAAAAGTCTATATGTTCCAGACATGTTAATAAAGTATGCCCTAACCTCCTATGCCAAGTAATCAAGTCAGCTTTCTTATTATGATTGTACAAGGAACCACTAAACTCTAAAATCTCAAAAATATAGAGGCCAGCCAATCCTTTTCCAACTGCTTTCATCCCTTCTCCATTAGGGCCCTACAACCAACACTTATTCTGAGAGAAAACACATTGTAGGCCATTATCTGCAAGCAATTGACTAACAGAGAGCAAATTGTATCTAAATGTAGGTGAAATCAGCACATCGGTGAGAATAATCTCATGTGTAAGCTTCAAACTCCCAGAGTGTGTGACTTCCACATTAGTACCATCAGGCAAGTGAACTGTAACTAGACTAGGCATAATCACAGGCTTATCAATAAAGTCAAGATATGAGGAAATATGACTGCTAGCACCACTATCTACAATCCAACTATGTTTACCAAGAGTGTGGAGCAAGGACATGGCAAAATGTATGTTAAGCATTGTAACTAAGTAATCCACAACATGTGAAAAGGAATGTATATCTCCTGAAGTAGTAACAGATTGTCTAGACAATTATTTTGCTCTCTCCTTCTGAATCATAGCTGTAAAATCATGCACCTCACTCCTCTTACCCTTTGTTTCTTCCTTGAACTTTGATTGTGTAGTTTCAACAACACTTCCTTCATGCATAATGACTGAGTGATTGGTCTTTCGCTGCTCCTTGAACTCCTTGTACCAATCTGGATATCCATTCAACTTAAAGCACTCCTTCATCTCATGACTGTTATACCCACAGTGTTCACAAACCAATTTAGCTCGTTCTTTCTTTTATTTCCATGGTGCACCTCTCCCTCTGCCAAATGAATTGAGATTTTTCCCAGATCCTCTGCCATATGTTACATTTGATCCTGTGTTTCCTCTACTAGAAACTCCTCACGCCAGCATGGTTGTGGTATCTAGTGGATCCAACCTTACTAGGCACCATTTTCTCGCTTTTCAATCTTCAAGATCATAGAATAGCCATATTGACTATTGGTAATGGATCCATCAATAGGATCTGGTTTTTAACATGCTCAAATACATCATTTAGTCCCATAAGAACTCGCATCAACTTTATATCCATATCGTTTTCACAACTCGCCTTGCTAGCTCCACATATACACTCGGAATTTGTATTATGCATGCATATTCATCCCATAGATATTTCAACTTTGTATAGTATGTGGTAATAGTGGAATTACCTTGTGAGAAGTTATCTATTTCTTTCTGAAGTTAATATCGCAGAGGTCCATTGCTCTCGCCATAACGTTCTGCAAGTTCATCCCGCAATTGTTTCGAACTCTTAACATACATGGATGCCTCAACAATATCCTTCGAGATCGCATTAAGTAGCCACAATATCACCATAAAATCCACCTTCTGATACTGTTCATATGCCTTAGTTTCTATTTCAGGTACAACAACTGAATCGTATATAAATACTAGCTTGGATTTAGCTCCAAGTGCCAATCGCATCGCACGGCTCCAATGTAGATCATTTGATCCATTGAGTGAATACGTTACAAGTATCATCCCTGGATGGTCAGATCCATGCAGAGATAAAGGATCGAGATCATTTGTGTATACGGACAACATTTTTGAAGAATTATGTTCCTGATTCATGTTGCCAGCACCTTTCGTGTATATATCTCCGATATGTTGTCGTCGAGCAATAATCTACAACCTGCTCTGGTTCCATGATAAGCAGCTAGGATCCATTCTAATTAACTCGAAATCAAACTCAGAGTAGAGAGAAAAAATCTTTTATTTTGTCACAATGAAGAAGATGAAGCTACAAGGGTCTTTATACAATTTGAATTTCCCTCCAGATTTGATCCAACCTATAGCTAGCCGACACGTGTTAAGTAAACCAACTAACTCAGCTGAACAAACTAACAAAAACGGAAGTAAGAAACGTAATAAGCAAACTAACAACTATTATAAAGCCAACAATGGATGAGCAATAGTTAGCTATGCTATGTGCAATTGTATGTTGAAATAAAGTACAGCAATTGAAAACAAGTAAAGATACAAAAAATTACAAAGGTATCAGGAATGGCATAATCTTCCACTAATCCTCTTTTCCCCTATCACCAAGGGTTAAAATCCACTAGATCCTCAAGTTGCAATTCTCTTGAACAACCTTACTAGTAGATGTGCACTTTGTTGCTACTCACAACAAACACAGATTCTTCTCTATCTCTTCTAAGAATGATATTGCTGCAAATGTAGACTCCTAGTCCATTGGCGTCTTCTCAACCCAGTTTCAGTCTTCAATGGATTTCTTCACTGACGTCTTCTCAACTCAGCTATTGCAATCCATGTTGTTTAGTTGATGAATAAACGTTGGTCGATTTCTCTCAAATCAATTCTCTTTGTCTTCTTGAATACTGGAAGACTTGGATTCTAACTAATAGATTATTTGTAAGCTCGATGAGTTTCAGTAGTATTGTTTGATTTTGATCTCTGAATATTTTGTGTTGTGCATGCACTTTATATTTGTCTATCTCGGGCATTCTCACTACACCCATATACATACTTCTGTTGAACTTCTATTTATAGATAAATTTCAAAGTTTTTTCATTGAGGATGTTGGCAAATTTGAATGTTGATAGTATGAATACCAGTATCGCCACTAACTTGGTCCTCATCCTTTCCTGACGTTTGAATGATTATTCTCTAATATTTATCTATCAGGTGTCATCTTACAATGGTCACCTTTTGTCTTTTTGTACGAACCTCGCACCTAGGTGCCAGGGCTAATCATTATCCATAAGATGTATCTTTGTTGGTTGAGTCATTCTGCAATTGGCTATTGCTCGTTTATTATATGCCATGAGTTAAACTAGTTTGTAGATAATTGAATCTCTGCTGATAGCTAGACCTTAGTTGTATCTAACCCATTGCTGCTCTGATTCATTTGTTGCTTCATAGTCTTTGTTGTTCATTGAATAGACTATTGTACCTTCCTTTGTAGCTCTCCTAAATTGGGTCTTAGCTGTACTCAAACTTGGTTGTTCCAACTTTTTGGCTCGCTCCTCTTTGCTGCTACTATTCACATAGTTGTAGACAACACAAAACAGGAGTAGTTAACCTATGACATTTCTATCATTAAAACTAAACATATTTCCTAACAGGAAAGAAAAATAAAATATATACTGAAACTGTTTATTTTTCCATGGGTTATAAATCTACAGCTGTACTATTAGAATGATATTGGAAGGGTGATAATTTGATCTCATGACCAGTACTCAGGTCTTGTAACTGAATTGAATGTGCGTAATCAATTTAGGTCATTTGCAAACAACACATACAAGAATTTCAGGTCTGATTGTGACTTATTGTACCAAGACTTCACCTCTCACCATCATAATAACGACAAAAAGCATATATATGTTAATTTATTTTAGTATTGCAAATTAACATATGGCCATGCAGCTGGATGTCATTCCCATGTTTCACCCTCCATTAATTTCTCTATATATACCCTCCTTTCATTCTCATTTATTCCCCAAGTGATCTTTACACATAACAACTTTTAATTTATTACATCTCTCTTCCATCAACTAAAATTTTGCATCAATTCAACAAGTTTTTCTTATCTTCTTCTTCAAAATGGGATCCTTAGAAGTTTCCAAGGAGGTATATATATACTTAATTAGGCATCAATTAATTAATATTCTTCATTTTTGCAACTGATTTCTCCACTCCATTTTTTCATATATATGTAAGAATAAGTTGTGTTTCATGCAAATTAATTAGGAAACAAAGACATGTAAGAATAGATATAGACATCACATTCTAATATATATAACTCTTTAATTGTTAGGCTCATTACAAGATGAAGGGAGAAGAAGATGATGAATTCACAGGTGATGGAAGTATTGATTTCCATGGGCGGCCTGCAATTCGAGAACAAACTGGAAAATGGGCTGCTGGAACTATAATACTTGGTAAGTCCCTTCTAATATAAAAAAAAATTCCTCTATAGGACTTGGTTTATTTACTAATACCTTTTTATTAATTATTTTTCTCCATTTCAAAATAATACATATTGAAATTGTAAAATAGAGACGAACGTTAATTAGGCATAATAATATTTCAAGAAAATATTTAATTTATATATAATTAAAAGAGTAGTTTCTGTAAATTTATATCAAATTAGGAATCGTTTTTATGATTAATCATAGTATATATATATATATATATATATACATTGTTCTAAGAAATCCCCGTCTAAAAATCCCCATCTAACTCGATTTTTCTTTTCAGTTAGGCCCGCCTAGAAACGCTAAGCCCCAATTTTTTATCCACTTGCATTTTTCTTTCAATTAGGTCCGCGGGCCGGGGAGCCATCCCGCCTAACCCCCCGCCCAAACGGGAAACTCCGTTTAGGTAAAATAAATTAATGATTTTGTCATTTTATTATATTTAATGTGGATATATTTATTATATATTATATATATTTTAAAAATTTGTGGTGTCTATCTAGCTGCTAACGCTTTTTATAGTATTGTATATGTGTGTGTGAATAGGGTTGCAATCTTGAACTTATTAGGTCTGATATCCTTTCGATTTCCACTAGTAAGGAGTTGCTTTATTAGCCTTGTTTTCCTTGTGAAATCTTTTGTAAATTAATTAATATATAATTGGTTGGTGTCAGTTTTTATATAAATTAATAATTAATGTTTGCCTACATCACATCTTTGAAAATGACAATTGTGGGTGTGGAGGAAACTCTAAACAATTTCATTAGAAAGACAGTAATTAAGGTGATCCAAGTGTTGTGGCATGCAAGTCCTGCCACGAGGCACCACATGATACACAGTTGAGTGTACTTTTCATCTACACATTACTTCACCAAATTGTAAATATATATATATATATATATATTGAAATCGACTTCATTATTCATATATACAGATAAATTAAATTATATTTATTTTATTCACGACACACACACATAGGGAGTATATATTTCATTCACTATTTTCCTTTTGCATGGCAAACTAAAGTTTGTACTGTCATTTTCTACATGTGTCATTCATCTAATGTAATGAAATAGGAAGTGGAACAAGAAAATGGAATAGGAAATCTTGAACCATATATACGAAGAGAGAGAGTTGAGCAAGAAAAGCATAGATATATTGTGGGAAGAGTAAAGACGAATGAGACACGTAACTTTTGCATGAAGATGGAGAATTGCCACTTGTTTATTTTTGTTTCATTAGGTTTAAATTTCGATTTTGTTAATATTCCAAGGTATGATGAAATTCACGTAGTGACAGAGAGAGAAAAGCACACGACAATTTTGACTCAATTGGGTATGCCTAGATGGTGTTTATATACACACTACTAGACCTCCTTTTCTTTTTTTCTTTTTATTTTCTTCTCTTTTTTTGTTTGGCTATTATTTTTCCTTTTTTCTTGCCTTTTTCCCTAACCACTAGAAATGGAAAACAAGAAACAATATATACATATAGATATATGTATATATTAGTTAGGAATTGATGGGCAGAAAATGATTTGTCAAGTTGATCCGATGCTATTATTGGAGTATATGATCACTACATTTCAAGAACATGAGTGCATTGATGACAACACTTAGCATTATTTATGAATCACATGAATTTAAGTACCACAATACAACTCTTCTTCCAAAATACTCATTTATTATTTCTTTGTTGGAAAATTAGTGATATTACATTATTATGTATATTTTAGAAAAAACATATATATGTTTGCAAAAATAAAAATCTTATTTCAAAAAGTCCAATAAAAGAAACTATGGATTGGTATCCTTTCTTTGTTATTTAATTAGCATTGAGTTTAACTTCAAGTGTAGTGGTTTGTTGATCAAATCAAGAGTTGGATTTGAGTCCATTTCAAGGCAGTTCAGTTAGTTAAACAACACATCCTATGCCAAAATCCATGTTTCTCTACACATAATTAGGTTCTTCCATATTGATGCATGGGAAAACTGGAATGAAATTTTTTGTTCCACATTCATGTTCCACTCTATTCCATTGCGGTGGATGAATGACACGTAACAACAGACACGATGGAATGGAACAAGGAGTGGAACAGAAAAAATGATCCTGAAAAATCTAGCAATGACAATCGAATACAAATCACAAACTTTAGATATCCATTCTCACTATAATTGTACTTTTACACACCAAATCACTTGAGGGAAGTGTACATTGCCTAACCTTCATCCAACAAATCAAGTTAAGGCAAGAAAACTGGTTTAGACAAGAAATTGCTAACAAAGGAAATGAATGGGACCTCCTTTTAAGTTTCACTCTTGATGACTATAATTTTAAAGAAATCTAAACCAAAAAAGTTAACATCATATGTTACAAGTGAAAAGCATAAGAATATATAACTCACAATTGACAAAAGTATCGTTTCTGGTTCTAAGGTTTGATGGTGATATGCACCCACAATGTGTTTATTATATGTATAGTGCATGTGCAGTGAATATATTTAGTGAAGCTGTATTTTAACTTTTAGCTTATTTTAACTAAAGAGAAGTATTTTCAGCCTAAATGAAGCCAAAAGCTAGATGCCTTTTTCTTCAAGTATTTCAAACATTGCCTATGTTCCTAGTAGTTTAGTGAGCATTTTAAACTCTGCTTCTCCCAGAAATAACAGTGTGAGGAATACAAGAAATGTACAAGAATTCTGATGTTTGATTAAATGTGCATATGCAAGAAATCAAGGCTCCAATCCCTAAATTAAGTACTAACAGAGTATATATATAATATATGCAGTAAATCAAGGTCTGGCTACACTTGCATTTTTCGGCGTTGGGGTGAACTTGGTGCTGTTCCTCACCAGAGTCCTTCAACAAGACAATGCCGATGCTGCCAACAGTGTTAGCAAATGGACCGGGACAGTCTATATTTGCTCTCTTGTTGGTGCTTTCCTTAGTGACTCTTATTGGGGAAGATACAAAACTTGTGCCATCTTCCAAGTCATCTTTGTCATTGTAAGTACTATATCATTGATCTACTCGTGTCTTCTTTTAATATGAAGGGTCAATTACAAAACATACCCTTGAGGTTTAGTCTAACTACAAAAAAGACCCATTTTTCTTTCAAAATGACAAATATTCCCCAAGTAAATACAAACCTCGAGCGGTGTTAGTAATACCTTTACGGGGTTATTTGTAATTTTGAAAGATAACAGGAATTTTTTTGTAATCAGACTCAACCTCAGGAGTAAATTTTGTGATCTACCCTGACATGGAAGATGAATCTTTTCTTGATTTTAAGCATTCCTAAATAGATCAGAGGAATACTTTCTTCTCCTGCAATTAACTGGTTATATACATACAGGGGCTGGTATTGCTATCTGTGTCCACACAGTTATTCTTGCTTAAACCTAAAGGGTGTGGGGATGAAACAAGTCAATGTCAACCCCATTCAAGCTGGGAATTAGGGCTCTTCTATGTCGCTATATACATGGTTGCTCTAGGAAACGGAGGCTACCAACCGAATATCGCTACATTTGGGGCCGACCAATTCGATGAGGAGGATCCGAAGGAGGGTTATTCCAAAGTCGCCTTTTTCAGCTATTTCTATCTTGCATTGAACCTCGGTTCACTCTTCTCCAACACCATATTAGGATATTTTGAGGATGAAGGGATTTGGGCACTTGGATTCTGGGCGTCTACGGCCTCAGCTTTCGTAGCTCTAGTCCTCTTTCTTGGAGGTACCAAAAGGTACAGGCACTTCAAGCCCAGCGGCAATCCCCTTTCCCGGTTCGGACAAGTTATCGTTGCAGCATCGAAGAAGTGTAGCATAAAAATCCCACCAGGTGAAGAAGAGAATTTATATGTAGCTGAAGGAATGGACAAATCAAATGTTGGTGTCAGGAAAATGCTCCATACCCAAGGGTTCAAGTAAGTATAGTATACCTTCTTTAAATCCACTAATTAACCAGATATAACCAATTTAGTATCTTAATTACAAAAATACCCAGTTATCTTTCAAAATCACAAATAACCCTTCAATATTGTTTCTATTCTACAAATTGCACCCTTAAGAAGAGTGTATTTGTTAGGTAAATCCAAACCTCAAGGGAGTGTTTGTAGCACTTTAACGGGGGTTTTGTAATTTCGAAAGATAAATGAGGTTTTTGTAATTAGACTGAACGCACGTGTAGTTTTTGTAATTATCCCTAAAATAATTAATTGACAACACTGGTTGGGACGCCTGATGCAGATTTTTGGACCGAGCAGCATACCTCACATCCCAAGATCTCGACCAGCTGAAGCACAATGCGCACAACCCTTGGCGCCTCTGTCCCATCTCTCAAGTCGAAGAGGTCAAATGCATACTCAGACTGCTCCCAATCTGGCTCTGCACCATAATCTATTCAGTAGTCTTCACTCAAATGGCCTCCCTCTTCGTAGAACAAGGCGACGCAATGAACACCAAGATCTCAAACTTCCGAATCCCAGCAGCAAGCATGTCCAGCTTCGACATCCTCAGCGTAGCCGCATTCATATTCATATACCGAAGAGTACTCGACCCTCTCGTCCGTCGGATCAGAAAGAACAAAGGGCAAGGGCTCACCGAGCTTCAGAGAATGGGAATTGGACTTGTTATAGCAGTTCTGGCTATGATCTCGGCTGGAATAGTCGAGTGCTATAGGCTCAAATATGCTCGGAAAGATTGTAGACACTGCCAAGGGTCGAGCTCGTTGAGCATATTTTGGCAAGTGCCACAATACGCTCTTATAGGAGCGTCCGAAGTGTTTATGTACGTCGGGCAGTTAGAATTTTTCAATGCTCAAGCGCCGGATGGACTCAAGAGCTTCGGAAGTGCACTTTGTATGACGTCGATATCTCTAGGGAACTACGTTAGTAGCTTGCTGGTGTCTATTGTGATGAAGATATCTACGGTTGATAACATGCCTGGGTGGATCCCGGGAAACCTTAACAAGGGTCATCTAGACTGGTTTTATTTTCTCCTGGCTGGGTTGACGGCTGTCGATTTGGTTATCTATGTTGGATGTGCCATGTGGTACCAAGGTATTAAGCATGGAGGGAAGGGTGGAGATAACAATGAGGATGTGGATTATGGAGTCTGATGACTATAATTGTGCAGTAATCAAATGAATAAGATGACTATATTTAACTCAATTTGAACAGAGTTTGTACTTGGAAATATGGTGTAAGAGAGAGGCTGCCCTGGAATGGTTCTGAAATATATGTCTCACTGAAATTAGTGCATTGAGCATCTAAAGAAGGAGCAGCTTTCAGTGGAAGGGGTTTTCTTTGAGATCTTTTAACCTGATTTTGTTGGTTCTACTGTATTCATGAAATATCTTATGTGAAAGAACTGGTACTTTCCTCCATATTCATGTATGTGTAAGAGAATAAAATTATTTGACAATTCTAGGGTTCCATTTTAAATATGTCTCACTTGTGCTAGATGATCAACTTAATTGTGGATTCTAAGAAATAGATTATCCCAAGGTACCACACCCCATCAATTTATTTAAGATTCAAGCAATAATTGCCGGAAAATCCTATTTTTCCAGAATAAAACTATGGATTCTCGTCTTGATAGGCCAATTTACTAAAGAAGTCATCCTTGCCTCAAACTTGAAAGAAAAGACTTAGCAGAGCTTATGAATTTTTCTGGAGCTTATATAAGTTTATTTTAAAGCTATTTTACAGCAGCTCTGGAAATTATTATGTTTATAAAACATTTTGTGAGGTAAAGGAGTCTAAGTTTTGAATTTACCAGCAAGTCTCCAATGACTTCTACCAACACCCGTCCACATTTGATAAGCTGATCAACATCTTATTATATGGTTTCTACACAAAATAAGGTTAACAAAGCACTCCCAAAGCACTCACTTAAACTAATAGGTTGAAATCTTTTTTCACAAAAAGACCTATAACTTATAAGTTCTCACCAGTTTACTTTTCGAGTTCATATTTTCTTTTCTAAAATTTTTGCTAAACATTTTAATTATTCATAAGTCGGAGACACTCCATAATAATATCCCATCTATTCCAAATTCAACATCAGTTAAAAGAGTAAGTGTAAATATACAAGAACTTATGTTTGGTTTTGTTTTCTGTGTTCTGGGAAGAATGAGTCATTAGTGTATTAGGAGGGAAATGTAATTTATGTTTCATTCCGTTCAGGTAAATATATCACAAACTAAAAGGGGAAGAAAAAAATGAAGCCAAAAATAGCTTACAATCTTTTTCAGCTATCATGTAAAAGTCCAGGCCAGGTCAAATTGAACCCAGATTTTCTGGATGGAATGAGTACAACATATCACACAGATTGTCACAAAATACAAATTTTTAGCACACAATGTTGAATATGAATAAGCGAAAAAGTGTAGTGATATTGCAGTATATGCAAAAGAGCAGAACCTCTAATACCACACTGGAATTAACTTAGTGTCATGCAGTAAACTACAGAATGTATATGAAAGTATAAATCATAAACAACTAGAATATTAACGTCTTAGGTTACAGTGTTCAGTTTGATCTGATTTTGTTTAAAATAAACAAGCAATAAAACTAGACTAAATTTAAACGCTAACTCCTTTCCTCCATCTTGTACTACTAAACTGTAAGACTGTATGCAACTCTCTAGAATGTATCTTAACACTGATCCAAAAGGAAAGAGGTCCAGTCAAACCCCTTAAAATCTCAAACTAGGTACAGATGGTATAGTTATTAGAAAGAAATGCAAATGCAATCTACTTGATTCAATTATAGTTCGAATCATACTAAGTAATTCAGTGGTGTTTCTATGAGAACAAGCTTTTCTAGCACATCAATCAGCTCTGCACTTTGCGAACCTGAATATGGTGAGTGGAGTCTCGACGCCAGATGGGTTGTGCTCCACTTTGGACAAGAGTGACATACTGTCCTTCAATCACCAGACCCTTACTCTGAAAATTAAATGGAAAAAACATCTAACTTTTAACGAATATGTAAAATAAAGCAAGCTAGTCTTAGGAAAAACCACAAAAGGATTATTTTACCAATAAAAGCTTCAAAGCTTGTGAAAAGTCTTCTCCACATCATCAGTAAACTCCATATGTATAGGCATCACACCATGATAAAGGATCAGACGCTGCTTCACCCTTTCTCTGTGAGTAGAAAAATGTTTAAATACATGTATATATAAAGAATAATTAAATACACACATAAGCAGCAGAAATTAAATGCATATAACGATGAAAAGGACCAATTAAATAACAATGAGTGAATCATTCACCTTTGACTTGGATAAGGAAAACACTCCACCCCCAACCCAAAGGTTTCATTTGATACAAACTGATATTTTACTTGTCAAATAATAGCGCTCTGATTGATACTCCTCGGCTCTTTATAACATCATTAAAATTGCTGTATGTGTTTAGTGAAAGGGTATGAATTTTACAGTTGAGTTGAACCAAGAAAAGAATCTTGTCAACAACAGGAGCTGAATCGCCTAGAATGCAATTCCCATTACAAGTAACTCTTTCTTCTTTATTCCTTTGTACACTACACTCTTCTTCATTCCCACCCTCCAGCTTCTCCACCGCAATCACTGTTTTCTTCTCTATAATTTGGAGAATCGTGTCCTGCAGTTTATTGTTCTATTCAACTTGGAAATGCATCAGAGCTATGAATCATGGACTCAACTAACCGTTGAATAAGATAATGATTGAGCCGAAAATCAGGTTATGTTTTCAGATTTTAGAACTGGGCCAAAATGGTGGTTGTAACATTCAATTAAATAAGTTTCAAAAATGGGCCTAGAATATGGTTATGGGGCTCGTGAACAACACCCTACTTCCGATATGTAAGGCATGTACAGTATAGAACACAGTAGAGTCTACAGAATAACAATGGAGTTAGTATATGTACGACAACCAGTAAGACAGAAACCTCAATGACTCATGAAATGGGATGGAGTGAAGTGCTGATAGTGACCGCAAGACAAGTAAATAACGCAGCCTTGAAAGCTGTAAATGATAACTCTTAAGGAGAAGAAACATGTGAAGATGATGGCATAGCAATAATATTAGGGCATTCGACAAGTTTTCAATGAGAAATGAATAAAATAAAAGAATTGCCATCTATGAAAAAACTTGGCTTCTCATCAAAACAAGTCAAAACAAGATGCATCAAATGTGACGAACGAGGGTAGGGGTGGGAATGGAGACAAGTCGACGGAACCCATCCTATGTGGAGTGAACTTGGCTGACAAATGAATTGCAGGTGAGTAATAGTTTTAAAATAACTACGGGATTTATAGCAGGTTGTGGGTTTTGTTAAACCCAGCCAACATAATCTTCTACCTAAAGAATTATAGAAACTCTATTTTTGTAATCCGATGTGATTACAACAATTGGATGTAGATCCAAATTATCCATTTTTCCTCTATTTTCGACTTTATAGTTCACTAACTGAAATGATTTTTTAGTAACTATTATTGCTTGCAGTGACATACAGTTCAAGATTAAACTGATTTCTATCTGTTAAACAATAACTCTCGACTTTCTGTGGCTAAACAATCAAAATATTGTATATTGTGAGGGAATCTACTTAGCCCCCTCTCCTTGACTTTTAAGTCATTTCTACAACATGTAGATGATCCAAAATGAGTTTTGGAAAATCACAACCTTAATTTAAGACTTATTATCTTCTGGTTTCGATGTTATTAGAGAAACTGCATTTGAGTTTACTTGGACTCTATTGAAGAGAAAATATTTGATTTTATGTTTTCTTGTAATGATGACAACACAAATAAGTCGAATTTTCTATTCAACTAAGCTAAATGTCATTAGCGGCAAAACTATTTTACTAACCAAAATGACAGAGAAAAGTAGTATAACCATGACACCAACAAATATAAAGTCCCGCAGAGAGATTGGTATGTTCAAAACCATATCTCAGCCCTCACATTCCATCCAAAATTCATTGAGAGACCTAAAGGATTTCAAACATGAACATGTAAAGGATAAACATAACCCAGCATCCTACTTCCATACAAATAACTAGAACACACCATTATGAAAATTCTTCAGTAGTTGAATTAGGGGCATGCATTTACATAAAGGACATTATGGGTCAGATTGAAGTTGTTGACTGTTATCAGGCACACATGAATGCTGATAATAATGAAAAACATACACCCTACTGGCGATAGGAAACCCTGATGGCATAAAAACTTACACATTTGTGAAAGCAAATATTGTCGAGGACGGCCGGTAATGACTCAAAGTTATAGCCATCGAACCTGTCCTTGTGAAAACTATGATGGGAGTCGCCAGAGTGTTGGCCATTGTGGTGGCATGGAGAGCAAACATATCACCCATATGGCTCTGCTTATTTCAAACAATATTCAATTTTAGTAAGTGGAACAACAATTGACAGAGAAAGTAATACAGCACAAACCCAAATTGAACAGAAATCTTTGTTGAACTTACAAATCTCTAGTAGAAGCTAATATTGGTGTCAAGTTGAAGTCAAGAAACATAAGGAAATCCTTAACCAAAATAACAAGGAAAAGAAAATAAACATAAGAAAAAGACTGAATAGTAACTCTATAAAATATGGTTTCACTGTAGTCCTGCAGAGTAGCATAGTTCCATTCAGAAAACTTGCCCGGAAAATAAATGTTAATTACATAACAGCCGAAAAATTTGATTTGAGGTTAACAAATGAACACATCTGATTTGGATTAGGATTTTGTTTCCACAATGCAACTCCAAACTCACTCCAATAGTAATAGAAGAGGCCTTTTATCCGACAAAGGGCTCATTGAATAGACTTTCGAGTGAAAAGAGAGGTCCAAAAACACTACTTGATAAACCTAATATCATCCTCCAATCCCAACTTATGATTCTCTTAATAGCTCTCCATCTTTTCCTTTTTTCCAAAATAAATCTAAAAGACAATGAGAGCATTGACCACCATGATGGGCTTCCAAGAAAAGAAGTGTTACCCTATCCCCTTCCAAGTATCATGTGAAAAAAGTCTCACTAAGCCAGGTATACACTCTGACTCAGGACACACTGTTTTTGCCTCCATCAAAGGGCAACGGAGACTTGGCATGCAAACGCTTTCCACAAACGTTCTAAATGTCTCCCCTTCCACAAACTAATTATCATGAAATGTTCTTGAGTGTTTTTATTTCTGCAATCCTAGCCTTTGCAAGAAAATGAATGTGAAATTGCTGGCGATGCTTTGTTTTTTCCCAGAATCATGGTAAGTATCCCACATTTACTACCCACTTGAGTGTAAAGCATAAACTCTGTTTACTTCAGTTTAACTAGGTAAGCGATAAATAACAGTTCCTAACTTTGGTAACAGACATTTTCATTTTTCCTTCATCTAATGTTGAGTTTCTTTTCTTTATTAAAATATATTCTGGAAACAAACACATCCAATCTTCTGGTGTATATGATGTTTTGGTATTCCAATGTTTCTGCATTACCAAGAAATATTCTCACTTGTTTCAATGGTATAAATTCTAAAATTGGAAAAACAGAAAACTTTCTGGACTACTACCGCACGAAAGGGTTTATAGCCTGAGCCTGAAAACGTGAAATTAAGGTTTGTTCATTTGCCATTTGAAACATTAATTTTGTTACTGCAGAAAATATCTTATAAGCTCCCAAATATAACAATCTTTATTGGCTGAGAAAGTTTTCTTCAATAATACCCCTTGGAAGGGATAGCTAGAGATAAACGAAAGGTACGAATAAGGATGGAGATGACAGAAACTATAAGGTGCAATGGCCTGATATAAAATTTATGATCAATTCACTTTAGAAATTCTAAAAGTAAGATCTACGCACCTTGTAGGCAGCAGATTGACCTGGTGAGCTGATGGTGATTGGTAGGCTTGATTCAGTTCTCAATGCCACAGTATGCATCACTTTAACGGCTTTCAATGGAAATCTAGTGCATAAGAAAAAAATGATGTATGATGAATGATATATCATCCATATCATACCTAAACTATTTTATCAAATCAAATTAAACCTCCTCAGACGAACGCACTACAGCAAATTATTGGAACTCAAATAATGAAAATGAGAAACATGTTAATGACATATTAAGCCAAACACAGATGGTAAAACAAAAGGTAAATTTCATGGAACTTAACTGACCTCCCTATGGTCCTAGTTCAAGGTCAATCTTTCATATAGGTTTAAGTTTGTGGTTAAGATTATGGGAGACTGACACTTCAAAGGAATACAACTAAAGCTCAATCAAACACAAACATTCAGTCATGGAGATTCATTTCAAGGTATAATGCTAAACAAAAATAATAAATCATCTTCCAAACAAACAATAGCATATCCCAACTAAGGATTAAGAGTGTCCAACAAATGAGCATTTTCAGTTGGAATATACTAATCACTGACGCTAAACTCAAACACAACTGCATTTGGCAGTTTAGCAAAAGATTACTAATATAAAATACAAATGGAAATATAATTTAATAAAATAAATGGACTAACAGGTAAAACAACACTAATGGAAGAAACATGCAGTAGATGCGTTCTAGAAACTAAGATAACTCACTTCCCATGAGCTGTTTCTCCTGAAAGCATTATTGCATCAGCACCTTCTCGTACGGCAATTGCAATGTCAGAAACCTCAGCCCTCGTTGGAGTTGGGTGATCAATCATACTCTCTAGCATGTTTGTCGCTACTATAACAGGTTTTTGCATGCTTCTGCACCTTCTTATAATGTCTTCCTGTGTACAAGTAAAATAACTTTCTTTGAGCCCCACATGCTGTTTGGCCAGCCTAATTTATTCTCAATCCTACTCATTGTTTTCTCAAACAAATTAGAGAAAACATTATAGCAGGAAGGCAGGCGCCACATTTACACTCTGGACTCGGCCATAAACTGTACAAACTTGTAGCCCTTGTTTATAAAAACAATTCTAAAAACTGGAAATATATGTTTCCTGTCTCTTATATTTGTGCCTTGGATTAGCATTGTTTTTCACCTATTTCCAAAGGAGTTAAATCGTGATAACATTCATGGAAAAACAAGGTAGATGACACTAGGTTGGATTGAATGCATGAGAAAATACATATCTTCTTCATACATTATGAATGCTGAGCAGTGCGAATTTAGTACCTGTGGAGCTTGCCGACCCATATCCATTCCTAACTTCAGAAAACCACTGCCTTGTAAATTAAACAACCTAAGAGGTTCTTGGCTTCAAGTCAATGCTTACTGGTTTTACAAACTCGTGAAAACCTCATTCATGTTGAATTGCCCCCACTCTTAACACTGCCAATCATCACCTTTCTTGTTTTGTTTTATTTTCATTTTCCAATTTTATTCTCCAAAATTTTGAAACAAATTGCTACACATTATTGAATACATTTCCCTTCAAAACAATCAAACTTAGCCCAAATATTTCAAAACTTCCTAATCATTACAATCAAAAACAAAATCCCAAATTAAATTCAAACATATATCACATTTCCTTGAGCATTTCCCCAAGACACATATCCACAAAACAATTCCCCCATAACCCCAAAAATAAAACCATATATTATCATAGTATTTTTTCACAGAAACGTAACACTTGAAAGAATCCATACTCTGTTTCTCCACAAATTTCAGAAAACTAATGTAATATCTAGTATGTCACAAAGTTTGATTATACTTTGTTCGACATTTGTTAAAAGTACTCATATTGCTGCTCAAAGAAAAAAATTAGAACTATATGTTCAACAAAATACAAACATGCTATGTGATAGGTTTTAACTTGGGACGTCATATATCTATATGTTGAACAAGTCCTAACGGCCACCACTACTACTTGAAAAGATGATAAAAGAAATTACTTTCGTGCAATAAAGTTATGGTGCACTAAGCCAACAAAACAGGGGAAGGAGATTATATTAATTAAACTTCTATCACAAAGATTCGCTTAATATCTTCCCAAGCCCATGTCTGTAAGTATGTTGCAGTATCCAACTCCCAACCATTTGAAATAGTGGAGAGGAATGCGCGTATAGTTGTTTGAGAAGTCATATATTATCAATATGAAACAACTTGTACAATTTATGTATTCATTAGCCAACCATGGAAAAAATTCAGATCAGTCTGCACAGTGTTTGAAGGCTGTGAACAATAATTGATTACTCGATTAGTAATTCTTAATGGAGCTGTTTTATTTATCAAGTGATAGACTCTGGTGAGGCTGAATGAGCTTTATAATGGTATTACTAAGTGACATAAAAAGAAAATAATAAGATAATAATAATAATAATAATAATAATAATAATAATAAAGAAAAATGGGCCAAGATATATGAGTCCTGTAGCAGATGATAATAGAATTACAAATAACATAGAGAAAAACAAAGAACAAAGGAGGAAGAGAGGAGAGAATGCCACCCAAAACAGAATAGAAATAAGGTAGGTGATAAGAGTATGTTATAACCTGGCAAAATATGACAGGAACTCAAGCTTTGGTGAAAACTCTCCAGGAGCCCAGACGGATTTTAATGAAGTGCAACAGATATTTTATAGAGATAATACAATAAAAGTTTATGCAGACAATAAAGACTTCCCAATAAGCAAAGTGTTTGTTGGAAATTTGGAATTACTTCCCCAGTCACTTTTCCTAGTCTCTTTCATTATCTATCAGTCTGTCTATTCATGGAGAAATGGTCGAAAGCGATTTCACCAAACACTTAAATGTCAAATTTATTATTAATATTTAGTTCCAAACAAACACTAAGAAATCCGAGAATAGACTAATCGGAGTATTATATCCCTGACCAGCAACTAGACTCCTGAAGTTTTTCTAAATGATATTACTTTTGCTAGGAAACACAAGTTGACAGAATTGATTTCCTCCTGTTTTGCTTTTGCTTTCCTTTTCTCTTTGCAATGACTTTCAGTATGAGTCAGTCCATTATAGACATGTTTGCAATACATAGTGGCACAATAAATGTATAGAGAATACAGTAACTCTTGGCTAACTAGCATCAAGTACCTGTAACAAAGGGACTTCCTCAATTGGGAGTTCAGCTCCGAGATCACCACGAGCCACCATTGCCTATCACCGTCAATGATTGCAAGAGTCAAATACACTGTTATAGAATATGAACTAATTCAATTGATTCAGGGTCGACAAATAAATCATGTACAGAGCCTACAGGCCAAAACCACATAAGGATAAGAAACAAGAGCAGTCTCACAGTGGGGTGGTTCGGGTAGGGATATGGATAGTTTGCATGAGTTTAGGTGGTTATTGGTATTAAACTTCAGCATCTGCCACAGAATATCAAAGCTCATTGCACACATTTTTAAGAATAAGAAAGTCCTAATAATCTGATAAGAGGGCGGATTAATTTCTTGGGTTGACCCCATATTTTTCCTTAAAAAGAATTCGGACCAACTTAAGGCAATATGATGTTTTAATAAATACCTTAACCTCAGTTCTGCATTTCTTTTGTCATTACACAAACTGGTACCACTTAAACAAAACTCTTTTGGATCTATTTATTTATGCATCTTCTAGTTTAACATTATGCGGAAAGAAAAAGACTTCCTTCGACTATTTTAAACAAATCAATAGACAATTGTTTTTCTGTTAATTTGAGTTCAAACTCTCTTTTGAGAAGATGAATTTTAATGTTTAAATTCTTTAAAGTGTTTTTTCAAACACCTTATTTTGTCTTTGGAGATCCTCATCTCATTAACTTCCAACAAATTGTATTTTATTTTTATCTAAATTAAGTACTCACTCAAACCATAAAGTGTAACTTAAAATTAATTTTAGCTACAAAATATGAAGATGAAAATATTATTTCTTGAGTTTTTTGCATGTAAATTTAGAATATTAGTTGTGAATTTTGATCTGAAGTTGACCTTGTACCCTTCTGGTTTCTCACAATATAGGGATTAATGTTTTCTCATATGTTAGAAAGCATAGATGAATTTTGGTAGTGATCATGAGAAAATTCAAGAAATAATATTTTCATCTTCATGGTTTGTAGTTTTTTGTAGTAGTTTCTATATTCTGCACTTTGGTAGTGTCCCTACATGTGCAATTTTAGCAATATTTTGTACTTAATAAGATACTAATAGAGTTCTTTCTTTCTTTTCTTTCTTCCTTCTTCTTCGTTTTCTTTTCTTAGTCTTCTTCTTTTGTTTTTTCTTTCTTGGTTTACAGATTAGATTTTCTTTGGTGATTATTTTGCAGGAAGTCATCTTTCTTAATTTCCAATTAAATCCTTTACTGTTACAACCAGGGCGTAGCTACCCCTAGCCCAAATTTTTTTCTTCTAGCTCAACTATTTTTCCCCTTAAAATAATATATATAATTTTTTTTTATTTTTTTCCACAGGAAAAACGGGACAAAAAATTTGGGGATGCTTGGGGCGGGGAGGCCCCCTTAACTACGCCCTGGTTACAACATACTAGTGACAGTGAAATACTACTATGCTTATTGTCTATTTTAGTCATTTCTTTTACCCTTTTTTACTCAAGTACATTGCTTAAGTTACATCCATCTTTAACTTAATAGCTACATAATTTCATTAAACTAAAAAAACATTTTAAATAAAAAATGGCCAATAAACTCAACAAGAAAGAAAGTCTATGCAAACAAAATTGCTAATAAAATACAAAACTAAAATAACATGTAATTTGGCATAGTATCTCATGCAGTAAATCCTATAATTTTTTCGCTATGTTCTCCATTTTCCCCATTTCTTCCTTATTTGAACTTAATAACCACAATAGCTTTTAATTTGTTAAATGAATAAATGGACACTAGCCTAAATTTCTCCATAAAACAAAATGGTAACAAATATAATTAATGTACGAGTCAGAATTCAGGACGAAATAATATATTAGATGATTAAACAGGATAAGCCCTCTATTTTCTATTTTTAAGAACTAAAGTATTTAAAACTAGTGTGGGAATCAAAACAATAAGAGAGACTTTCTCCTGGGCTACATAAACTTAAGAAGGATAATATGTATATCTACATTGCAGTTAACTGCGTAAACTTAAGAGGATAATATGTATATCTACAATAAGAGAGACTTTCTCCTGACTTTATTTCTTTCTTTTTCTTCTTTGACTGCTTTAATTTTTTTGTTTCAGCCTGTTTTGCCTCATTATTAGTGTTTATTTCCAACTAAAAGTCTAGCTTTAATTATTCTCTCTTTATTTGAACATTATGTTCTTGTGTCCTCAGCTATTTTTCCTTTTTATTTAGTGTTTGTTTCCAACAAAAACTCTAGCTCTAATTATTTTCTCTATCTATTGTGTTCAACTTTATTTTTCTTATATTTTTCTTTTTTTTCTTCAAATCCTAAATTTTGGAGTTTAGAGTTCGATGTAAAGACTAGTACCTAGATCACGTAAATATTGAATTACTTAGTTGCCCATCAATCATCTTATTTATTACATAGTTATGCCATTACAAAGAAAAGTAATCCAGGGTTGTTCGTACTTAGTTAATAGTAGAGATTTAAGTAGGCAATTGAGGACCCTCATATTTGAAGCTGCAAGCGTTTTCTTGATATGATTAACAGATGTTTCCCATGAAACCAGGAAGAAGAATAAGCCTGACCCAGAAGTGCAAAGCATGCTCTGCTGCTATTCTTATAAAACCTTAATTTCTTTTTTTCATTGATTTATTAAAAATTTATGGAGTCTGAGCAGAAGAGCCAATATAGGAATCGTCATATAGACAACACTAACCCCATCTGATGCAGAAAGGATAGAGTGAAGATTTGGTATAGAATCAGCACTTTCAATCTTTGGGATCACATGAATATCTGCATTGCACCCTGCACACAAGATTTTCAAAGTTCATTGAAGTGAATTAAACAAAGACCGAAAAAGAATGCACTGTAATGTGGGACGATCATTGGGCTTACTTTTGAGATAATCTTTCAATTCATGGACCACCTTAGCATCCTTGACAAAAGAAACAGCATAGAAATCAACTTGGTTATCCACGCCAAACTTAATATCTTCCCAGTCTTTGTCTGTGGAGATGGCATGTGGCATACAATTAAAGAATTATACCATTCTGATCGTTGGAACCAAAAGAATAGGAATTTCAAATATCAGAGCATTTAAGTCAATCAACCTGTTATTGAAGGCAGAGTCGCACTTTTCCCACGAACATTTAGATGTCGCCTTGACTTCAGTTCACCACCATCAACTACTGTGCATTTTACCACATTCTTCGTCTTTGATTTCACAGCTAAAGACATCATTCCACCTGTAAGAGAGGCGCATCCATTCTTTTCAGTTGACTGAGTTTTACTTAGTAGCATAAAATTCACTCGACTTATATATGCATTTCCACAAACCTAATTCCATCAGATCTTAAACAAGGAGTGACTTTAATTTTACCAAAGCATAAAGCTAAAAATTATTCAAAAATCACGTTGATGGTTTTAACTTTAGTAGCACCATCAGAATGCTTTGAAAGACAAAGATGATTACAAGGAAATAAAGAAGAATACATCTACTAAAGTTAATCTAGTGTAGCCCATTGCACGCATATATATAGCACATGTAGGAGACATTCATGATAGTTAACACATCCAAAGCCATGTAAAAACACCACTCATGCTAGGGGAGGAATAAGATGCTGGACACATGACTGACAAGTGCACCAGCTGCTACACTTTAGAGGGGATTTTACTCACCATCAACCAGTATAATGTCCCCAACCTCAACATCATTTATGAAGTCGTCATAGTTAACACTAACAGTATCAACTGTACTGACTCCCGTTCAATGGTAAAATTGAACTCTTGTCCCTCCTTGAGAAGAATTGGTTGTGCCACATCCCCACTTCTAACCTCGGGACCCTGAATGAAGATCATTGAGATTCCATATTAATAGTAGAAACAGAAAACACCCCCACCCAGCAGTACCCCATAGAAAGAGAGACATACTCACACACACACACACACACACACACACACACACAGAGACAAACATTTTCCTTACAAATAGGGAATAGATAACATTCACGCCTTATCAAGACATCAACAATTATTTGACTCAAATATAATTAAAGTAAAAGTTGCTGCTAATAAATCTACACAGTTGGGGCCTCATTAGCTGCTCTCAGCTGCTTTGTAGCAAAAAGCTGATTCAATGACTAATCCAATAATTGATTTCAGAATTTTCTAGAGATCAAAAGTGCATCAAATTGTGCAGGGTCTTACATTAGCACTGCTTAAGATTGAATATAAAATGTTGTACAACAGTGGAAAAAACAAAAGTAAAAGAGGAACATATTCATTTGTAAAATGAAATATGAGTGCATGGTGATTCATATTTGTACCAAATATACATGATGATGCACCATGAAAATCATAATCCAGTTCAAAGTACATTTCAGTTGTGAAAAAAAAATTAAAAAAAAAAAAAAAAAAAAAAAAACAAGGTATGTAATTCACATATTAGAGGGTAAATGCAAAGGAAAGTGTCTGTTATGTGTCCGTAACTAGGTGGAATCCTGTATATGCAGATAGAGTCAAATTTAGTAGATGAGACATCAAAAACATACCTTGGTATCTAACATTATGGCAACAACCTTCTCCTCAAATTGTGCATTGTATTCTTTGACCAGATCTATGGTTTTCTGGTGTGATGCATGATCACCATGAGACATATTTAAACGTGCCACATTCATTCCAGTTTCTGCCAGTTTCCAGATCATATCACGAGAGCTGGTGGAAGGACCAATAGTACAGACTATCTTTGTTTTTCTTTGAGAATTTGCACTAACCCGTGTCAGCCGTACAGCATCCTCACTAGACTGAAAGTCAAAATAATCTCTAAGTTACTTTTTAGGGTACACATGTATATGTGATATAGCTCATCAATTTAAAGATGAAATTACACAGCGACAGACAAATGAAAGAGATAATAAAACAACCAAGCCATTTCATTCTTTCATAAAATCCAAAGTAGTAAGAAAAGACAAATGAGATCTGGATGGCTGATAAGTGAGAAAGCACCTAAATCTGAATTTCGTTTCATCATTCCAAAAGAAGAAAAATGATTGATAATCAGAAGATAATTTGGAAAAAAACAATGTGCACTCCTAAATGGCACTAAAGAGATAAAGGATGGCATGCCAATTTTGTTTTGCTTTGATTTATTAAAGAGAAAAACGAAGAAGAAAAAAAAAGGATGTCGTTGAGTTCTATGACTAACAGAATGAAAAATTAAGTAAAGGAACAGATGACTTGTGTAATCCTACTATGCAGTTCACAAGTTCCCATTACACCATCTCTAGTTTACTACTGAACTGAGATTGATTAAGTACTTAATTGTATTCATGGAGTTCAAACATTTGGTCATGCATGTAAGATTAGAATGAAGGAAAAATGGACGTTACGAAATTTTACAGGTACAACTACTACGCTGCATAAGTTTTACGATAATCAAGAAAAAGTAGTGCAAACTGACATCTGTTTTCAAATCACGAATAGAGAGAGGAGCTAGTTCATTTCAACAGGTGTGCTAGAATAAGATTTAAACTGATCTATCATGTCGCTCCAATAATCTCTGAATTCGAAAAAGATCTGTCCAAACATTGACTAGATCAGGGAAAACTAAAAAAGCTCTCCCTTTATCTTTGCCATTTTGTCTTTCATATTAGAAATATATTATATGCAAACTATGTCCTCTTTCTATCAATAAACATGCTTTTCATGTTCAAATTTCTAAGAGATGTATATTAATACGAAATATCCTCATTTCACTTGCATTCCCCAAAAATGAAATAAGAGAGTCAAAGTTCGGAAATTTCTTCAAATCCCACAAAAGAATCAATCCTGTCCATATGATTTGAATCCAAATCCCAGAAAAAAAAAATTACATCACTCGAACCCCATTTCGATTTTTCTTCCTTATTTATGTTGGCATACAATTAGATTCCAGGCAAAAAAATAGACACACAAAAACAAAATAGAGAACTTACGGAGACTGCAGAGCCATTTGGCGAAAACGTAGTGACGATAGAATCCCTGTTCCCATAGCTGCGGCTATTTGTAATCTTCGTTGACCTAAAAGGCAAACTCTTTGAGACGTCTTTCTCGATTCGTAGGGAATGAACAAATCGCTGATCTTCTTTGCAGAGGACAGGCGATCAGCTTGAGGATTGAAAGCAGACATCCCACTAGGCAGGTTTATGGTCGCCGCCATTGAAAAATTTTGAATGGGAAAACAAGTTACGGCAAAACCAGCAAATATGCGTACGGAGAGTGAGAGTGGGGGGGGTCGAGGGAAGGATTCGAAGGAGAAAGGGAAGTTGGAACGGTTAAAGAAGAAACAAAGAAGCTTAAAAGAGTAATAATGGCAGCAATGAGGAAGGAACTCTGACTCAGTCTGCTAGCAACTCGGAGATTCTCTGTAGTTATGTCTACACCTGGCTCGTTTAGGGACCATCTGTTTTTATTTCCTTGTAATAAAATATAATATATAATAGTTTCAAGAAAATATATAATATTTAATATATATTATGTATATAAATAGAAAAAGGTTTATTCTGGAAGAAGATCCCCAACATTTTCAGATTTTCTTCTTTCAATTCTTTTTGTCATTTTAAATAATGCCGAAAAAGGAAATGAAAACACTAAAAATCATACCAAATGACAATTTTATTTGTTTACTTATTTTAGGTTTCCCTTTGATACAAAAATTCAATTACAAAGGTAATTGATTGTCGTCATTTGTATCTCATGTTATTGATTTAAGATTAAATCTCATCAGTCTCATCCTCCCACAAGACTTTGAACTCAAAAAAGAATCTGTTACAAAAAATATGTATTTTATAATTTCTCTTATTATTCTTAATTAATATTTTAAATTCTTTACCATAAAAACCATTTGAGCACAATTAGGGGTAATTTTTAAAATAAAATTATTTGAACATGATTTGTCATTTGACTGTGCAGAGATTTAATTTTAAAAAAAAATCGATGTTAATTATATAACATTATTGTTTCAAAAATAGTGGTAAAATGCCAGTGGTGTGGTGTCATACATATAATTTATCTTTTCATAATTAGGAATGGACATTGACTTCGGCCATGATAGATTTTACATTTTTTTTTTTTTGAAACTCAAACGAAAAGAAATTTCATTAAGGCAATGGACGAACTCTGGCATTACAAATAAAAGAGGGGAGGAACAGGAACTCCACTCTTGAAATCGACATAGAATTTGTTGCTTCAAAGCTAGCATTATGACGAATAAATATTAGCCGACCTCTTAATAAAAACACAAGAAACATTAAAAATTAACAAGCAAGCTTACAATCCTTAATAATATCAACAAAATAAGAAGGTTATCTTCAAGATTGCTTAGGAAAGTGCTTTTACACCGTCGGTGGTCCAGTTGATAATCCAAGCACCGACCGCCATTTCTCTTAATCCACTTAAAGCTCTTCACGCACACTCGATGCCTACGTAATTCTCGAGATAAGGGACCATCGATTTTTCCATGAATAGCGGCGAAAGCATCCCTGGCCCTATCTCTAATAACACCTCCAAAACCAAGTTTACAGTTAACTTGAAAAAGGTCCGGCGTCACATTACATTTTAGAATAAACTCGCTTGGTTACTCCATTTTATAAAGACCATCTCAATTTATAAACTACTTGACTCATCGGTGTAACTTGCGCCACTTGCCATTGTAGAAGCATAGAACTAGCCAAATTCAACAAAGCGTGAAGGAGATGAGAATTTTGGTTCCACACATATCATTTTCTATTTTTCCAAAGAGCCCACAACACCATACCTATCAAATTTTTCACCAAAATTCCCCTTTTGCCCACCAGTTATTGAGACACAACGAAATGATTATCCACTATCACGACATTAATAGGAAAGACTCCCAAAGATCTCTTTTTTAGCAAATGCACAATGAAAAAAGATATGAGAAACATTCTCACTCCCTATCGTACAAACAGACAAATAGGGGGAGATTGGTACCTTTCTACGTAGATTAATCTCGCTTTAGTTAGCAAAGAATTGTACATGTTCTCCATACAAATTCTTAACTTTAGAGCTGGAACACTTTAAACTCCATAATCCTTCCATCGAATATTAGGAAGAATTGCACGGACCTCAAATTTTGACACAACAACTTGTAACCATCTTTAAAGAATAAGAACCTCTTTTGTTGCTAACCACATCCATTTGTCACCATGATGATGCTCACTCCCAAAGGAATATTTAAGATAAGATTTTGATCTCTATCATTTTTAAAAGATCCTTCACAATATCCTCATCCCAACTTAGAGTCCGAATGCAACAAGCCTCGACCGAAATACTCCAAAAATTTTCGGGAAGTAATAAATCCATTAAGATCTCGTAGCCATGGGTCCTCCCACACATTAATGTTCTTCCCATCTCCAATCTTAATTTACAGGTTATTAAGCACAAAATCTTTCACGCCATAATACTACGCCATACAAAATCCCTGATTTGAACCAATTTTCGCATTGAATGATTTGAAGAAGAGAAATACCTGGCTTTAAAAATACGAGCCACCAAAGAATTATGCTCCGCTAACGCTCTCAAACCTCTTTTACCAAGCAACGCCAAATTGAATTCGTGTAATCTCCTCGGCCTAAACCCTTCCATTTTATGAACACACACTCCGCTGACGACCGCCATGTATGCCTTTGTAGAAGAATCATCTCCTTTGCCCCACCAAAAAGAATTCATCATTTTTTCTAAATCCGCGCATGTTTCGGTGGTAGTAAGAAAATGCTCATCGCATAAATGGGCACCGCTTGAGCAACATAGCCAACACTTTCTTACCCGCCTCGAGAGGATCTTTTTCTTCCAACCTTGCAATCTACTCGGACCTTCTCTCGATGAAAGCAAAATCACTTTCTTATTTCGTCGAATTAATGACGGCAAGACCCCAAGATATGCCCATGATTGCTAGTTAGGGAACACTCAACATAGAACAAACGCCAATATCACCACTTTCAAGAGCATATTATCAAGGAAATTGAGGATTTCTCGAAATTTATCAATTGTCCCGGCTTGAGAATATAAATCTGACAATTCTTGACCCTTAAACATTCATCCCTTGTAAAAAAAAAAAAAAAAAAAGTGTCATCGCTAAGAACAAATGAGAAATACTTGGCGCACTCTCTAACAATACGACATCCGTGAATCCAACCCCGATTTTCGAATTCAATAATAGCCGAAAGACCCTCCGCACACGAATAAATAAATAGGGTGACAAGGGATCACCTTGCCAAGTCCACGTTCGGTAATAAAATCTGACTCAAACACTCCATGTGTGATCTTGTATCTCACCGTTTAGTTACAAACATCATAAGATCCACCCATTTTTGTGAAAACCAACTTAATGAGCATAGCCTTCAAATAAGACCACTTATTCTCATATGCCTTACTCATGTCAATTTTTAACGCCGCAACTCCATGTCTCCCTTTGCCTTGCTTAAGAAAATGATTAATCTCAAAGGCAATCATGATATTATCTAAATGAGACGACTGAACAAATGCACTTTGAAAATCAAATAATCCCTGGAGGATTTTTTCAATCGACAACAGAAGCACCTTAGAGATCACTTTTGTAAATTACATTACACAACGCCATAACAAGCTCCGTAACCAACTCCTGATTCGTTTTTTTGGGATAAGAACGATATTGGTGTCGTTAAAACCTTCAGGAAAGAGCACGAGGTCATGAAATGGATACAAGAATTAACCACTTCCCCACTGTAACATCCCAAAATTTACAAAAAAGCCGGATTCATACCATCCTACCCGTGATTTATCGTGATGCATGGCAAACAAAGCTTCTTTAATCTCCGGTTCAGTTGAATGGAACAAGAAGTTCTTCATTTTGCAAATCAAAACCTTTCTATCAATACATTGAATAATAGGGTCACAACGACAAGCTTCGGAAGAAAATATATCAACAAAATAGTTGATAATATGATTACCAAGTCCATCATCCCAAGTCGGCCATGTTCCATCCGGCCGCTTTGAGCCTGATATCGCGTTATGTCTGTTTTAGTCAAGCCATCGTATGAAAATACTTGATTTATGCGTCACCTCCTTGAGCCAATAGAGTTTAGCTCGTTGTTTCAAAATCCTCTGCCGCGCTTCATAACAAATTATATTGGTGTTGGGCTTTTCAAACTCTACCACGAATGTGAATCTCTAGAACCTCCGAACAACCGCATCTTGATCTTAGCATCATTTATTCTCTTAAGGAAGGAATTTTTAAGAATCTCACCCCATTTAAATAACTCACCGCCACACAATGCTACTAAAATACATCCTTTTTCAAAATGTTCCATCCATTCTCAACCACGGTCTTACACTCCTTTTCTCTTAACCAAGTATTTTCGGCGGAATTTACGGACTCTCTTAACCCTATCTTGCTTGCCCAACTCCAAAAAAATTGGAGAGTGATCCGACATAGATGCTTCCAAATTCCAAACTCGTAATTAGGAAACACCCGCACATGGTTGAGTGGCCATTCCTCTATCAAGGCGTTCCTCCACCCAATTTAAAGTACCTCTTCCTCTTCCAAGTAAATTGATAACCCGTCATTCCTAAATCCACAAGACCACACTCGTCTATCATTGCTCGCTGAAAACCAGGAAATAAGCGATTTGGATGTTCAACATTACCTCTTTTTTTACGCATTTGATAAAAGATCATTGAAGTCTCAATACAACACCAAGGAGATTGGACTATTGGCTAATTGTCGAAGAAAATTCCCAGACGATGTCGTCTATGTCTCTTCAGGGAAACCATAAAAGCCCGTTAGGCGATACTGCCCCGGCTTTTCCTCCAAATGACGAGAGATGTCGATATGGTTGTCGAATAGCTTAACAAGTTTGCCATATTCTTCTTCCTCCAAAACAGGCAATCCCACCTTTATACCCACACTACTAATAGCAAATAAACCTTCAAAGCCCAATTTAATGCGAATATCTTCTAATTTATTCTTATTAATCATAGTCACCGATAAGAAAAATAAAGAAGGCTTTTCAAATGGACTAGGTCCATCAAACTTGAACCGTCCGTGGGTTGCCAAGCCCGGCGGCGATTCCCGCAAACGCAACATAATTACCGGTGGGCCTGGGATCCAGGGCCCACCGCATCACGTTTTTTGGTTGGAACACATCATCTTTATCCCGGAGGGCCCACTATAAGTTATTGCCCAATAATAGCCAAACTAATAGAAGCTCGTCTTCAACCCTTTTCTTTTTTATCACCCTTAAAAACCTCGGAAACCGTTCTCCTCATACACAAAGCACATCTCCACTTTTAATAAGCTTTTGCTTCTCTAATTTACGGCCACTCATGGTAAGCGTCCTGTCCGAATCGGCTGTTACCATCCGGTCACGGAAATCTTCGGGAATATTTGCCCCATGATTAGCCCTACCATTACGAGAAAGTAACCGTCACTTGTACCTTGGAATTTCTTTTAAAATTGCGGCGGAATTCCATTTGCGGCGAAGCCGTTGTAATCGAGCAGTTTTGATATTTTCAGCCTACATTTCCAACGAGAACCATAAGCTCTTTCCTCCGTACGGATATGGATCATTGAAAAGCTTTTTCGCAAAACTTTTCCGAATGACTAACAATCAATGAAAGCAAAAAGTTGGTAATCGTTCATATTTAAAATTTATCCACACCCCAATCACTCTCTGGTTTTTGAGTTTCATTAATAGCTTTCTTTAATTGGAGTACGAACATCAAAGACACCAATGCGCATGTACAACCGTACTCCATTGAACCGTATCATCACGACCCAATATATGTACCAATAAAGTCACCAATGCTCTTCCCATTCTCTCTGTCAATAACCAAATGGTAAATCATACACTGGACCCAAAACTCTTGTGTGAAATAATTGAATACGGAAGGTTGTTCTCCCATGGTGAGCCGTTTAAGTAAGCAATAACAAATTATCAAGCGTCCATGGCGTTAGATTGAACACGAGCGTCCAATTCATGAAAGAATTGGAAAAAAAGATTTGGGCCAAGTTCGCTTAATGAAAACGCTTTTACTGGCCTCCTGCAGCGGCCCGCGTATTCTTCATAGGCAGAAAATTGACTTGTCTCTCACGATAAAAAGCGACCAACGAGACAACAACAGTATGGTCATTCTGCGTTAGACCATCTTCTTGGGTTTCTTCTATGCACAAACCTCCTAACTCTCTTCCGCCAATTGCATACGACCACATAGTTCTTCTACAGGTAGAATGAGTATCCAACATGATGATATCGCTTAGAGAATGAAGAAAGCAAATAAGAGGACAAAAGACGCTTTCTTGTTAAAGACAACAAGACGTTAAAAACTTGTCGGAGGACAAGACACAATTTTATCTTTGTATCTACTTAATCCAAATAATATGCTGAATATAGAAAAATTATATCTTACCATGTTTAGAATCGCACTAAACTGCACTTTGTACCATACCCAAATGTGCCAAAAGGGCACCTTCATAGATACGCCTGCCACGAACAAATTTAGATTTTACATGTATAACCGAAAATCTTTACAAAACATGCATCATATCATATACATAGGCAATGGGCTAGGGTGGTGGGCCGACCGGTCGGGCAAAGCCCATCGAACTTATGCGGGAAATTTTGTGCTGAGGGGTCGGGTGGCGAAATTGCATGGCCCCATGCCGTGCATTCTTATGTACAAAATGTTAGCAAAATATTACACAGTCATGAGTTTATATGCGGAAAATCGAAAAATGGTTGAAATAAAATTACGAAATTCTGTAAGTAACTTTGAATTACAAAACAATATGGCCTTAATCGTGTGTTCAACATACTATCGCTTAAAAGCAGTTGTCTCCTATTTGGGCGTATGTTTCCCAGGATAAGACTTAAACTGAACTACCTTTTCTTTTTGTCCCGTGAATCAATTTATGCGGAACTCTATCACCAAAAATGCGGGAGGCCAAAGGAAGACGAGGAACAATATGCGGAGATTATATGAAAGTGCGAGATGTGGAGAGAGTGTTCTTGGGCGATCACGGAATTTATTTATAAGGCGATACGAGGACTGAAAAATTTAAAGCACATTCCTATTACACAAAGAATTACATTTGTTATTCTGATTTAATTTCAAAATTAAATCGAGATACGATGGAGTAGGAATTAATTTGTTGTTCTCACATTATATATAATTAGATTAAAATAAAATATGTTATAAATTTAATTTGAAAATAAAAGTCTACTGTAAAACATAAATTAGTATGTGGCTCGATTCGGTCCAGGCATTCGTACGGTGGCTCGCACCTGGTCGGTGGTTGAGCTCGAGCCGGATCGTGATTGGCACCCACTGCTGCGGGCGCGCGTGTAGAGAGAAACTCCATGCGATATAATCTTACCTTACTAAAGGTGACGTATATATCTTGAAATCTAAAAATGCGCTTTGTTTTTTTCCATGTAGGACAAACCAGCCCCAAAGAAAACTGATCCCACGTGGTTTTAACTGCTTTTAGAATTAATTCGATACATCATCTTTGAGGCTTTAATTTCTCCTTAAATCCAAATACCATTTTGGACAAACAAATATCGGTGCTAATGTTCCCGCAGTAGAACAAGAATCGACTTTTCCTTTGTCATTAGACAAGCCCAGGGTCTGAAAATGCATGGCCCCCAAGTGCGATTCGGCCATAGGTACTGTAAATCCCATGAAGGAAATTTCGGAATCTTTAAGATTTGGTGATAAAGTCAGCAGAGTTGAACCTGGCATGGGATAGGTAGGTGTGCTGCTTTGAACCTTATTTGTGAAAATATATTTACTTCAACTAGTTGATCGATGGATGCGATGTCTTTGAATTGTTACGCCTTTTTGTGTAAAGATGATATACCTCTCCAGAGTCTTCCTAGCATAGTCAGTTCTCATTGTTATGTTCATTCGTGGCCTGAACATCGCACAGTTCTGTAGAGGTTCTAAAAATTGAGCCTCGTATGATTATCTTGACGGCCCTGACCTGCTCTCACATAGGTGATTAACCTTTAAGAGTAGCCGGCACTACCCATTTCGACTTCTGGGCTTTGAGAATCGTGCAAAGCGAATGTTTTATCCTCTTATTTCCAGAACCATTTGACCCAAAAAGAATGGACAAGGGAAAAATCCCCTTTGATGATCTGAAGTCTTTTTATAGTTAGGTTGTCCGCTTTGAACTGAATGCCGAGATCTCGGTCAACTAGGTTGGGTTTCGTTGTATCGACTCGTTTTTCCATATCTTAAGTCTAATTCTTGCTTGATGATTTTGCAAGCAACTCGATTTAACCGCTTTGGTTAATGGACGTATATTATCAGATTGACTTCACATAGTGTGAGATAACGCTTCCTGATTAGGAAATAGTTGTCTAATGGTAAGCCAATAATCTCTGACGAATGTGCTCCAAGCTTACCATTATCACATATTGCTACATTATACTTCGATCGGCCCGATTGACTATGCTCATATGTATACAAATTATTAAATCTGAGGCTTTGGCAGCATGGAATATCTTAAGAAGTTAGGAGCAGCAATACGTAACT